>JAWWES010000041.1:34751926-34797018 GCA_035583135.1 Lophotriccus pileatus | reverse complement strand
CCCAGAATCATATCTTCTTACGCAGATTTTAGGGTGTTCTACCTTGAAAATGAGACTAAACAGGCTAGTGGAATTTACAGGAATTTGATATGGGATGGGTAACAGGGTTTGCTATGTAAAAGTTGTGTCAAAGGGTAAGGGATTTTTATTACATTAAATCTACATTTACTATACAACTACTTCTAAAAGCTACAAAAATTAAAAAAAAAAAATTAAAACCCCACAGCAACACTACATTACTGAATTTGTTAGCATTAGAAACAGTGATCAATCAGGAAAGAGCATTAGTGTAATATTCCATGAAGATGCATTGATTATTCATTGTTTCATTGTCCTTTTTGCTCAGTCATAATCCAGCATGATAGGTAATGAGGCCTGCTTACCCTCTGGGCTGGTAGGATAAGACTCATCTGCTGTGCACAATGCTGTGACAGAGATCCCAGCACCACTCCTTCATGGAGTCCTCTTGGTATTCTCATCAGAGAACATTTATAGTTAGCAATTGACTCATAGCAATGGGCCATTTTTCTCGGCCCACAACCACTTTTTAATCATGATGTCTGGGATTGCTGAAATGGAATTTGACCGTAAATCCTTGACAGAACAATAAAACCATAAGAATTTTCTTTTGTGCGATGTTGGGGAAGGTTGTTTGTTGTTATTTCATAACAATCTCATCCAAGGTTATGTTCCTCTCAGTGTTACCCAGGAAAATCAAGCATAAAAGACACATATCCAAGATCTTAGTGTTTTAAACAGCAAAGGGATTAAAAACATTTATCATTATAGTCTTAAATTGTAGGAAAAAAAAAAAAGAGTGGTAGGAAGAAAGACAGTGTGTCCCTGCCTTTGCCAGGGAAGCTGAATCCCACCTTAAAACCAAGTCTATTTAACACACACTGGTGATTTATCATGCTAAAGCCAAACAACTATTTAATGGCTACACATACGTCACATAAGTCAACACACTCAGTCAACCTATCTCCACAGAAGGATTCGTTACATCATTTAAGGGTTTTGGGGGGACACGTTGTCCTCAGGATTGCATTTGTGGGGCAAATGCAGCACGGATAGAAAAAGAAAGAAGTTATAGTTAATGGTAAAATAAGAGTCAGTAAAGCAAAGTCAGAAACAATGAAGGATATGTTAATAAGCCTGTTACTGGAAAAAAAAAAAACAAGGAAGAAAAAGAGGCAGATAGGCAAACAAAAAGAAATATGGTTTTGAAAAAAAATGAAAGAAGAATGAAGTAAAACAGGACAGGTCAATTTGCAAGAAACAAAAATAACATATTGAGCTTATCAAGATCTAAGTGTTTGCTGCATTCAACTCAGTATGAGGGGAATTTGGCCCCAGTCCACCTTTGTGTCCTGAATGTTGTGTTGAAAGCCAATTCAACCTGTTCTTCATGCAATGCCAAATCTGCCCCAAATCTGGCTGGCTATCAGAGCCTCTGAGAAGCTTGGGCTCATCAGAGCATAGCTGGTAGACTAAGGGTAGGCCAAGTGACAGCTGTGTTAGTTGTACAGCCCCAGGGGATGCCTGAAAAAATGAACCTGAGAGGTGAAACTGCTGGCTTTCCCTCTGGAAAGGACACAGAACACTGTGGATCTGGTCCAAGTATTTATAAAAACACGATTAAGTGAGGCAGTAGGGTTTATTTTTAAATTAAGATGGAGGATTATCAGTTTAAATTCTGAAATAGGATTGAAACCACAAAATTAAAAGCCAGTATCTTTGGCTTTGCTGCAAGACCTGTCCTAACTGCTTAGCCCAAGGTTTTCTGGCATGGGAGAAACTCAGCTGATTTAGATTGGATCCAACCCTTCTCATCTGAGAAGATATGTGACTTTGGGTTGTTTTGGTCAGTCAGTTATAGAGCAGACACCTAATGATGCTCCAAGCCAAAGCCAAAACCTCTCCATCCAAACATTCAAGCTGGTGAAGCTGTCTGGACATTACTCCTCCAAGAAGGATGCAGGATGTGCTGATCTGGGCAAATGTTACATTAGGACTTCATCTGGGGACCAAAGAGAGGCTTGGATCTCTTCTGGCATCATCCATGGCAATTTGATTATTCTTTATATCAAAAAAACTGGCAGGTTTTCTCCCCATCCCTGTCAACAGTGATATTCTCATCCTTTCACTGGAGAGTTCTCTTTTTGTGTAGAGGTTTGGATTAAGTTCCTTTTTGTTCTTTTCAAGTATTTATTTTTTGAACTGAAAGCTGACCTTTAGTGTATTTTGCAAAATTTTCAACCTGCTTGGAGTTTTTGCGGAGATAGAGGGGTGATGTAATTTACCACTTGATGAAGTTGAATCCTTTATCTATCTGAACTTGGACACTGAGGAGGAATGGGAAAATCATTCCTCTCCCTTTCCGTCTTGAATCTACTTACATGTTTTTTTTCTCTTTGTAGAAAATAACAAGTCTCCACAGCAATATCCACTTACTCCTAGGTTTTGAGGAGATTCACTTGAGCAGTCCAGAATTATTTAAGAAACGGGAATCAGAGACATGGATAAGACATGGAGGAATAAGAGGCAAGACAAGTCCTTGGGCAATAAGATGGGTAAGAGACATACTCTTCCTTCCTAATCCGTGAAAGACCGGAAAAGGCTGTTAAACTAAACTGCGCTACTGGACTTGCACATACAAGGCTATGGAAGAAACTGGTTAAAAAACCCAGACATCAAATATGGACAAACACAAGGATGGTCTCAGAGAGCTTCTTAAAACAGTCTCAAGGCATTTCAGCACACCAGCCCTTTACACTGAAATTCTATGAGTTTGCTAATACAAGAAGGTTAATTACTGATTTCCAAGGGCTGATTTAAAAGGCCCAAAGTGTCAGCAGTTTCATATCTGCTATTAAGTGAACATAATGTGTTTTTAAACTATTTCATACTGTGGTTTTGTGTAATTTGTTATCTAAAAGTTTTGTCAGATCAGCTAAACCCAGGCTGATACAAGAATACTGACTATTTTGTTTCTGTAAAGCATTTTTTGGCAGAAGTTTCAACTGAATATGGTACTTCACTGTAATACAAATGTTTCCTAAACTCTATTTCGTTATACTAATGAATTAAAGTAGCAGCAACTCTCTGAAACATTAAGTCTATCACTACTCAACTTGACAGTGAGTTCTTTACTATTAAAATTAATTCAGACCAGGACAGATCTTTTGTAGATTTGATTTGTTGGGGATGAGAAAGAAATAGAATTTACTTACTACTGTCTCTGTTAAAAAATTATCCTCTAGAATGTATTGAGTTTTTTCAAAAAATGTTTGTGAAAACCATAGATGAAGAGATAAGCTTAGTAAAGCTTATCACTGACTAGGAGTCTATTAAGAGTAACAAATATTAGGAAGTGGAGCCATGGAAATGAATATTGCCAGTTCGTCGAAGCCTCCATTGCTTATTTCTGTTTCCCGCCTGCACAAGTGTCTACTGCTGTAAATACTGTTGAGATCCCCTGTCACGGGATTACAATAGACTCTTTCAAGAAAAGCAATGACTGAGGAAATTGTTTATTAGAATGTATATAGTAACTGTGAATAGAAATAGGAATGAATATACCAAAACGATATGCCAGCACTGCATTACTACGTAAGAAGCAAATTGCAGTCAATTCTCCCATTGCAGTAGCAAAGGAGTTGGGAGCAGGCTGCCTTGATATCCTGGCTATTGCACTTCTATATATGTTTATGGACAGTCAAACAGATACAGATGGAGTAGGGAGTAAGGATCATGTGGCAAAAAGTCTTAGAACATCAGAAAAGAAAGTCAGTGATAGCAGTTGCTGAAGGGGGCAGGTGAGGCACAAAGCTGAGATACTTTGGAACAAGAGGAAATGGTGTCAAGTTGTGCCAGGGAAGGTTTAGATTGGATATTAGGAAAAAATTATTCACTTTGGGTGAATAAAACATTGAAAAGGTTGTAAAGCAACAACAGTCTGTCTTTCCAGGGAAGTGTCTGAGTCCTCACCCCTTTAGGTATTTAAAAGACATGTAGTCTTAGGGGCAATGTTTAGCAGTGAACTTTGCAGTGCTGGGTTTATTGTGGGACTAAATGATCTTAAAGGTATTTTCCAGCCTAAATGATTCCATGATTCTATTATTCTATGAGTCTAAGACATATTTAATTGCAACTGGGAGAGGAATTCAGGGAGCCAGAATGTGTATTACATGAACTGGAGCACAATTAGAGTGATGAGACAGAAGTTTACAACCCAACGTGATTGGAAGCATGATGGATCCCTGCAGCCTTTTGTGAACTGATCAAGGACTGGACTGTTTGTCAGCACAAATGAGAAATTACAGACTGAACACAACGGAGTGTGTTGAAAGGGGTAGAAAATAAGGGCTTGTTTTATAGTGGTTGGATTTCAGAAACATCCTCTGCTCTAAGAGATGTTCCAAATTCTGAAAAGCTTCATCACATCAGTCACAGGAAATTGTCAGATATGGGTTTGGGTACTGTGATTGTGGTCCAAAATATCCACATGTGCTACTCTGATATGCGTAATATTCTGTAGCACAAACAATTGCGATGAATTACCTTCTCCCTGTGATTTAAGATTCTGCTCTCATTCTACACATGGGCTCTTACAGTGACATGGGGAACTTCCTGCTGTTACCTTTCTCATATTCCTCCTATTCTCATTTCTCAATGTTTTGGCCAGTGGAAAAAGGATTTGAATCAACACAATAGAGAGGCCATTCTAGAGTACATTGCGGTGAACTTGTTTGAACATAATTTTTAAAATATATGTACAAAGAAATACACAAACCATCTGAGAAAAAGAAATGCCTGCGTCTTTAGCACAAGCAAGGTGCTACAGGTGAGAAAATTGTGGACAAAAGACTTCAAGAGCAGTTTTTCAGAGCTGAAAATTGGCTCTGCTTCAAATATTTTCAAAAGGCTAATTTTTTTTTTTGGATGGCAGTGACCATAAGCTGATGTTAGCAATGCAAGTCAATTCTAATAATATGTGGCTTTAACTGCAATAACCACAACAATATTAAGTAAAAGCAACAACTGCCATGGATTTCTTGCTGGTGTGGAGAATTTTGTGAGCAGGTGGAGCAGGTTTTATATCTTCCAAGAGGGATATTTGAGGTATTTCTGGTTGTATGGCAGCCATTCCTGAAGATTGAAATGATAAGTGAGACAGTACAAACTTTCTATGCTTGCAGATTCATGCTGTTAATTTATGCTTATTGTCTGATGGCTATTGCTTTGAGTCATATTGGAATAGAAATGTATTAGAGAGACTGGAACTATGTAGGCAGAAAAAAGAAGTACAAAAAGAGACGAAAAAAGAAATGAATATTGACATTTACTCATGAAATGCAAGCCTCAAGACTGAATATTTAGAGAATATTTCACAGGAGAACACAGTTCATGTACTACTGCCTATTATAGACCCTGACCATCACATTGTAAACATGTCTTCAATGAGAGAAAATATAGAGGTTCTCTGATCTGTTCTGGATTTCAGTGGATCTATTTATCAAATTAAGATCGGAAAATTAAGTGAGATTCAGTATCATAGCAAAGCATTTTGTGCCTTTTAAACTTTTACAGTCTTCTGCTTGGGTTCCCACTGCTGCTTGATGATACCATGTATGTTCTCTGTCCTGTGTTATATCTGGCAGCCCTACATGGACTTCTGATCCACCCTAGCATAACTAAAGTGAGACAATTTACCTTAAAGCTCTTGATGTGATCTCTTTTTCCCAAGAAAATGATTTGCTATCACTCAAGTACCAGTTACCTGGGTTATTGCAACAGGCTGCTTACATGGAAAAATTAGAAGTCTAGAAAAGTTCGATTTATGCTGGAAAGACAATGATTGTGTCAAAACACTGCTGTGAGTTAGACATCCTGGTAATGCACTGTTAGGAGTGCTGATGGGGTTACAGTGACTTCACACTGTGCTGTAAATAGGAACACAGTATAAAGTCTGTGTTCTGAACCAGCTGACATGACTGCAAGATGGACAAAGAGACACAAATACTCCTGTGGATCTTGTGGACTTAGTATCTTGTTCACATGATGGTGTTATGGGGAATCAGCAAAGCCTGGGTGTTATGACTAAATTAATTTCAGAGGCAGCAGAAAGGAAAAGAAGGCTATAAGGAAGGGAATAATTAAAATATTGTAAGGCTGCAACATACAGTTCAGCTATGCTTTCTGTTTTGAGACTTTCTCATGCATCTGGGAGCAAAGTTAAAATGCCATGGAAAGTGCTGGGCAGTTTGAAATAGTGGTGATAGAAGAAAGCAGGGCAGCAAGGGCTCCCTCAAACAATGTTCATAGGTTGTCCTGAGGCTTCTCCGTGTGCTGAGGAAAGTTTTCTCTACCGTTAGAGCTGTAGAACACAGTGAAAATTTGTGACTGATTCTCTGGGGGGTAAGTTCTGCATATGTTTTGTATGTGGTATGTCTTAATACTCTAACCAATGTAATGATGTGGTTACACATTTTGCAGAGCTCAGAGAGTCATGTGTGGTCTAGAATGTGGCAATTTCTAGCAAAGGTATACAGTTTGGGCCCAGACACCCCCAAAACTGCGCAAGTCATGACGAGAGATATGGGTTACAGTTGCATCCATGCCAGCAGCCTGCTCTCAGGCACAAGATACAATTCAGCACCTGAGCCACACTTCGAAGCTTAGCATTTCCCTGCAGTGAAGAAACATCAATCCCACTGGAGAATAGATTAGCACCATGCATGGAAAATTAGCTTTCACAGTCACCTTATAATTTATCATTTTGACTTTTCTTTATCATTTTGCAAATGTTACAGCAGGACTAAGAGTTAGGGACTCTGGAGAGCAGGTGAGGTGGTAGAAGATGAGATGGATTAGCAAAAGAGTGAACTAACAAGATAACAGCATCCTTTCACAGATTTTTAAGCCACGCTGTTATTTTAAACCAGCATGTTGTTATTCTTTTTTGAAACTGCAGAATTCTGCAGAGAATGGCACTTGTTAATTGTAAACACTTAAATTGCTAAACCTCGAAGTTTCTTCGAAATATATCTATGATTCCTAACAAAAATTGAAGAGTATCTGGCTGGTGGCCAGACAACACTCACAGGAGTCCAGGCAGGAGTCCATGTTCAAGAAGATACAGTGAATTTGTGCAAGCTCAGAGTAGCAACAAAGAACATCACATCACAATCTTAGAAAACAGAAAACTGTTTTGTCCTATTTGTCCTGATTTAGACTAAGGAATCTTTGGGAATCAACAGTTTACAAAAGCAAGTTGGTGTTTAGGGTAACAGTGCTGTTCCATTTGTGGAATAATAATGTTCTCTTTAACACAGAAAATCTCACTTACCCAGGAGACGAAATAGGGCCAAATCCTCATCTGATGTCAATCAGCACGATTCCTTTGCCATTAGCACAGCTCCAATATGTTTGGTGGAGCAATAGCAATTTATCTCTGCTGAGGGCTTTGGCCTTGTGTCTCATAGCTCAAAGAAATTAAGCTGTCTTCCAAGTTTTCTGACTGAAGCTGTGTACTGTGTAAATCTTGTTGCAAAAAGCCTGCTCAGATATGTTTTTCCTTTCTCTTTCAAATGATTTTGCTTATTCATCATATGATTTTAATAGAATATGTCTAATTTTCATCAAAGCATGCAAAACAAAGACATGTTCACAGGTTTATGCCAGTGACCCATTTTGCTGAAAAAAAATGCACTTAAGCTAAATTTCCTTTGCAGAAATGGTTTCTATTTTTTCCTTGTTTTTAAATTTGCAATGAAATGTGACGAAAGTTAACATATGAGACATTTTACATCTTATTAATAACATTTTGACAGTTCTGCTTTGAAGGACTATTCAAAATAATACAAAAATCCAATAAAATTATGTCAATATTGTTTTAAGTTAGAAAGGTACCCTTTTTTCATTTTGTTTTTTCCTTGATCATGTTTAAAATGGCCTGTCTCAAATTTACAAAACACTCTAAATTCATAGTTATGCTTTTGTCCTTATTGAAACTAGCAGTCATCACTATAGATAACTTTTTTATTAAGTGAGGCATTGGATAGGTTTATACATTCATTTCATTTTATATTTGTTATGGTGTCCCTAAAAATCTCACAGTCTTTCACATGTATGTGTCTCACCTGCAACAGGCTGCTTCCTTAGAGGTGAATTCACCCAAGAGGTGAATATTACTGAAGACCAATAAATAACATCTGTGTGGAGCTTGTGAGAGAAGAAAAGGGCCTGAGAGGGGCTGGTCAGCCCCTGTGGTAAGGAGGAGTTGCCCATGAAGGAGCTGAAAGCCCCAGCAGCAGGAGGCTTTGAGGGGACTCAGTATCACCAACAGAGAGTCAGGTTGGTGCTACTGAACTGGAATTCTGAATGCCAAAGATCTCCCTAGGAGGAAGGAAGCAAGACACGGTGCCAGTAGTTTAGAGATACTGACATATTGGTGCATGAAATGTTGTGCTGGCTTATTTGAGAGCAAGGAACATGAGAGAGGATCAAACCTCTTGGAACAGCTCTACCTAAAGAGGAAGCTCTTAGTTTTAAATTTCCCTGCATCTTTCTCACCACTCTTTATCAACCCTGTGTTCATGGCAGGAAACCTCCTTACAGCCTGGGATCAGTGTGGCCCTGCGAATATAAGACACGCCTTCCACGCATCCCACCATGTCATTTGCAATTGCCACCATGAATGTGAAGATGGCAAAAGTCAGAGTAGGTGAGGACACGGCGAGCCATGGTGCTGGCTGAGCCTGGAAGAATCTGATTGCATCTCTAAAGAAATAAGCCCTTGTAAGTAGAAAAGCAGACAGTGTTCCTCAAAGGAACTACACAAGATGACCAAAAGAAGCTGTTTCCCAGCAGATCCCATCTATGCTAGGGCTCTGCTGGCATGACTGTGTCAGCAAGTCTGGAAACTCCTAATTGAAGCACAGCTCCAGCAGCCAGACTTTAGTGCAGATCAGGCCTCAGAAAGGGCCAGGACGCTCTGATGCATTATTTCCAACGCAGGTCCTGCTAGGTTAGGATGTGGTTTTCATTTGAAGTTGAGCTACTCTAACCCAATTCCTTCCAAACAAACAAACAACCGAATGAGCAAGCAAACAACCCCGTGGGAGGGATGGCTTATTCAAACGCGGCGCGGAGCAGAGTGGGGTGGGAACCAACTGGCTCCCAGCCCCGGCGCTGGGCTTGTTTTGCCCTATAACTTTCATCCTGTTTGTCACTGTTACCAGGGGTTTACAAACTCAAAGCAAACATCTGGTCTGGTTTAATACCAACAAGAAAGCAAGCTGAATATTAATTTTGATATGACACTAAAGCAGTTTCATAGTCCTCACACTGGCAGAACCACCACACCATTTACAATCTCTAAAACTAAATTGGTTTTCATAAAGCCCTCCCAAGATCATATTAGGGCTGACAATTAAAATTATAATGCAGCATAGTCTGCTAAAAAACAGTAAATGTTCCTGGAATTTGGTCAGTTGGTTACACTGATTTTATATTAAGCTAGAGAAAATTTTGGTCATGTAAAGGCAAAAGCAGTTTAAATCTGTTTCATACATTGCAGCATAGTCTCACTGATTAAAAATACCTGGGCCTCTTCCAAGCTTGTCGTCATATTGGCTACAAGACTGTTAAAAGCAAACCCCCGCAAACAGAAAGATCTGAAAGTTCAAAGCTTATTTAGCTCGAGAGTGCTTGTAAAAGGGGAAAAATGCCATTTCTGCATGGAATAATGGCTCGTAACTTTTCCAACATTATTTTTTCATTAATATCACCTGAATCTGATATGCATGTTCCACAGCAGACTCTAAATAAGAAATCTGGTACCTTTTGGCCTGTTATTCCTGTACCATCTGGCTAACAGGTACTGTACTGTTCTTGCAGTGCGACACACCAAATAAAAAAGTCAGATTTTTTTAAAGTCACAATAAATTTCCCAAATGAGTTTGTGTGAAATGTTAAAAAGCAGAAGATAGAGGTTTTGGGTTACATTGCCTCTAATTTGAAAGGGAGATAAGTGGAGCCAGGTGGGCTACTTAGCCAATACCTGCCTATTCCAGCTTTCTGAATCTATGAATATTACATCTGGATAGAGAGGGAAATTGGAAATAAAAAATGATTATTACAGAGACTTGATCATCCTGTAACTCATGCACAAAAGATGAACCACTGTCAAGGACACTTTGAAAGTGTGCTGCCGAGGCATATGTCCCGACAGATGTGTGGGAGTAGGAATGTGCCATATATCAAGTAAGGAATAAGATTTTTTAATTCCACTGTGACAACCACAGGTAGCCTTTAAAAACTGAACATCCCCTTCTCAGCATTAATCCAGTTTCTTTCTGATATCTCTTTTTTGGTTAGGATGAGCACCTGCCCATTTCCAGAAATTTGCCAGCCCACAGCTGGAACTGGGGGATGGTATAAGCAGACAGATAGAAAAAAATGGCTCATGATATCTTATTAGAGTTACAACTACGAGTCATAAAGACAAGCTCAGACAGTTAAGTTCTTCATTTCAGCTGGCCACATCTGACTTACAAGTCTGTATTCTCATTAATGTGCAAAAAGCTACATTTCGAGATAACAACTGCAAATAAAGCCAAATTAGAACTTATTCAATGACTTATGTCTTTGTTAACTATTCACAGTCAAAACTTTCCATACGGATGGCTTGATTTGCTGGGGAATGGTTGGGAAGTAGAAATATTTCCATCACAAAATCTCCAGCTTTCTTCCAAGTTACTTGGCAGAGGCCAATTACCCCATAGCCTGCGGTTCCTGCTGTCCAGCACCTGCCAGCTGCTGGGGTCAAAGGCCAAAGGAAAACCATGGCTCTGGGGGCCTTGGCAACAGCCCAGCTCAGATCTATTTTAATCTCAGGTGAGCCAAATTTCTCTGCAGAAGTGTGGGTCTTTTCCCGTTAATGAGGAAGGCAGCCTGGACAGCCATTGGGCAGAGCTGGGCAGCAGGGCTGCTGTGGAGTTCAGGGCTTTCCTTTGGAAGTCTTGAGCTGGTGACAAAATGAATGCTGAGAGATGAAAAATCTTAGCAGGATGGGATGACCTTCTCTCTGTTACCAGCTCACAGGCTCTCCCTTTGGGATGGGAGACCACCACAGTCAGCACAAGTACTGATAAAGCTTGTAAGCACTGGGCAGATCTTCCTACACTTTCCTCTGAATCTCACTTGTGTAAAGAGTTTTTCTATTTCTGGTTAAGATTAGTACATCAAGGGGTTGAGCATCAGGATGACATGTTAGGGGTTGGGTTGAAGAGTAATACATAAACACAAGGCAGGAGTCCCAGTCAGCTGTACCCTGAATGGAGCATGAGGGCTGTAGGGCATGGGCGGCCATAGCCCATGCCCTGCTGGGGCAGGGGTGGGTGCAGCGTCCACCTCACCCCTGCACAGGGGTCCTGCTTGCACAGCTGGGGTTTGCAGTTCAACAGCTCTCCACAGGAGCCTAAGGCACTCCTCTGTTTTAAGGGACAGGTTTTACTCTCTCACAGTATTGCAAGGCTTTCTTAAAGTTCACTGAGCAAAGTGATACACTTTGGGTTGGACAGGAAAGGGCAGAGGACCCACCAAGCTGGATTTTGGTGACTGAATTTTCTCATGGCTTTTTTCTGCCCCTTACTCTCATGTCTTAACCACTTTTACATTGTCTACTGTTGTCAGCCTTTTTTCCTTCACAATGGTCAGCTCACTGCAGCGTCTTGTCAAGCGTCACAAAGCTCTGCAACACGGTAATTAATTAAAAACATGAGCTGAAACAGTAGGATTGCATTTAAAAGAAAAACAAAAGTGTTTTCCAAAATACCTCCATGCATAAGAATGGGAAATTATTCCTTGAAATTGGATGAAATCAGGATATCCGACAAAATGTAAGACTTTGCTCAGGAAGAACAACTGGAATGAAGTGTGATAGTGAGCTTAATACTGTCCCTATTTAGAAAGGAAAAAAAAGAAGCTTTACTGATCTGATCACCATTGTATAAGAAATAAGATAATTTTTTTCAACATATATATATATTAATTCTAAATTAGTGGAAATACCATAAGGATGGTAATTCTTCAGCCTAGCATGGAAAATACCAGTTTCATAACATCTGTATGTGTTAACATACTTGTTCCCTTTGGGGTAGTTGTATGTCTTACCAACTTAAACAGCTCCACTACTTATAAACTAGAACACAAATGCCTAACAGATGTACAAGTTCACACAAGAAGAAATAAAAAATGCACAAACCCCCTCACTTTCACAACTAATCTGCTTTAATGTAGCAAACACAGCCCACTTGCACTTCCTTCAGTGAGAATGCTTTCTTACTCTGTGAGATCCCTGAATCCCAGTCTATCCTTTGTTCTTTCATATTTGAAATAGTTGTTGGACATTTAGAAGTGCTCTGTCAGACTTTTTTAATTGTCTCATGAGACCCAGTATTCTGAACAAGCATAAATAAATGCCTTTCAAAGCTCTGAGAAGATTTTACTGGGAGGACTGAGGTGGTTACATTGCCACTTACATATCAGCAGAGGAGCTGTGACCCTCAGGGCTCCTTTCCTCCCCTTACCTACAACCATGAGCCACCCATCTCCAAACAGTCCGAATTTCATTCAATTGGCATATTAACCTTCATCTAAATTGTTTTGAGCTCCTGGTTCTCCTTCTTCCTGGTTCCCTTTCCTTTCAGGACTGTGTGGAGCTGATGCTTCCTTCTACTTCTGTGCCCTTTCTCCAGGACAGCATGCACATTTAGGGTACTTCTTGTCCCACAGTGTGGCCTGAGCAAACTGCCAAGCACAGGCAATATGGCACAGAGGTCTTTGCAAAATGAATCACCCTGAATTTTTTCCTAAAGATAAATTTGTCCTCAGAAATACAAAAAAATAGTTTCCCTGGACTATATTAATCACCATATTAGTTGGGCTTTACTGCTTCTACTGTCAAAGCTAGCTTGCTTATGACTGAGGTGGATTGTCTGTATGGTAGTAGTTTGTGTGGCATCACATACATAACTCAAATTTAGTTCAGCAGTGGAGGATGCTTGGACTGATTAGTCACTCCAGTGAGTTTCTCCAACTGCTGCACAGAGCATATGGTCTTGTGTGTTGTATGACACCAAAATAATTCTTATGCTATTACACAATAGCATATCTGAAGAAAGAATAGCATATCTATTCTGAAAGAAAAGAGAAAAATACTTCTAGACCAAATATTAGTCCATGCTTGCAGGAGGGCAAATGAGGAATACAATCACCGTCTCTTCGGGAGCACTCAGTGCTCTTCTGAGTATACATTACCTTTATGATCATTAAGTTTAACTAGATGACAGTTAAAAGATTGAAAATACTGTATCCTTAACAGTGCTGTGGACCTTGCTTGTTTACTGTCACCAGTGAGACATAGATGATCTGGCATTTCTCCCCATGTTTTTTGCTGTAGATCCTGCCTATGGCTCTTGGGTTATCTCTTCTCCTTCGTCAAAAGAAGCAGTAAATAAGCTGGTAAATCTGTCCTCTGATTGTCAGGTCAAAAAGTTACATCACATCTGTACTTTCTTCTTGTTTTTTGTTTTTTTTTTTTAATACTCTATCATGTTTGTTTGCCCAAGTTAATGAAAATAGTACGTTATTTTTATGTAGTTACGCCAAAACACTTCACCAGAAATTTCATAAATGTTTTTTGGTGCATTGCCCAGTTTCATGTGGTTTCACTTTTTCCCTCTGTATAGAAGAAAAAGCACATGGAAGATAAAGATCTTAGGGTTAATATAGGTAGAAAAATCCCTGGGAAGATTCCCTTAAACAGCAAAAAAGGAGTTAATGAAAAATCAAGTATAAACGAATTATTGTCTGGCTGGCTAAAAGTAAAGCTTTAAGGTCTCCATCACAGCTTTTATTTGCAACAGTATTTCATCATGAGTCCAGCCAAATTTTGGAGGGACAATTTGTATGAGAAAGCACACATCACCACAGGGAAACCACCTAACATTTGCAGCTTCACAAAGTTTCGGAATTGTCCTTTGCTCATAGTAGCATTCCTCTTGGGCTAAAGAGTTTCCATACAGAGGATCTTTGCCTCTAGAGAGTTCACAACTGAAGGTCAAAAAAAACAAAGGGAATCAACCAAGGGTTTTTTTGTGCAAATCAGTAGGATGCTACAAAACAGCATTTCACTAGCCTGTCTCTTAGGATATCTCTGTCTTGTTCTGTTAGTACAAAGAAGCTCTTATCCCAGAACATCTCCATTATCTGTGCAAAATTTCTTCTTTTGGAGATGGAATCTGAGAAGTTCTAGAACTGTGAGAAAGGGAATTATTAGACAAAGTATTACAGGCTGTAGGTTGTTCATATAGATAGTGCAAAATTTGAGTGCAATGGACTTCCAAGGAGGAATATTAAGGGCAGAAAAGCTGGTCCCTTTCCAAATATCACCTCCTAAGGGCACAGGAGAAGGCAATTCCCAGCTGTTGGGAGTCAAGGAGGAGAGGCTAAACAGGAATATTATCTTGGAAATAAGGCAAAAAAGGAAGGTGTATGCCCAGTGGAAGCAAGGTCAAGTGACATGGGAATAAATCAGAGATGCCGCTTGGTGCCGTAGGGAAAAAATTCGTGTGGCCAGAGGCCAGCTGCAGTTGAAGCTGGCCAGGAAAGTAGGGGACAATAAAAAGAATTTTTAAAAATATATCAGTGATATTAGGCAGTACAAAAGTACCATTGGCCCATTACAGGATGAGGATGGTCTCCTCACAAACAGGGACAGAGACAAGGCAGAGGTGTTTAATGCTTTCTTTGCCTCTGTCTTCAACATGGATAATGGACCAAGGGAATCTCAGTGCACTGACCTGGAGGACCATGACTGCAAGAGTGATCAGCTCCCACTCAACCCTGAAATCCTGCAGAATCTGCTGCCCCAGCTGGATTTCTACAAATCTATGGGGCCTGATGGGATCACGAAACCTTTCTCAATAACTTTTGAGCAGTCTTGGGAATCTGGAGAAGTCTCAGATGGCTGGAAGCTGGTGAATGTTGTCCCGATTTTCAAGGGGGGCAAGAAGGACTTTGGAAACTACAGGTCTGTCAGTCTCCCTTCAGTGCCTGGTAAAGTTATGGAGAAGATTATTCTGGGAAGTACTGAAAAGCATCTGAAAGACAATGCAGTCATCAATCACAATCAGCACAGTTCATGAGAGGAAAGTCCTGCTTATCCAACCTGATTTTCTTCTATGACAAGGTAACCCATATAGTTGATCAAGGAAAGCCAGTTGATGTAATCAACTGCGTTTTGAAATTCAATAAAACTTTCAATACTGTCTCTCACAGGATCCTCCTGGACAAAATGTCCAGCACACAGCTGGATAAACACATCATGCGGTGAGTGAACAACTGTCTCATAGGTCGAGCACAGAAGGTAATAGTGAATGGGGTAACATCAGGCAGGTGATCTGTCACTAGTGGGGTTCAACAGGCCTTCATTTGGGGCCCTTTGCTCTTCAACTTCTTCATGAAAGATTTGGATGAAGCACTGGAAGGGATACTAAGCAAGTTTGCAGATGACACAGAGCTGGGAGAAGCTGTTGACTCCATCTAAGGTAGGGAGGGCCTGCAGAGAGACCTCAACAAATCAGAGGACTGGGCAATCACTGATAGGAAGTTCAACAAGGGAAAGTGCTGGATTCTGCACCTGGGATGGGGCAACCCTGGATGTACATACAGACTGGGGAAAGAGATGGTGGAAAGCAGTGCCATGGAAAGGGTGCTGGGGGGCCTGGTCAATGGCAAGTTGAATATAACTCAGCAGTGCCCTGGCAGCCAGGAGGGCCAACCGTGTCCTGGGGGCATCAGGCAAAGCATCAAAGCTGGTTGAGGGATGGGATTGTCCTGCTCTGCTCTGCACTGGTGAGGCCTCACCTTGAATATTCTGTGCACTTCTGGGCACTGCAATGCAAGAAAGATATCAAGCTGTTGGAGAGCACTCAAAGGAGGGCAACAAAGATAGTGAAGGGCCTTGAAAGGAAGCCGTGTGAGGAGTGGCTGAGGTCGCTTAGTCTGTTCAGCCTGGAGAAGGGGAGACTGTGGGGAGGCCTCATTGCTTGTGAGGGGAAGAGGAGGGGCAGTCACTAATCTCTTCTCTGTGGTGACCAGTGACAGAATCCAAGGAAATGGCCTGAAGTTGTGTCAGAGCAGGTTTAGGTTGGATATTAGCATGAGGTTCTTCACCCGGAGTGTGGCTGGGCACTGGAACAGGCTCCCCAGGGAAGTGGTCACAGCACCAAGCCTGACAGAGTTCAAGAAGCATTTGGATGATACTCTCAGGCACACGGTGTTACTCTTGGGGATGGTCCTGTGCAGGGCTAAGGGTTGGACTCGATGATCCTTGAGGGTCCCTTCCAACTCAGCATAGTCTATGATTCTGTAATTAGTCCCTCTCATGGTAAATATATCTACTAATTTAATTGTAAAGCCTAGATTCTGATAAATCAGCCTTATATCCCATCTTTGCCTCCTGTCTATATACATGAACTGCAGTTCATTGCTGTGGAACTTCCTGGATATTTTTAAGCAGCAAAATATTCCTCATTTCTGATTTCTCTGTTGTTCATGTTAAATTTAATGGAAAGCGCTCTTTGATTTTATTCAAGTGGAATCAAGCTCTCAAACATAATTTAAGACCTCAGCCAGTTCCAATTGCAGCAACCAGGTCCAAAAATTAACAGCTAGAGTTGCATATGCAGATTGCCAAATGGAAGGAAAACAGGCTGAAAGAAGCATAAATACAAGGAACACTGAAAATAAATTTATTGGAAATGAACACTGAGACTGAATGAAAACCTGAACTGCCTCCAAATCAGTTTCAAAGAACTGATACAGAAGAAAAAGGCCTTTTTAGCCAGTATTATGTCCCTTACCTTAGATAAACTAACCTACTAATGATGTATAGTGGAGTTGCATGTTTTTCTCTGATGCATCTGCCAAACTTCTATATGTGCAAGTGAATTCACAGATCCTGGATTGCTTTCAGAGGCAGGGATATAGACACTGAAGTTTCCAAGTCAAAGTAATGTGACCCTCTCTGTAGCTAGATGCTTTTTTCCCCTGTAGTTTTGTATACACTAGTGCAAATTTCCTGAAGACCAGGCACATCTGCATGGAGTTACATGATGAGGCATATATGCCTTGACATGCCACATTGTGAGGGGCACAAATTCTGAATACGAGGTCCAGGTTACAGTATTAGGCCAATGCCTCTACCCTGCTCTAGGACAACTCAAGCCTGAGCAGAAAATTTGGTAGATATAAGTTCAAGCAGACCAGCTGGATTTGACATTTAATTAAGCACAAAAGGAATGAAGTAAAGTGAAGTGAAGTAAATGGAATGAAGAGTCTCATGAAGTGAGATGGTGGGTGTTGATAAACTGCCCCATATTATTTTTCAATCCTGCCCATCACAAGCTCCCTTCCTTTTCCCACTCCATGCTCTTCTCCTCACCTTTTCAACCCCACTCTTCCAGCACTTTTCAATCTGCAAGTCTCCAGACTCCTTGCACCAACCCCCTTAACTCCTCCTCATTTGCAAATGTTCCTGATCTGTGCATGGTTTCCAACTGCCCAAGCATGTCCCCTGGGTAAAACCTGGCTTGGTTTTAGGATGAAACTCCATCCCTCCCCCTGGCCTTGCTCCATACCCAGCTCTGTCCACATCCACTACTGCTCTCTCATCCTGGCCATGTCAGCTCCACAACCTCATTGTCACATTAAAAACAGCAATGTTCTAAGAACCTGGTCACAGGTTTCAGCCATGAAAAGCCTTCCAGAGCTGCACCATGAGGATGCAAGATGTGGCAGAAAGATATAACTTTGCCTTGTATCAACTGGGAAGATGTCATGGCATTTCTCTCCCAACATGCAAGGTATCAGTTTCATGGGGGAGGAACATGAGGTAGGAGCAGGGCATGCAGTATTTGAGACTCGAGTCCACCATCAAAGAGCTCGTAGTTATTCACCAAACTTTCAATAAATATAACAATGTCTAGGACATTTGGAGTTGGAAGAACCAAATATGGAGCTATGAGGCCTTTGGGGAGCTGCAGAAAAAATTCAGTTACGTGAA
Source organism: Lophotriccus pileatus (assembly GCA_035583135.1). NCBI lineage: Eukaryota > Metazoa > Chordata > Aves > Passeriformes > Tyrannidae > Lophotriccus > Lophotriccus pileatus. Next base: position 34,778,882 of record JAWWES010000041.1, on the reverse strand, counting down.
TTTCCTCTCACACACAGACATATTATTTTTATGAAAATGTGTCTATCTTGTCCTCTTCCTCCCACATTTTCCCCCTCTTCCTCCACCAGTAGAGGTACAACAATATAGCAGATTTTCTTTGTCTTTGGAAAGCTGGGTTGCACATTAGTAACTTCCCTTTTGAAATCTAAACTGAAAAATTATGGTATGCACTAGCATACCATATTGTATTATTATTCTTGAAACCAAGCTCCCCCTGGGTACCCATACAGCTTAAAAATGCAGTGACAGGATATACAGCTGGACAGAGAATTTTCAGTAGAGCCACTGTCCGATGGACAGTGACATTTTGGTGGAATGTGTTGATTCTCTCAGAATTTTTTGCTGGGAGTCAGTCTGGTAAGCAGGTGGGTGGCCAGAACCACAATATATATTCCATTACAAATTTCTTTTGTCTTTCTGACTTTTCCTTCCAATTTGAAATAAAAAAATAAATCAATCTGGAAATGGTAATTCTGTGTTGGAACGGGAACTCTTAAGCCTTAACAAAAAAAGAAACTATTTGTTTATTTTTCCATTTGGCTCTTCCTCTCTATTTCTCTGGCTTCTTTCACTCAGCTACCCTTACCACTCCTCCTTTTTGTTTCCTTCTGCTCATTTTTCCTCTTTCACCTCTCCATTTCTCAGCTGAATTGTTCTCTCACTCCTGGCTTTGCAATCTATTTCACAGCTGATCCTTTGCTGAATGTGAACTTAGTAACACTGGTGGTGAACTTTCAAACTCATGTCAGTTCAGAGGATTGGGGTAGACAGGTTTGCCCCTCTCTATACAGTATGTAAAGGTTAATGTATAAACTTCCCCTCTCTCGGCTTTATATTCTCCTCGGTTTTATTATCTTAACTTACTGTTTTGTTTTAAAACCTTGATCCATATCTAAACACAACCTCATGTGAACTGCCCAGCCACCACCACCACTTCACCCTAGCCTAGCTCTGCTCTTTGAGTGTTAGAGTTGCCATGTGAAACAGGACTTTAAATTGGAAATTACTTCAGTTTTCGGTGCAGTACCTTCAGTAATGGAGTTTGTTAATGGAGTTCCTGCTATAGGCGCCTTTTTTCCTCTCAGGCTGATAAAAGTTTTACCTCCCTTATTAGTTTCACTAGCAGTAGCACAGGTTGTTTTAATATTCTATGCTGTCTGTAACATATTGCAGATGTACCTGTGTGAAATGGTCTCTTGTTATTGGAATGCAATAAAAAGAAAACAAGCTTCTCGAGAGGAAAGAAGGTAAAAGAAAAAGTTACCCCAGTTTGGGCCTGAAATTCCCCAGATTTTTATACTAACATTAACATTTATAATACAGCTATTAAATTTCCCCTAGAAGTGCATTTAAAGGGGCTCTGGGCTAAGTTCCATATTCTTTCCTTTACTCAGTCCCTGTATCTGTTGCCAAAGCAGTAATAGAGCTTGCCTGAATAGGGCAGAAAAGCAACATTTGCAAAAGTGTAGCAGTGATTCTAGGACCTCTTCCCTGAAATTTTGAAGCCTAAGGTACACTTCTGTCATGCCACAAAGGACGATGAGCAGACACCTGACACAGCAGAGAGCATGCCATTTCTGCAGCAGCAGGAGTATGGGCATCTTCTCTGTGCTGTATCCCAGCTCAGGGCACAGCACTTCAGCTCAGCTGCAACTTCTTGACCTGGCTGCAGTGTGCTGGAGGCTGGGGCTGGTGCTTGCACTTATTTCTGCACCGTAGCTCGAGAGCACTGGTTTTGTCATCTGTGCACTGTGTTTCCTTGAACAATGTAGATCTACTGCCAGTCAGTTTTTAAATGGGACTCAGGTCCTAAGTTAACTGGAGATTTGCAAAATGTCCAAGGAAAACATGAGGGCCAAATGTTTTCCCCTGAAGGAAAGCCCTTATCCAGTATGGCTCTAACATACCATGCCTCTTCTCATTAAGCACTTAATGCCTTAGGATATTTCAAATGAGGCAAGGTATATCATTTATATATATGATATATGCTATATCAAGCATATATTGGCTGTTCCTAAAGTGAAAGGGCCAAGTAATCCAAAAGAAGAGCATCCATGCTGACCTGAAGTATGTTCAGTGTAGCACAGAAGTGGCAGGAGGATCAAATTATGTGCCTATGCACTTGTTCTGTGTACCCATTGCCATCTCGGAAGGGCTTTTGTTCATCTGAACTGGCAGACAAACTCATTCTCTGATTCTAAAAGCACCTTCAAATTGCTTGGACGAACATGGAGATGTCTCCAGCATGTAACTTGAAGCCTGCACAAGCACTTTAATTTGTTTTAATTCACTGCCTCTGAAATGAGACCAAGGCAGAATGTGTGTCTCTCTCTCAGAAGAGGACAGGACTGCGTCAGTGCATTTCTCATGGCAAACTGCATTATTTCACACTGATTTACTCCAAGTTCTGAAACAATTTCTTGCAAAATACTGGTTTTCACTCAGGGTTTGTGTTTTCAAGTGTAGCATTTATAATGGATCTCTTATAATTTGAGTGCTTTATTACACATTGACAGCGGAGCTAGAAATAGGAGTGGTTTCTTGCATGAGAACATCATCTATGATTTGAATGGCCTTTGTGCACTAAAATTAAGGGTTGATTACAAATGTGTGGTTGTTGGTCCCTTGCCAAAACAGTTCACTAAAAAATGAGTCCAGGTCAACATATCCAGGGATTCCCCATCGGGTGTGTGTAAATCCATGAGTTTGGTGATCTAAAACTAGAGGGAAAAATTTGTGTTTGGCCTTCTATACCTTTAGAGTTGAACAGTGGGAAAGAAATGGTATTATTGTAGCGGAAAGGAAAGGAAACCATTGTGCACACCTGTTTGCAATGGGTTAGATCATTGACGAGGTTAATCTGGCAAAACTGCTGCCTTCAGTGAAAATGCCCCATTTTATACCACTGGAAGGCCTGGCTTGGCGTAATTTGTCATTGCTGTCAGCAGTCCCTGTAATTTTAATCTTACAGCATCTATCAAGGCCAGTGGGTTATGCACAGATTCTCTTCCGGAATCATAAGGAAATCATAAGCCTTTCAGTAATCTTGGATAATCCCTGAAGCTATGAGTCACTAGAAGCAGAGGCCCTTCATGCATCGTTTGAACCCCTAATTACCCAACACATGTGGGTGAAAAGTGAGAGGCAAGAGCAGGGCCAGCGGCAGACAGAAAACATTGGATGAGCAATTTTGAAAGGGACTTCCTTCCCATTAATATAAACAACATTCTTTCCTTCCTAATAATGCACCTGTCAGCACATATATTGCTGTAGAGCTGCTCTTGTGTGTCTGCTTACAACTTTGCAGAGGAAGTAGCTAATTGACATTAGGGGACTTTGAGGTGTTTCCTGACTATAACTGTGCAGTATTTAACACAGCTTTATAGAGCACAATGCTCAAAACACTGCCAAAAACTTTGGAGCCCTGCTGAAAATGCGGAAGAAGCAAAAGGTTTCCATGTCCAGAATAGTGACCTGTTTCCAGGTAGAATTAATAGCAGTCTGGCATGCAGCCCAGTCTCTTCCTCTGCACAGAATGAGTCCTGATGAGAGTTTTGTCCTCTCTGAGTGACTAATCACATCCCTTTTCAAAGAAACACTATTTCCTTGATGATTCTCTGTTCCTTAGGGTGGAAAAATAAGAGCTATTGAAAAGAAATCTGAGAAACTGCAATAACATTTTAGAAGCAAGGTGCGGGCAGCAGTGGCAGCAGGTCTCACGTTGTGCCAGGCTCAGTACATGCTGCACAAGAGGAAGGGGCTTTCAGCTGCTTGGCTGTGTACCACTTGAAATCACTTGTGATAGCCTATGGGGTACACTACCTAGACAGGGTTTGTGCACTAACCTGCAGCCTACTAGTAATATAAACTAGCAAAGGGTTGCAATAAAAATTAAGTTTTTTGGGTTTATTTTGTAATTCATCCAAAGGGAAACTTTTTAAGCCAAGTTTCTGGAAGGAACAAGGTTAATAAGCTCGGTCAGTGTGCATTCCTTATTTACTGAACATTTTGGTTGATTTCAAGGCTATTGAAGGCATTGAAGAGAGAACCAGAGATTTATGACTGCCCAAAGCATGTAAAAAGCTGCAGCAGAACCCACGTCTTCATAAATACAGGAGACAACTGAGCTTGAGACACAAGCAAAAGGAGACTCCATTAGTTCAGGTGCTCTTCTAATTTAAATACTGCTTCTGCTGCATTTCCAGTCAACTGCATGACAGAACTGAAGGAATTTCTCATGGGAATGTGTGGGGTCTTAGATAGTAATAATGGGTAGGGCCTTTTTCAATCAGTGGTGTTACTTCTGGTCATTGCTCAAAGCAAAACTGGGCATTTGTACTTCGAGTGAATGGGCTGCTGAAAGTTCAGCCAGCAAGAAGGTAGAGAGGATTTAGACTCTGCATTCATATGCTACAAAGCTATTGTTCGTTTTAAGATATCTGTAAATCAGGTCTGTTTATTTGCTGTCTTAGATTAACTGGAATGATTTTGGCTATTGCTGAAGAACTGTCTCTTTAAATCTTCAGCAGGTCCAGTATTGGTTAATGGGAGGGAATGTCTCAGTATGCTTCTGGAGGAAAAGTGGGATATAGGAACTACTCCATCTCTCAAAAATATGTTTAAATTTGCCCCAATGGCTGCAAAGCACAGCTGGATGGTGAAAATCTTAAGGATTTGGCTACAGGCTTCTAATAGAAATTATAGCAGCAGAGCACTCTCAAGCAACAACCTATTATATTTCCAGGAATATTTTTTTCTTCTCACAATAGCTAGAGGTTTTGCTCTTTTTTTACTTCAAATTTTGCTTGCCTAAACTGTTCCTTTCTCTCTTCTCCTTTTAGGAAATGCATTTGTGAGCAACTTCAGAAATGGAAAATATTTTTAAAACTATAAACAATTTTTTTTATTATTTCTTGTGGGGGTCTGTTAGCTGGCACTGGTTTAAAGAAGAAATCCCATAGCTCTCGCAGCCAATTTGCTTTGGTTTTCTCCTTTGGTTTGTTTTATAATTACACAGGCCGGATGGGTGGAGATCAGATCAGTATCATTGCAATCCCTGTTATATCTGTCATCCAGCAAGTCTGTCTGCTTTCCAGAAATGATTGCTGTTGATTTCAACAGTTCTATCAGCTAGTATATTGTGCTACTCGGTGCTTCTCTCACCAAAACATACTACAGCACCTAAAGGCAGGAAGATGAATGTTGTTTATCCACAGCCTGTGTGTAGATCAAGGAAGCTCTAGCATATTTGTGAACATTGTGAAACAGCCTCTCTCCTTTGCTGTGCATAATTTTTCCATTTGCTAATCAGCTCCGACTTGCTTCTCACCTGCTGGTATGACTGTCTCTGTGCAGAAGAGACAGACAAAATTCCACTTTTATTATTTAAAAAAAGTTTTCCAAGCCCTAAAGCCTTTGTTCTGTTGAAGGCACTGGAAGCATCTCTGGGCTGACGGAAATCCTCAGCAATGTTGACATGTACTTCACAGGGTCTAAACTTTTATTTAGTAATATTATGCCAGAGCATAGATCTTCAAAGAATTTTCTCACTAGAGAATTTCTCAACCTCTACTTTCGTAGAGTCAAGCTGGGAATAGATGCTTCCTTGTTAATTTAAAATGTTACTTGTCTAGAAGCCATATCCTTAAATCAAGACAGTATTACTTTTGTTACTGGATGATTTTGCATATGGGAATCTCCAGAAGATGCAGACATTGTCACCACACAATATAGGTAGCTGAGAAGATTAAGATACTTTATGTGTTTTGCAGGCAAGAAACCTGACCAGTTGCCTTGATCCCTGTCAAATGGGAAAGGGCATCAATCAAAGTGAAAAGAAACAGCAAAACCCAGTAGTTTTCATTTACTCAGTCTAGTACTCACCTCTTAAGCAGAGGTAGTTAGAACACTTCTGGGCATATTTAAACTATTCTATTTTTCAAATACTTAATCTATACCCAGTTTTCATGAGAAAGAGACATCGGCAATATGGCATAGCTCAGAACAGGGAGCAAAAGATACATGCAGTGGGAATCTGCATTAGGACAGTGATGGAGTTCATGACTAAGGAAGCCAGAAGCCAACCACAGAAGAGTCGGGGCCAAATTTAATGTTAATTTTAATAGAAATATGTATTGTAGAAAACTCATATAGTTTTGATCTTCTGGAACTATGAATAAAAATAAAAAAGAAGAAAGTGAAAGAAAGGGCACTATGATAACCAATAAAGATGATAAAATGTAATATGAACAAGAAATATCACCTAATATTGCAGGTTCATTCTACCATGCACTGTAGCATCTCTGAGAGTGGCATTTGAAAACAAGACATGATTCTTACAGAGGAATAAGAATGATGTTAAGGCTATTTGCATATGGTTATGTCATTGGCAAAAGCTGAATTCATCCCATACTAAATCCAAAACTGTTGGTTAAATCAAACTTGTAGCTATAAAATAAAAGTTATTTTTAACCTAAGTTAGTTGTTTTAGTATTTGACAAGAGGAAATAAAGTTGTTGATTGTCTATTATTCTTCTGTTCCACTGCATTAAATTGTGTTCAAAAGGCTTGATAAAGTGTTTTTCATAGAACTATTATTGTGTGGATAATTTATGTGGCTACTTTGATGGTAAGGAAGTTCAATTAGTAATAGTTGCAGTTCTTGAATAGAATTTTAACAAGGTGCCTCACATATGAAAGCACAGAAGTCTCTTTGTTTTGAACAACTTCTAACAGGGTGTGTAAGGAGACTTTTGCTCACTCCACTTATTCTGATAAATTAGTAGGTTACTTTGAGCAAGTAAGCAGAACAAGATCACAATAGCATCGAACATCAAGTCTTGGCCCACTGAGTGAACAACTGTACCATTGCTAAATTGATGTAGAAGATTTATATCAACATCAATGCTTGGATTTACCTCCTTGCTTCATCAAAACAGAGCTTCTGACTCCAGAGGTCCTTTTTCTAGCTGTGTCTAACTAGGTGTCCAAAATTAAATTATTTCCCCTGTGCATGGAGAGAAATTGGTACAGCTAGGGACCGAGCCACCTCACCTAAACCAAGAGTTTAGGATAAGTCAATTCGACTGCTTTAATCAAGTCTGCTGAAAACAACCTTCCACACTTTCTGTTATGAAAAAAATTAGGTGAGGCTGGTATTTCAATGTCCTGCCAATTCAGGCTGTGTATCCATCTGAAGAACATAATGTGTTCTCATATTTACTGCTGATAGGTTTTAGAAAAAAACACAGATAATCAAGTTGTTTGAATCCATCAATCTGATATAACCTTTAATAAATACTTTGATGTTGTCTGAAAGGCAGTGCCTACACCATCAACAAAAGAAGGCCAAGGAACTGGCCAGCTGGCACAGCATCAATGCTGTCCACAGACCCGAACTCCATACTCTCTCAAAATGGAGATGTCAGGCAGCTTTACAGGACGGGTCCTGGGCAGGCACTGGGCTGGAGCACAGTCTGGGGTAGCACTAATTGGAAGCACACAAGAGTGTGCTTGTTGTTTCATCACAGTTGTGAACCAGGATGTGAGCTGTGCCCTGCCTGTTTCTTATTTATTAGAATAGACCTAATCAAGAGGCTTTATCCTGAAAAAATATAGTTACTAGGCAAAGCACCTCTTTTAGCAGTGAAAGACCAGAGGCTCAAAAGTGACAGTGTTCTTTGGCAGGGCAAGGTTATATTTTCATGTTGGGAAGACTTATAGATCATTTCATATGTTTATGGACATAATGATGGGTATAATTTCATATGTTCTTTAAGAAAGGCCCCCAAAGGGAAAGCTGCAGTGCCTATATGGTCTCTAAGTGGAGCCTGATCAACCGAATTTTGATTATTTCAGCTCTATCAGATAGACTATCTGATAGTGTTTTGAATCTTTCTCTAAGTGTAGAGATGGTGCCTCTCATGCTTTTTGTAAATGCTCTGAAAGCTTCTAAAAGTCTGGCAAGAGAGCAGTGGAACAGAACAATAATTTATTTCTTGAACTTTAGATGTATGACACATAAAAGAAAGAAGTAGGCTGAGCATTTACCAAACATCAGGATTTATGATAAGACCAGAAGAGGTCAAGAATACTATTTTCAATTCCTTCTTTTTGATGAAGTGCTTTAAAATTCTGAGGTCTTAGACAGGTCTGAGGATCTCAGTTTTGAGGGGATAAGGAACTAAGTGAACAAAACCTCTCTCTGCAGCATTGTAAATGAACTATCTCTCTAGCTCTGAGGAATCCAAGGGAGTTAACTGTGTCTCATAAGAATTGAAAAGGAGATGGGAGGACACAAGAGAGGAACTAAAACCAGAAAATATAAATCACTTCACTGGTGTCTAGAGCTAAACTGAATTTCCAAATAACAGTAAGAGAGTTCAGTAGTTCCCTTTTGTGAATAAGTCTCCTACTTGCCATAGGAATCCACTGTGATGCATGTACATAGAATTGGAAAGTTATTTTGTGACATTTTGTCTTTGCCATGCGAAGATCTGCGTCTCCTTACAACTCCTGCATTTGACCCAAAGCAATGAGTTATTAACGATGATGATTGTCCTCAGTGGGCACAAAAGGGTGAGTTCCTAGGTTTACTTAGATCAGATTGTCATGTACAACCAAATCTCTGAACAACAGCCATAAGGTTAAGAAATACATTAAAAATTGATTACAGAATAGATTTCTAAAACATGAAGACCCAAAGGCTTTTACAAGCACAGGCTTTAAGGCAAAGAGGTATTTCTTACTGTGGGCATCTGTGCACTTTGAAAAATGTCATTACATAGACTCTAACAGATTTTTTTTTGATCTTGGATATATATTTTACTGAAAAGACAACGGGATTCAGGTGTGCTGTTAGAAAACCAAAATAAAAACAAAACACATGTATCTCTTAAGTGGCTTGAGGTAAAGATTTGAACATGGCCTCTTATATTTGAAGCACCTCAAAACCAGACTTGGGGCTTTTTAGTACCACAGTGCTACTAATGTCTAACAGCTTTCCAAGAGCAAGGAAACAGATAGTGTCTCCTGTTCTTCAGCTGTGCTGTTGCAATATCAGTGAAGGTGCTGACTGAGATTAAGATATCTCGTAATGTAAACAGTTATTGCCTCTTCCACTGAAAAGCCCTGCACCAGACCTCTGGAGCACCACAGGGCTTTGAGCTCCTGTGTTGCTACTTCTCTTCCCAAGCTCCCAGGTGCACGGCTACAGCCTGCCATGATCGCCCTTGCCTTGGCCAGTTCCTGGTCCTGGGGAGCCCTGCCAGCTGGATGCAATGCTGGGCTTGGTGCTGAGTCTGCTCCAGCAGCTCCCTTGCACCTACACTCTACAGAAAGCTGGAGAATGTCACTGATGAAGTAGGAAGGATTAGAAAAATAAGCAGAGCATGTAGGACACTCTTCACTGCAGTGGACAGTGCTGCAGCCTGGGTCTGTAACGAGAGATGTGGACCTCTTGTGGTGGACAAACCTCAGTATCTTTCTGCTAGTTAACTAGTGTTTTTCAGAAATAAAAATATCTATGTGGCTCCTTATTCTTTCCCAAATATCTCTGTGGTTTTTTTAAAAATAAATAGTCTCATGCACAGATTTTTATTTGTTGCTTCCTACAAATTTTTCCTTCAAAATGGAACAAATTAATCAGAGACTTGAAATTCTATTAATACGGGTCTTTTTAGGGCATTTCCTGTCATGTGCACTTTCAAGTGTTCCAGGGCAATCTACTAATTGGGAGAAGTCAGTAGCAGGTCAGAACAGTTACAAGACAAACTGGGCAAACCAGCAATAATTATGCAACAAATAACAGATATATTAGAGTTGATTGAATTCTTTTCTATTGCAGAAAATGTAGAGATAATGAAGAGCACGGACAAATTAGTGCTCTTCTGTGGGACAAGGAGAAATCTTAAGATAAAAGGTAGATGGAACAACTAGATTATGCAGGCAAATCATTCACAAAAGCTTGGAAAAAAGTGAATAATTACCTGAAAGTCATGATCTAATGGATCAAATGATTACATGAGAATTAAATAGCAGCATATGCACTTCTGCCGGCAAAAATATCTGTCGTTACTTGAATTTCTCAAAAAGCGTGATGTTTTACACTCACATGGATATAGATACATAGATAGATAGATAGATAGATAGATACCTATTACACCTTCTGTTGTGCAAAGAATCTCACAGACTTGGCATTATTTCAAAGAACAGTGGTTTTGAGCTACATCAGAATGTCGTTAACAAGTATTCTCTTAGTTCACTCTCAAAGACTTCCCCAGTGAGGATCTTCCATAGGAATTGCACTTCAGATCTTGGTGATAGCTTCAGAGCCTCTCAGGTGGATTCAGCCTGAACACAGTAATTTGTATGACAAACATCCCACGGAATTCACAGTGTTATGAAATGGTCTTTTTAGCACTTTCCCCAGCTATTTGAAAAATGCTGCCTATACTGTCTGCCTGCCGTGCCCAGCAGGTAGGCATTAGTTCTGAGCATCCTTTCTCATGCACCCCCATGGTCTACCTGGACCTGTACCTATTAGCCTGCATTGTATCCCAGTAGTACAGTAGAGATAGCTCTCTACTCTTCTTTGCAGATAGCTTTTCCTCAGTGAGGTCCTGGTATGAGACCCTCTAGTGAGGCAGTTGCTCCTGATAGCGGTGGATTTGGCCTCAAAAGCATGGTGGCTCTGTGCTTCACATGTATTACCAAGTCTCTGAAATAAAAATCTCAACAAACGTCTTGGGCTCTGGGCTGAATACAGCCATATTCAAGTCATCCTTGGGGAGAGCTGCTAATGGTGGAGTCACATGGACAGTGTAAGGGAGCACACCCTTGGTATTGAGGTATTGAGGATCTGAACCAGAGGTTTTCCCTCCCAGCAATTTCATTTTATTATGAACTCCACAGGGTACTGTCCAAGACTAAGGCCCTCACAGGCCTTGGAGTAGCAAGCACATATGGAAATGACCAACACCTTTAGAACAGCATAGCTTCTTTATATATTTGTTTTCTTCTCATTTTTTCTCTGAAACATGCATTGGGAGTGAGTATGTAACACTTTCCCAAATCTGCACTTGCATCATTGGACACCTTCTGCAGTTTTGAGCAGTTACCAGATGTTCAACGAATTCACTGGAGCCAGAACTAGCACTTACAATCCTTTTGCCTATAATGTGAATGCCTTTTGGCAAATCTAAAGGCAACAGACTCTTATGGCATAGGTTATCAAAGTACGCTAAGAAGAACAAGTTTTAAACTCGTGACAGGTAGATGTATTATCGATTTTCTACTGCTGAAATTTGGAGATCTCCAATGTCCCAGCTTAGATTTTACTGAGGCATAGAAAGAGAAGCCAATGACAAAGACAGAAGTTTTAGTTATAAAAAATGCATTGGTACATTTGAATTTCCTGGTGAGTGTTTTTTCTTTTCTTTCAGTTTTACTGTGATTTTTACCCAGTTTTCACCACTTTTGTAGAAATTTGTTCAGCTTTTGATTGCTGAGAGCAAAACTGACAAGTGGTCAGTTTTACAAAGAGTAGTCAATAGCTTTTACAGGAGAAAGTGAACAATTTAAAATTAGCTTTCTTTGATAAGAATGTAAGTCTTTTAGAATCAGATGGGCTCATCAAATGGTCCTTAGACTAGTGCTGATGAGGTTATTGCTGCTGCTTCAAGTCTCCTACTGTTTCTTCCTTTATTGCAAGGGCAAAGATTGTGCCGTGCTTCCACTGCAGCAAGAAGGTACTCAGATGGCTCATGCACACCCGTCTCCTCTAACTTTCTGAGAACATAACTGAGTTTGACACTCAAAATCTGGGTTTAAATTGCATTATAATACTGTTTTCAAAGACCGTCAGACACACGCTTTGATGTCTTCTTTCTGATAAAAAAACAGTTGGGCCCGAAGCCCAGACATTACTTTTGAATAACCGTAATACAAAAGGGAAAGTATGTGGAAGAAAAGGGAACTCTACACAAAAGAAAATCTCCTCACAGAGAAATAGGAGATGTTGTGTAATACTATTCCATTTTTTCCTAACAAAGACAGTACACTAAGATGAAGAGCTAAATTTTAGAGGACAACAGTATTGGTAGGTTAAGGTAACTAGACTACTCTTTTCAAGCTGAACTCAGGACATAAACCAGACAATAGCACTGGGTTATCTGCAATCCTGTAATTATTCTAACTCTCCACTGGATGTCAATACTGTGTAATACAAATGTTGGCTCCAGATTCACTGCTTAGACCAGAGCAAGCCCTCCTTTTAGAGGTAATTATTGTTTAAGAACCTAATTAGGTAAGGAACGTAATTATAACAAATTAACCTCATCTATTTGGAGGCAGGCAGAGGACAGCCTTTAATAGCAAAGGCACTGCTTACTCCCTTCCCCGAAAAGTTAAAGTTACAAGTGTGTTTTCTTTACATAGATGATGCTTTCTGTCCTGAACAATTTGTCAGAATTGGGGATCTGATGACTAAAATTTCTACTAAAGATAGAGAAAGTGTTCTAAATAAAACCATTTCAAGTTTATCTTCAACTTTTTAGAGAAAGGGGAGACTTACAGAAATCAGGCACTTGAAACTTGGTGTTCAATAGTTTTAATTTTAAAAAATTGCTAAAAAGCCCATGGGTGGTATTAAAGTCAAAATTATGGATTGGATTGAACAAACCTTAGTTAAGCTCTGAACTTCCAGGGGCTTCTATCCCTTTTGCTCTTGCCTAGAACTGATCCCCTGGTGTAGTTTCCTTCTGCAGAGAAGGGACGTGGTAGAAGTGCTGAAGGAAGAGCCAACAGTAGCAGGACGGCAAGAGCAGGAGAGGCCATGGCATTAAGATAAGGAGAGAGTAGGAATAAAACTTCCCTGTCCTGCAGATATAGATGTTTGGAGGATCACAGAATATTCTGAGCTAGAACGGACCCACAAGGATCAGGTCCAACTCTGAAGTGAATGGCCCATGCAGGGATCAAAACCATGACCCTGGTGTTATTACCACCATGCTCTAACCAACTAAGCTAATTTTAGGGATATCCTATACTTCCTCTGAAATCGTAGTGAACAGTCCCTGGCAAAAATTCCATGAAATCAGTATTTCTGTGGTGCAAGTGCAGTAGAGTTTAGTGGTCTCCATGATCCTCCTGCTGCTGTCAGCACAAATGAGAACACGATGGCCCTTGAAGACAAGGGGGAAACCTGCTGATCACAAAATCTGAGTTAGCATACTATAATTTTTAAATGAACAACCTTTTTTTTTTACAGGTGACTGAATGACAACTGGTTTGATATGTACTTTCAGCAAAGGAGGGGTGTTTGGATGGGGTCTTTTTGTTCTTTTTCACTTCAACATGTAGTAAATTGTGAAAAACAAAATACAGAGAACAAAATGAACAGAAATAGGGTTTCTATGATTGAGCTCCCAAAGCTGAGCTGATGCCAGTGGTGCCCCATGCTTCCATGATTTTGTCTAATGATGCCTGTAGTATTCAACTTTCATAAGGATTTAATATTTGACACCGTGACAAGATTTTTTCCAAGCATGCATGGACTGTTTTTTATACTCTTTATTTGGCATATTTATTCAAATGTACTATATTTAAGATTGCTGTAATCACATACATACATTGGCTACTGGCCACATCGTTCAAGCTATTAATCATACCCCAGAATCCATGGCAGATGTAAAAATTAAGTTTTATTTATCAAAGTTCCTTATTGGAAATGGCAACCCAAGAAATTTACTCCTTAGGATTTTAACTTTTTTACATACCTTTGGCACTAGGTTCAAGGTTTTAAAAGGTGTAAATCATATTTTTGCTCAGTCCAGACAGTCCTGGCACAACACTGAAATTATATTTCCAGAAATGTAACCCCTTTTGTTTGGATAGCCTTTATTTTTCTGCCAAATTATACCACCAGAGCTATTTCTTTAGTCTAACACTATTTTCCATTATCATCCCGTCTTTCAAGAAGCAAACCAAAGCCTTCTATCCTTGTAGAAGTTTCAGTCCCACAGATGTAACTACCTTTCAGCTCAGTTGGGAAAGTGGTCTCCAGTGACAGGCTTGGAAGATCCTGGTTACTTTTTCCGTAATTATCTAGATGAAAAGACAATAACGTGATAGAGAAAAACAGGTTCAGAAGAAAGATTGTTTCCGTGGTATGACCCACAAAAGCTCAGGCTCTGAAAACCTTAGTAGTATTTATTTACAAAAGACAGTATCTTTGAAAATAACTAGCATGAACTTAAGCTGATGGGTCCCAAATGATTGTGATGGTGTTTCTGTTGTTTGTTACCATAGGAAAACCTCCTACAATCCAAAGTTTCTTGAGTTTTCTGTTAAAAAGGACAAATTAGGTACAATAGTATAGAAAAAAAGGAAAAAAATAACAACCACCAACTAACAAATTTAGCAATATGGAAAAAAATACACTCACCGTGTGAGTGTACAGAGTGCTGCAGATTTGTTCTTGGGGTTTTTTTTTCCATGCAAATTGTTTTTGTTTTACAAGCAATCATTTTATATACACGTATATATATTGATATATACATATATATATTTATATATACTTACTAAAGTGTAAGAACTAAATTAATTCCAATTGTATTCTGCTTGGACTAAATATATCTCAATGTTTGGGCTTTATTTTATTTGCCTTCACTTTCTAAACATTGTAGTAATATATTTTTTGTATTAGTACAGATCTATTATAGCACATTATCATTCAAAAATCAATCACTTCCTTGAGCAGCTTATACACTAGCCCTTGTGAAGAGGGCACCTGAAGGACAGTATGTAAGAGAGCATATGGACACCAGCAGAGGGCATGTCAGCATCAAAGGAACTCGTCTACTAAGATATAAGGTGCCTAGTGCTAAAATGAGTGAATACTTTATGTCCAGGGAACAGAATACTGTCCCAAGTACAGCAGATTGAGAAGGAAGTCATCCAGTTTGCAGGAAAAGCTGTTTAAAAATATAGAATCGTAGAACCGTAGAACCATAGAATAGTAGTTGGAAGAGACTATAAAGATCATCTGGTTCCAACACCCTCACCACGGGCAGGGACACCTTCCACTAAACCAGGTTGCTCAGAGCCCCATCAAACCTGGCCTTGAACACTTCTAGGGATGAATCATTTGAAGATTCTCTGAGCAACAAATGTGTCTTACCACTCTCACAGTAAAAGGTTTCATCCTAATACCTAATCTAAATCTGCCCTCTTTCAGTTTAAAACCATTACCCTTGTCCTATCACTATATGCCGTTGTAAATATATATACTTGTCTAATCCAGACTTTTCTGGCTGGTGACACCAGTGCTTCCCACACGGGCAATGTTCCCATCACCAAAACCATTTCCCTGTCCCAGGTGAAAATCCTATGACCAGCCTGCACAGCCCTCATCCTGGACCTGGCAGAGCTGTCCTTGCACAGCAAACTAGTGAGAGGCGGGTTTATGGGACAGAGATGTGGTGCAAGGAGGGGAGATGTCAAGTAGGAAGATTAAGGCTCTGCCATCTGCCCTGTGTGCCCTGTGGGAGAGAATGTCTTCCCCCCACCCTGAGAGCCACAGTCAGTTGGACAGGCTGACTGAGGATGGAAAAGTTGGAAGTTCATCCTGCAGTATCATGGGGCTCACCCTTCATTTTATTTACCTGCTTTATTTTATGTAAAGCAAACATTTTCTGGTTTCTCATTTTAGTAACAAAAGCAAACACAAAGAAAATCCAAACTCATTTCAGTCTGAACTGAATAGGTGTGTACCTTGGCCTCCAAACTGAAATATGGACTATCTACAAAACCCTGAAGGAAACCATCGTGCTGATCTGAGGCATACTGGTATAAATCCAACAGTTTCAATAGGCTATGTCAGGCATTAGTGTTAATATCTCTGCAGCTGTTATGAGGAAAAGATAAGCAGTAGCTACCAGGTTCTTTCCGTGACTTGAAAGGTGGTGATACGAATTCATTAGCTACGGCACTGATCAACACACTTATTATTTATTTATTCCTAAACAATCCTATCAGGTTTTATTTTGTATGTTTTCCTACATTCTTCCTGCTTCAATGTCTTGTTTTTTGCCAGCATCCTACTCATACTCAAAATCGGTAAGATTTGTTTTCCAAAATGTCAGCATTTCCAGGTGTCAATTTTCTTTAATTTTCAGATGCAGAAGTGCCAGCAGGGGGTTGGCTCTTTTTTTCTGGCTCCACTGTGCATTAAGTTCAACATTTCCTTAAAAAAGGTTTGTGTTTCAGAACAATTAATTAAGAAAAAAAAAAAGGCAGCAAAAAAAACCCCCAACAAACTCACCCAAACCCCAAAACAAGACAGTTAAAGGAAGAAAAAGCTCTCAACTGCAGTTTGAAAGTTCTTCAAGAGAAGGAAGTCAAAGGGCCTAGCAAATACACAGTTCTCATCCGTGCCCTTTCTCCATGCCAATAGATTTCTTCCTTCCAACTTCTGATCACAAATTAGTAGTTTAGTAACTCACCCTGTAGTGTTTTGGACTATTACTCTGAGTCTGCTTTCACTTAAATAACAACCATCTGGTGGTGTCTCAAATCAGATTCTTGTGATGAACTGTATATAATAGCTAGTTCAAGGATTGTCAGGGGAAGGGTTAACATTCCTGCCCTGAGCAGAAGGGCTGCAGCTGCATGCCATAAACTCTGCACAAAGTCTGTCAAGAGTGGAAGGGCTGGGTCAGCTGTAAAGAATTAAGCAAATCCCCTTACTACAAGAAGAGGGAAGAATGGTGGAATTAAGAAATCCTTTTCTGCTCTTGTGTTTGGTTTGTAGTAAAATAGATAACTGGGAACATTTGAGGCATACCTTGACCCTTAACCTCTACACAATTTTTCCTCATGGGGGTCTTGCTCCTTGGTCTCACAGAACCTGAGTAATTCATCCTCCATTCCAGTAGTGTCTGAAGTTTGCACAAGGTGTGTGGAAAGCAGATCACATGAACATGCTATTTATCTGGAAATCTCTGTCTATGCTCTCAATCCAATGTCATATTCCTAATGAAAGCTGGAGGGTTTACTCTACACTGAAATGTTCCCTGCACAAATCCTTCTTCAAGGGCAAGATTAAACTAAAGCAGCATGAAGCTCTCTTGTTTTCCAGAAAGTGTTAAAATCCTACTTCAGCACAAACAGAATGTACAAACTGCAGTTCTCTGAAAGGTTTATCATAGGGATATGGGGAAATGGCAGATCTTCCTGCTACAATAAGTCATAGAGCAGCTGGAAACAAAAGTATGTGTCAGAGGATTTTAAGGATGGGGAAAAAATAACAAGGTCTCATTGATTTTGCATATCCAAAGTTTCTTTTGCAGAGACAAGGAATGTGAAATGCTGGAGCATGTTGTAGAAAGAAGGCTTTCACAAAAAGATGTGTTTGAGGATGCTATTACAGCCTGGGACCATGGTAATGGTATAGTCTGGGCTACTTGTGATGGGTGGGGAAGGCCACATTCTGCTCTCTTATTTCTTTCAGCTTTCTTTGAGTTTGTCAAGGTGCCATGGGTTATCAGGCTTTGGACTTTTGTTTGTTCTTTTATAGCTGTGGGCTGGGAAATAATTTTTCTCTGTGTATGCATGTGAATGTACCTTATGTATGTATATACAGAAACTGAGTATGTATGGATCTGAATATATGAATACATGTACATCTGAAAACTTCTTTAAGAATAAAACGGTTTATATACTGAGTTGTGCAAAAGCACAGCCACACACTTATGTCTCTAACCATACAGAATCCTATGGAAATCAATAAGCCTTTTTCCAGCAATAGCAGATGTGTGGGGTACATTTTAACAGCAGACAATACAGACTGACTCCTTGTTCTGAGCCCAAATCAAGGCACTTGCTGTTTTTCAGAAGGCTGCTGCACCTCTGGTGTCCTTGAAGGAATTGCCTAAGAGAGCAGCAACCTACCTGAACCTTTTCTCCTGCTTTTCCGGACTTGTGTTAGCCAATGCGTTGTGAACTTGCTTTCTCTGTAACCATTCCTGTACTGCATGTGACTCAAGCTGCTGATTTACAGCAAGTCTTGACTGTAGCTGCAATGGATAGCAGATTGCATTGACAATGGAAAAACCAGATTTGTTCTGCACTTTTTTTTTGGGGGGGGGGGGTAAGGCTGTATTTCATTTTTTAAAACATTTTTCAAGACGATTAGATCTCTCTCTCTGTAATTTGATTTGTTGAGTGAAAGGACAGGGAGGGGGAGGGGGAAAAAAACCTATTGTAGAATGTTTTTCAATAAAACTGCAACAACTGAGACTCCAGACTAACAAACACTTACACATATGCTTAGTTTTAAATCTGAGTTAGACCCATGAGGCCTATATTTGTATTTGATTAATGACAATTATTTGAAGAAAGATGGAATGGGTGGGATCAACTGGAAAAATATGTAGTTATAAAAATGTATGCTTACTGTAAACTATTTTTATACTGTTTCGGTTCTGTTATATTCTTTCATCTTGCATATTTGGCACATAGCTGTACGTTTCTAGCATAAGGAAAAGGTTGCACTGTCAAATTCTGTTTAGTTCTAACCGAAGTATATAACTAAGTCCCCATTTGCCAACAGGAGTGCAAGCAGAAACCCCATTAGCACTAGGGAACTTAGTTACAGAACTCAGACCACAATTTGAAATGATCTCCAGGGGTTGATCTCCCATTCTTACTTCCTCTGATGAGTTCAGTAGTCCTAGTCCTGTTTGTAGAGTTACAAGATTTAGTTTATAGTATAGCAGGAGCACTTTGTTAGCAATCCCCTTAATTGTCAGTTGTGTTTCATCTTGTCTGTACACAAGCCTGGCTGTCTGCAACCAGGCATTTGAGAGCAAGTTAGGCAAAGTGGTAGAGTGCTGGGACAGTTCTTACTAGGACAGCATTATCATTTCCCAGCCAAGCTCCCAGGCTCTGGGTACACAGGCTCTACTTTTGTGAGTGACTGTCAGGTTTATCCCACTCTTTGCCTGCATGGGTTGTTGCCTTGATTTTGCAGAGCAAATCTGGGAGAGCCAGCACCTCCAGTACACCTTCCCCAGCCTGTGTGCTCCTGCCCCAGCATCAGTGATCCTGTCACAGCCTGGACACCTCACTGAGAACAGCTTTAGGAAGAGGAGCTGTCAGGATTGCAAGGGAGGTCATGCAGCCATCTAACCACTCTTTTCCTACTGGGGAGAGGTCATTGCTCCTGCTGCCCAACATTTTCCCCTGTGGAAGAAAGGAGTAGGAATTGAGCACCTAAAATTGGCATGGGACATGAGTCTCAGCTCATGTTAGCAGCTTATAAAAGACACTGCTTTGAGAACACAGCTCAAATGAGGAGAAAATGACCATGTCTACCTCTGATTCATGCTTCCTTTGTAGCAAGTAGTAAGAAACAGCTCAAAATTCAAATCAGCCTTAGGGTATGGGTAGGATTCAGCTGCAGACTGACAGCTGAATCCAGGGCCTACCTGCAGATTTCTAAACGTGAGCCAAATTTTCAAGTGTCTGGTGTGGTCAGTGGTGATACAGTCTATGCGGTGAAGGGACACCAGGGGCAGGTGACCCACTACAGGTAACTGTGTTGTAGGGTGAACTGAGTTTCCCTCTGGTCTCCACTGACTATGTTGACCAAATCTCTGCAACTGTACTGAAATTTTAGACTTATTATTCCCACATAGGCATCTTTTTCTGGTAGATGCTTTTCTTAAACTGTATTCTGCCCCAGGTGCCTGTGTTTGGTCAGGAAAATCAAGCCCTGTTTAAAGCCTGTCTTGAAAGGTAAGCAGCTGGGTGGCATAAACTATACAGATTGTCTGCTCTGGGAGAAGAAACAGAGCAGTGATAGCTCCTGGGAAAGGTCCTGCTGTGGGTGATGATGTGCTTGAGTGAAGGTGTAGCAGTCTTCTCTGGACTGTCTCTGTCTCAGGTTTCTAATTCCTAGAAAATGGCTTCTAGCTCCTCCTGGAAGGACTAATTTTACAAGTGCATGGGTTTTCCTTATGCAAACTGGAAAGCCAGATTGGTTTAGTTCGTTATAGTCCCATCTAGAGTTAGATCTGTGGCTCACTCAAGAGTTCCCAGAGAAATGTAGACAGGATTGAGATGTCTAAATCCAAATTGTGATTTTGCACATCAAGCCTAAGTGCCTAAGCTCTTGAGAAGGCCAGACAGGACCCCAGCATAATGCCTAAACCCATTGCTTTACAAGTAGCTGACTCATAAAATTTGGTAACTGCTGCAGGAGCATGAATAGTGAGGTCAGGTAAGCATTGCTCTCAGCACAAAGAAGGCATGCTTGCCCTGTAACTTTCAGAATAGTGAGTTTCTGTTTAAAAAACACAGATTAGCAGAACTGAAGGTGGCCATCGTATTTCCTAGATTACGGACTCTGAGTAGAAAGCCTTACTGCATTTCAGAGACAGTTCACAGAAAGGTCAAGTCAGATGATAAAGGTGTCACCACCCAGGTTCCTTTGTGAAGCTGGTACTTAGATATAAGTTTGCAATCAAACTTTCTGAAGGGTTAATATATCTTGAGTGTAAACTGCTGCTCAAATGTCAGCCTGAAAACTTCTGTCTCTCTGAACTGCTCAGTACTGCTGTTCTTGTTTAAACAGCTGCAGATCTCCACTCCTGAGGGACCTGCAGACTTGCACTGGGTGAAGTCTTGTATACACAAACACAGTTTTGTGTACATCCTTGGAATATGCCTCGATAAAAGGTAGTCTATAAACAGAAGATCACCACTGCACTGCTGTGCAGTGAAGGTTAGATGTCTAAACCTCATTAGCTCTATAGCTGAGATAGACTTTACCTTCTCTTTGGTGGTACTGCCTCAATGGAAACCACCAAGATGGAGGCAAAATATCTATACAAGACTTAGCCCTTTAGACTGCTCCATTCTGAACAAAGGGTCATATTCTGTGAATGTGTCTATTTTCTTCTGGACTAACTAGGAGACATGGTCCAACCTACATCAGGTTGGGTAAGGCTCACAGGCAATGCCAAATTAACAGAAATGATGTTGCATCTATCTCCTGTGCATGAAGTTAGGGAAGAAGGTTTATCGACAAATCAATACTCTGAATTCAGTGTGTATAACAATAGATGCAACAAAACCCAGCCTTGCAGTAAAAACCTTTGCAAGCTGCCCCTTGTGACTCTGGGTCAAGAGTTCTCAGTCTCTCTTCCTTTTGCTCCCAATGCAGTACAATTCCTACTGCAGGAGCACAGGGCTGAGGCTATTGATGCATTCATGCACCAAGAGAGAGGTTTGCTTTCCTAAAGCCTGGGCTATAATCACACATAAATAACCTCCAGAGCCTTTTTGACAAACTGCTGGGAAGGTGCAGGAGATGTGGAGTCATTTAGCAGAAATTGCAGTGTTTGACATATTGAAGTACAGTGGGCTTTCAAATTTTAGTTTCTATCAAAGTGTGTTTTACAACACTTTAAAGACTCTAAAGTAAATAAACTAAGCAGTGCTTGGGTAGCACCTAATATAGTTGTTATTATGCTGGTTATTTAGAAATATTTTCATAGGTAACAACGCATTCCAGTACCAAACAGGGAAGCGTTTTCTAGTACTGTGGCATGGATACTTAATTTCAATACACAAACTATTAATTCAACTGAACAAAATGTATGTGTAGTAATGGCAAATTAAATGTCACATAAATTATCAATGAAAGTAATTATTTGGCTCTATTGAGTGAAAAATTAGAGTATCCTATGATGACAAGATATAGAAAATTAAATATTTGACTTTGAGACATCGTCTCATAATTTTCTGGCTTTTGGACCTGCAAATCTTTGTGCTTGATGAGTAGAACCTGGGCTGGAGCAGGATTTGAGTCCCAGATCTCCCTCATTTTAGGAGACCACCCCAGAAGCTAGGTTTTTTGCTATTTTCTGGTGGTCCTCTGTCTGTAGTTTTGAGCAGAAATTTTGTTCTTGAGCAGAAAACACCTTCCCAATCACTGTTTCATTGAATCTGGCATACACTGAGAAATGTTTCATTTTGAGTGAGTCAGCACTTTCCAAGTAAAATTCATTTTGCCAGAGAATTGGCTACTAGCTTTCACCCTGTGCTAGCTGCACACATCCCCTGTAAAGAAAACAACCCAGCTGATAAGGATGTTCCAGCTGCAGCAGGTGACGTGACATACGTGGTCTTTTTCATTCCCTCCCATGGATCCATCTGACCGAGTACTCTCTCTTTCCCTCTGCTTTCCCAGCCAGCAGCCTGATCTCTACTTCATGTGAGTTGATTGAGAAAAGAGGCTTCTGACAGCATCAATGCTTGGTTAAAGGCGTACATGAGGGTATGCAGAGAACAGTGAAATGGGGGATGATCCTGCACAACAAATTAGGGATAACATTAATACGAGATTGTGCTGTTGCTAAAGGAATGGTTTCTGTACAGCAATGAGTGTCACAAGTGAGATCAGGGGCTTATCAATCTGTAGGATTGATGGACCATCTTGTTCTCCAGTATAGGTATTCCATTTCTACTCCATTTTGTTGATTTTTAAAATAAATAACCAAAACAAAATAATAAAAATGTATGTATTTATACATATAAATCAATAAAAATTGGAACAAAAGTGAATGGAAAAAATCATTAAAAGGACAATTGCACAAGAACAACTGAAACATGTTAATAGATTTTAAAGTACACAGCTTAGGAAAGGCATTTGTAGAAGGAAGAGGGAGGAAACATATTTAAACTTGTGAATAACGAAGCAACTCTATCAGAGAAGAGTGTATACTTCAGCAGTTCTTGAGTGGGAATAATAAAGTGAAAGAGTTGAAAATTACAAATGATAAAATTCATACCAAGAAATATCAAAAACACGACAGAACTGAACAACTTGCTTCATACATGTGAAAATTAGGCAAAACGAGACCAGATAAGATCTGAGAAGCCCAGGTTTTGGTGTTTGTCGTGTTTGTTCTGGTTTTTGTCTCTGAAGATGATGAAAAAAATTCTCCTACTTTCAGTAGGACCTGGTCTGTGCTGTCCCGAAGGGCTAACCACAGTTCAGCTCTGTGTTTGGAAAGTATGTCCCAGCAGTGGGGCTGAAGAAGACAGGGAAAAAGTCTGAGAGGTAGAAAGGTGGTCTTTATAATCTTCCCTCTTTCTCCTCTCCCCTCCCTTCAGAAGGAGGATTAAAGACCCCCTCAAAAAAATCCTGTAATCTTAACAATCTTTTTCTTAGCTTAAAGACTCTTCATATACAACCCAAAGGTCAGATTGAATTAGGCTACAGTCCACAAACTACTCTGCCTCCTTCTGAGTTGTATGAAAGATAAGGAGCAGAAGTTGGTATTTACAACCTTCTAACAAATTATTCTGATCAAGAAGAGCCTCATAGCAATACAAGTATATTCATTCATTATAATCTGTCTTGAAGACCATTCACATAATCAGCTAACTGAGAAATGCAATGTGGTTATATTATCCTACTGCCTTCATTCACAAGTATTTTGCCTTAATCAGGGAGGAAAGTTCCACTGACACCCCATTTCCAGTAATAATCATACATTCTCCTCATCTCACAAGGCGCCTTTAATTTCACCAGAGAAGAGTACTAAATACTGAATTTTGAGCTATGAGTGAGAAAAATATTTATATTGTAGACAAGTGTGCGTTTTCATGGTATCTTATGGCAGGGACATTTCAGCAGAATGCCCCTGCTCTGGACATTCAGGGAACATGAAATGGGATATCACATAAATAAAGGGGAAAAAAGTCATCACAGAACTTTGAGAGGGAAATAATTGCATTTTATTACCCATTAGGGCAACATGAAGGAATACCATTTCTAGTTTGACTCTTTAGTGTTGCTAACAAGTGTCATTTAGTTTAATAAAAATATCATTATCTTTTACTTAAACTACAACTCTAAGTCATTATTAGAACTGGGCAGAAGAAGGAAATTCCATTTCATGTAGTACTTTGACATTTCATACTAGACTTTACTCTGATTTGGCAATGAAAACAAATTAAATGTGAACTTTCTCCAAGAGAGGAATAGAAGGTTGGCCAGAAAGTCTTGAAGCTATTGTTGGACCCACCTGGTTGGAGGCTGAGGAGCCAAAGCAGAAGGCAGTAGAAAAGACGAAATTTTTCTGTAACTATTTTTGTTTTGCCAACCCATGCTTAGCTTTCTCTATGTGTTTAAGAACCATGGACTTTACTGGGATTAAGCTCATGTTTAAGTTTGAACGGGGATGAATCCAAAAGAGTTCACAAATCCTCTCCTGTGAACTAGGCGGTTGATGGCTGGCAGCCAACACAGCTGTATTGGTGGTGTTCCCCAAGTACACATAAGGACATGCTAGGTCTGCCAACCAAGAAAAACACGTGTTCCTTCTGCTTGAAAAGGCTCAGCTGGAGTTTGGAAATTCCGCCTCACCATTGTACACCCCTACAAAACAGCACTGATGCACTGATGTTGTTCACTGAACAAGAGAGCTAATTCTAAATGTAGAAGTTTGTACCTAACACAGTTTTATATAATGAAGTTTGTTTAGGAGGCAGCTAAGAGTCTGTGATGTCCTGTCTGTATTTCTCCATATGTGAAGACCTATCCGTTGCATAAAAGATGCTCACACACACAAAAAAAGGGGGGAAAGGTAGAGATAGTATCTCAATATGACCTTTTCCCATCTTTCATCAACACTTGAGGAAATTACCTCTTTAATCTGCTTAGTCCATGTTTGCTGGTGGCCTGGGAACCAAAGCATTCACTGGCAGCTCAACAGTTCCTACTTAACTATCATCTTGGCTGAGTCAAATTCATTTTTATTAGCAACTAATCTACTGCACAACGTAGACAGCAGGAGAATATTTAAAAAACAATAAAAACTTTCAAAGACTTATGACCTACTGAAGATAACAAAATATACTTTATACATAAACTATGAACGTGATTTGAATTGTCTTGAGGCCTAGGTGTAATACACTTGGTCAGCTACTTCTTTTTCTGAGTTTACTATAGTGACCAAGAAGTGGTGTTTTTTGTTTACATATTATTAAAACCAAAATCACAATATGTATCAGGTCATGAAAATTCTGAGTTTTTGGTCAAGAATTTGCTTTGGTAAGAATTTACTTTGGTTTAATGTTAAAATGTGATACGCTTTAAAAATTGTTAAAAGAATGCTAAGAAAAGTAAAGGTTGAATATTAAACAAAAATTAAATGTACATAAACTCTTGTCAGTCTTTGTGAATATTTAGCATAAAAAGCACAATAAGACCCTTAAGAAGAGATGGAAAAAATATTTCATACACTTAGCTTCCTTAGTTATAGAAGCAGAAGGTATTCAGCAGACCAAATAAAAATACAGCTTGGATTAACTAAATCTATTTACAGATTTCTGCTGATAAATATTGCTGTTCAAAACTATAGATAAACAAAACAGTGCATTTTTGCAAGTTAGTATACTCTGTTTTCTATTTCTTCTTCTTCTCAATAATAATAATAATAATATTAATTATTACATGCATTTGAAAAATTGTTCCTCAAAATCCTGAAAAGTTTTTTTTTCTTTATTTCAGTGAGCAAACTAAGGAACCTGATTTACATTACAGATTTTAAGTTTGCTGCTGGAATCATTTTAGATGAAAAGCTGGAGTTTGTATTAACTCCATCGGATTGCTCCTCCAATGCCTCCACTGTTTTAGCACATCCATGCCTGGAAAGTGTAGGTAACTTGGCATAGCAACAACTTGGACTGATTCAACTCTCATTCTTCTCACTTCTTCTCATGGCTCAGCACTTGAATGGTAGATCTGCAGGGGAGTCCAGTGCAGGGATGCTGAAGCTTGTTCTGTGTGAGCTAGTTCAGGGCTGGAAACTATTGCCCTGCCTAGGTTTCTGGGTGCCATGGTGCTGTAACACCCAATTATCGTGGGATACAGACAGCTGATGTCACTGATGCTATATTGACTTAAAACAGCTGTGAAGCTAGTCCTTCGTGTGCGATTGCAGAAAGAAAATATGGGATGAAGTTTCAGAGGAGATTAAATTAATCTAGAGCATAACCACACTTCAGAAGTCTTGCCCTGTTTATTCACTAGAGGACGTTTTATCATAACCAGGACATCTTTCCTTCTTCCCCCAAAGAACACCTCATGGCAAAGAGTTTTTTAGAATACAAAAAAGGTAAGGGCCAGAGCACCCATAAGGTCCATTATAGAGTTCACTGTTGCCATCTAAGTTACACAAAAAGGGTTCAGGTAATATGGTAGCTGACACATATCCCTAAAATGAGATTTATGGTATACCTCAGTGGAGGAAAGGAATTAGAGTGATAGATAGCAGAAGTTCTAACCAACAAATTAAAAAGAATGGCACAAGAACAATGCTCTTTCACAAATAATTACATGTTCTTGAACTGTTAAATTGATCAAATCTTCAAAGAACATGTGCTGATACCTCTCTTCTATAGCTAGTGCATAATGCTCCAAAAATAGGAAAAACACTGCTGCAGTGATCCACAGCAGTCTCTTCGCTATCACTGATGCTCTCCTCTACTGTAGTCAAGAGTTCTACTGCCATAGTATTGCTCAAAAATTTATTTGTTTGTATCTCATCTTCTGGATGCATTCATTACCCAAGAGCAAATCCCAAACCCTTCTTCCTATCCAGTAAGGTCACATCCACTGTTTTAATTACTGTAAAAAGTGTTGGCATGAAAGAAAGATTTGTCTGAAATGTTCTTGGGTCCAATGAGAACTTAAAATAATTTAATTTCCTGTGAAACAAATGAAATTAAAGAAATCAGTATGTGGTGAAAGTCTTAAATTATAGTGAAAGAGTCCTAATCCACCTTCTTTCTTTCTTTCTTTCTTTCTTTCTTTCTTTCTTTCTTTCTTTCTTTCTTTCTTTCTTTCTTTCTTTCTTTC
>JAWWES010000041.1:34693655-34751483 GCA_035583135.1 Lophotriccus pileatus | reverse complement strand
CTTTCTTTCTTTCTTTCTTTCTTTCTTTCTTTCTTTCTTTCTTTCTTTCTTTCTTTCTTTCTTTTTCTTTCTTTTTTGTGGTGGAGAAGAAGCCCCAGACCAGCGTTTGCATGCTTCTCACCTAATTGTCAATGCATGTGTCAAAGTTCATTATCTGGACTTGTTTGTAACCAACCCAGGCTAATGCAGAGTAGGCTGGAAGCAGGGGATAGCTATCTAGTTCAGGACTGGTAGCAGCACTAGATCAGATCATCCAGTTTTGTCTTGAAAACATCTCAAGGATGGAAGGCCTGGTTGGATGGGGCTTTGAGTAACCTGGTCTAGTGGAAGGTGTCCCTGCCCATAGCGGTAGATTGGAACTTGTTCTTTAGGGCCTCTTCCAACCCAAACCATGCTTTTATTATTCTGTGGCTCTACAGGCATTTCACAGCCTTTCTGGGAAGCCTGTGCAGCGTATTCCAGAAAAAGTCACTTGTGTGGAATTATGGAATTAGGCAAATCCTCCAATCTGTTGTAAGTGATCACTGCAAAATGAAGGAATGGACCTCGGCCTGGGAGGCATCCGGGGATTTTGTCAGGTGTGGCTAGCCAGCATCTGAGGTTTGGCAAGACAAAGCCTATCCCAGTTAGGCAAGCAGCATATTGTCTGTGAGTAAGACTCAATTCTCCTAATAGTAGATACTGAAAAGTTTGAGTGTTGAGTCTAAGTTCATCACACAGATTCCTTCTTTGATCAGTGGAGAAATGTTTCCAAGCAGTGATTCATCCCATCCTAAGGCAGATATCTCTGAGGAGGAGTAAGCTGCCTGCAGGAGATCTGCTCTTTTCATCAGAGTAGGTGAACAATTTAGACTAATGGTTCTCAGTCCAGATTACAGATATTTAGTAGTTAGGTATTTTCAAATCAGATCATCCAAAAGTTAGGATGTTAGTTAGAATAATAATTTCTCTTCCACCCACACACATATATATACACACATATGCAATTTCCAACGAACATTATGAAGCCTGGTTACCACATCATTAAAAATTATAGCATTTTAACAATGCTCTACATCCACAGAAAGAAATCTTGTGCTAAAATACTTCTCAATATTATTTTTCAAAAAATAGCTCTCTCTAAAGATATCACAGGACACAATAATAGAAATTAAATACCTTGAGGTTTAATTTATATTTCCTACTTTTTCCATTTGCGGGAAAAATACTAGAGGCATAAACAGTTTTTCACTGTAATTATTTAGGAAGATGCACACATTTCTGAAGGAATTAAATTTCAGTGTGTGGAGACTGTATATCTAAAAGAATCCAGTATGTAACGAAACATAAGCAATGCATGCTGAGATTCATAGTTTCGTGTAAACATATAATTTAGCTTTTTAACATTTAACAACCCAGTAAGAAAGCCAATGCTTTTCTAGCAGCTTAAGTCACTCAACTGGGAACAATCTAGTTCAGGAAAGTATATTTAATACAGCTAGTGATGACTTTTAAAAAGGGTCACTAAGAAAAAGGGCAATATATGACTTTTTTTGTATGAAAATGTTACCTTCCCATTCATCTGAACTGCCCCCTGACTGAATGGTGCTACCGGTATTTGCAGCCTCTGTGTCATTTAGTACAGATAATGCAAAATAGTTTAGTTTAGTTTAAATGAAATAGGACCAGTTCATGACTTCAAGGGCAGGAACTGGGGAGGGAGAGACTTCCAATAGCTTCAAAACAGATGATGGTAAAACAAGCAACAGCATCATGGCTGTGAAACCTCTGTTGTGTGCTAGAAGTACTGTGTACTGTCTAACTGATAATTCTGTTCCAAGGAAGAAGGTCCCAAAATCATATATTTTATGACTGCAGTCCTGATTGCTGTTCCTTTATGCCTGATGTTTCTTCACACAAAGTGAAGATGACTAGGTCAAGCAAGCATCATTAAAAGGTTTGAAATTCTTCCTAAATAGTTTTTCTGCCAATAGAGTACTACTTTTTTTTTCCAGTTAATATGAACAAATAGACTGTAACCCAGTTCTTGGCTGGCAGCTTGTAGCTTGGATTAATGACTGTTGATGGAAACAGGACATGTAGTAGCATCCCTATCACAAACCATAAAGATCTGATACTCAGTAGAATGGACAACAGAGTAAAACATTATTCCATGCAGTCATTTTAAATGGATGTAGAGTTTTGGATGCTTATTTGTGGTGAGCAGTTTCCTCTATATGGTGTGACAAGCTCAGTCACTGACCATAGGACAGATCTGTGGTATATGCAAAACTACTTTGTAGACAGATGTCAACTGCCTTGGGCTTCTCCTTAAGCCCAGTGGTAGTATCCAAGTCACTTGGGTTTGGGAGTGATGAGCTCTTGGTTAAGGTGGGACTTCAGTGAACTCTTCACCTTTGTTTTAGGCCTCTTTAATTTATTTGGCCTGTAAATTAGTACTAAAGATTTATCAGCCAGCCCTGCTGACCACACACTGACACAGAAAGCCCTCAAAGTATTATATTATTATACCCCTTTATTTACATCATTAGAGAAATAGATATCTTTTGTTTTCCTGGTCTGCTTAAGTACGCATTTTTTTTCTACTTTCTATGATCAGAATAAGCATCATAACTGCAATCTCAATCTTCTAGCTCTGAATGACATATTAGAGTAAGGAGAGCTGTCTCTGCAGCTACTTTTATCTCTTCCCTACTAGACTTCCCTGTGGATTTATGAGAAACCTATCAAACAGTACCACAGTGACTTCCCTTGAGCATGGTAAAAACCAAGGGTCACATTATAGGATTGGCTCAAAAGCAATAATTTCAGTTCATGAAACAATGAGGTTTCAAAGCCTGTTCTAACAGGAACAAAATTACTACCTCCTCTAAAAATAGGATGAAGGAAAGATACCTATTCCAAGAGATGAGCTGGAATACTGTCTATAGCCTACAGATTGGTTACTTGCCTTGGACTAAAAGAGAGATGAACTTGGCTTGCCACAAGGAATGCTGCAGTGATGCAGGTGACTTTGAGCTAACCTTCTTCCAGGTAAATGCTTTTCTCTCCTTGATACACTCCTGAACCTGGGAACCTCATTCATTTTCAGAGAACACTATGTTTTACAAAACATTTTGTTTTTAATAAAATTTCTGTCATGGAAGAAAAGCACTAGTTCAAGCTTTGAAACAAATATGACTGCAGAGAGCAGAATAAGCTGCCCCTCAGAGGTTTGGTCTCCTATTCTGCACACGGTTGCCCATGTCAAAAAGCAGTAATACAAGATTACTGATTTCAGTTAGACAGATGTCAACATTTCAGGGTACAAATAACAGAGTATTTGGGGGGTTTACAAGCATAAGTATTCTGGGATGCCAAGTCAGCCCTATGCCCTTCCTTACTTCAGATTTATGGTCAGTACATCTTGCCAGGAGTAGCAAATGAGGACTCTTTTCCAGGCAAGTATTTACAGCTGGTGTCTCAGCACTAAAATACAGCCATACTTTCAGGATTTAATTTACTCTAGACCTCAGCAGAATAGGGCTTTCCAACACTAAAAATCATTGGACCTTTTGACAAAGGCAGACTTTGTATTTTCATATTGCATATGCCCACGTTTTCCTTCTGAAACGTACCAACAAAATGGGATGACAACTGAATATTTTGGAGGGTGAAGAAAATTCTGAGAATATGGGAATCAAATTATTCCACCAGAAAACTCTAACAACCATGCTAATTGAAAATGTACCTATCCTTAGCTGATTTCTTCAGGAGCTAAGGTTCATGGGTTCATTCAGTCTTCTTTATTTCCTTTCCTATAGTGTTCAAACCAGTTTTAGCGTAATCTGGTATAAGATAAATATTTCAAAATATACAGAATATTTTGCTAGATACAGAAAAAAAGACCATTGTGATAGCTGATAGTTGATGGGGTTTTCTAAGTGTGTAATAAGGTATAAACTTGTCTCAACTCATTTAAAAATTTAGTCAGCTGTAGGAGTACAGTGATTGCAAACTGAGCTTTCACAGCTCTGCCTAGGATACAGGATGAGAAGGGGTACTAAGCAAGTTTGCAGACAACACAAAATTTAGAGGAGCTGTTGACTCTGAGGCAGGGAGACTCTGCAGAGAGACCTTGACAAATTAGAGAACTGGGCTCAACAAGGGAAAGTGCTGGATTCTTCACCTGGAATGGGGCAACCCTGGATGTACATACAGACTGGGGAATGAGATGCTGGAAAGCAGTGCCACAGAAAGGGACCTGGAGGTCCTGGTTGACAGCAAGTTGAATATGAGTCAGCAGAGCCCTGGCAGCCAGGAGGGCCAACCGTGTCCTGGGGGGCATCAGGCAAAGCATCACCAGCTGGTCGAGGGAGGGGATTGTCCTGCTCTGCTCTGCACTGATGAGGCCTCACCTTGAATATTGTGTGCAGTTTTGGGCACCACAATATAAGAAATACATTAAGATGTTCAAAAGTGTCCAAAGGAGGGCAAGGAAGATGGTGAAGGGCCTTGAGGGTAAGCCATGTGAGGAGCAACTGAGGTCACTTGGTCTGTTCAGCCTGGAGAAGATGAGACTGAGAAAAGACCTCATTGCAGTTACAACTTCCTTGGGTGGGGAAGAGGAGGGCCAGTCACTGATCTCTTCTCTCTGGTGACCAGTGGCAGGACCCAAGGAAATGGCCTGAAGTTGTGTCAGGGGAGGTTTGGGTTGGATATTAGGAAAAAGGTTCTTCACCCAGAGGGTGGTTGGGCACTGGAACAGGCTCCCCAGAGAGTGGTCACAACACCAAGCCTGACAGAGTTCAAGAAGCACTTGTCTGACACTCTTAAGCACATGGTGTTACTCTTGGGGATGGTCCTATGCAGGGCTAAGAGCTGGACTTGATCCTTGTGGATGCCTTCCAACTCTGCATATTCTGGGATTTTGTGATTCCGTGATTCTCTGAACATCCTTGAGAAAACACTTTTCAATTTCTCACTGCAAGCTTTGCAGAAGAGGAGAGAGCAGATATTTAAAGAATCAGTTACCTAAACATAGGCATCTCGTGCCCACTTAGATCCCTAAGGACATCCTGTTTAGCCTGCAGATGAGATAGGATCTTGTACAGGTACTGACAACCCCAGCTGACTGTGTTACAGCAACCTAGACAGCACTACGTTTTTTTTGAGTTAACGGAGGCTGCTCACTAAATCTGTATTTGCCTTGCTGTGCTGTAGCCATGGAGTCCACCAACTCCTGCACAAGACTGGCAGCTATGTCACGTTAGCTAGGTTTAGACAGGCCCAAGTGTTTGGGAAGAATGATAAATAGACCATGAATAGTGAACAACATGGGCAAACTAGGTAACTATGAATGCTGAATGCTGCCACTTAAATTTGAGTGGGAAAAAAACACATAGTTTAGAAAAACAACAGGTAATATCAAAACAAACACTTTTTGACCTTTTCTCTCCTTTTTTCTTATTGACTTTTTCTGGAAAACATATTAATCCATTCTACTTTAAAGTCCTCCAACTTCCTGGAGGTATCCCTCTCATGCTGCTTCATAAACATAACCACTATATATCAGTCCACATAACCACAATATATCAAAATCCTGTGGTTCACTGTTTCTGAGGTGGAACACAAAGACTCTAAAAAGAGAAAAATAAGAGACTAAAAGGCATCCTGTGGATCCAAATGAAGAATCTGTAACTAACATCAAACACAAAAATTGACTCTCTTTAATTTGGAAGAAAATCCTATTTATTTCCAAGTTTATACTACTTTGGACATGTTAACAAGTACTTGAATAAATTTTTCATTTTACATATAAAAATTGCAACCCAAAGGCAGGCAGCAATAATTTAGCTCAGGAAAACCATAGAGCTATTTCTTACTGAGTTGTCAGAGAAGCCTTTCTCAGAAGAAATGAAAACAGATGAAGTCCTACATAGTCCATTCCCTAGTAGGAAGCAGATCGTATTCTTCACATCTGTTACCAACATGGCTGATCTCCTCTGTACCCATCAGAGGGATAGTCAGGATCTCAATGATTTGAGGTTTTGACTTTTTAGGAGATATATTTCTCATCTTGTTATATCCTTTGTTAATTTTACAGTGGTTTGATGTTAGGAAGGAGCTCCTCCTACTTTTCTGTCAATAGTACAAGGTCACCCTATCAGGGTAACATAATACATCACCAGCTTGCATGCTTTAGGCATTAGAGTAGATTAACTTTGTTCTGATAAAATGTAGTGATGCATCTTTACTTCCTGCTTTTCTGTGGACAGTCAGTCCAATGTTAATGTCAAAAGTAACCTCATATTGTGGTGGTATATTACACTTAAAAACCTCAGATATTGTAAAGGTCTGAAAGCAAAATGTCATAATATCTTACCTCTGGGAAAGTATTTTTTGCTCCTTTTATGAGCTATAAATAAGTTGAATGATGGAAACCACTTAAACTTTTTATCCATTTGCCAACTTGCCAATATGCAGCAGCAAGGAGAGAGTGTACAAACAGGCTGACAGGATTTCATGTTTGAATGCCATAGAGAAAGAAATTCAGGGGTAAAACTGATGGACCACGGCACATCTGTAGCTTCCACAAATTATTTTGAACTGAAAAACTACAACACAAGAGTTTAAAGAGTAAAAATCTGACATTTTCTGCTCTGTTCAAACACTTGCTAAATATCTCAGGGTGAATTGTCAGATAAAAACTAAATTTGCCATAGGATATCTTGGGGACTAAAGATTGTAAAGCAGGTTTTTGGTGGATCACTTGAAAAAATCAGTCTCTGAGAATGGCAGAAGAGTCTATTTCTGCTTCAATAGGAGTCACAGAAATACATGCCATTAAATAATATATGTTGAAGCAGGAATTTGGACAGCTGGTACAGAAAATTACATCTTGTATGTGAAAGCTACAGAGAAAAACAAAGACAGTGGGAGCAACTGCCACTGTACAATGATTTTAATTTACTTTATTAAATTAATACTTATAACTCATTTCTGTTTTTATTGGGGAAAAAATATGTGTCTCCACTTCAAGGTAGAGATTTGTTTGGGCTTTTGGTTTTGCATCAGGACATCATGTAAGGGATAAAATGCTTTATTCTTCCAAGTGATTAAAATAAAAAGCTCAGATCCTTACTTTATGTTTAAACTTTTTCATGTCAAATGCATTTTTAATTGGGATGTTCTTTCTACTATGATTATTATTCCTGGCAGATGTTTTTGCTCAAGAAACAAGACTATTAGAAATCAATAGGCTTCCTAAACTATCTATGTTTTTTCTCAGAGAGAATTCTGATCTAACTGACATGTCTATTAAAGGGATTTCCTGTTCTAAATATACTGATTTCCTCAACTGTTGTGACTATGTGTAACATATGTCTCCAAAAGCAGAGTATCCTCCATTACCATGTTCCAGAGTTTAAGTTCTGAAAGCTCAAAGATCTCACACACTTTTAAAATTTAATTCCAAAGTTCTGAGTTCAGTGGGATCCAAGAGCACTTATGACCTTTCATGCCATGCTCAATATGTTGCAGGATCAGGCCCTTACGTAATGCCTCAAGGAAGTATTCAGAATATGACTTGCTGGATTTTGTCATTCAGAATGTCATAGAATTGGCTCAACAATAGCAAAAAATTGCAAAAACATCTGGAAGACATCACATTTCATACTCATGGTACCTACTAGATTTAGATAGAAAAGCCCCAGTGAATCTTTTTTTTTTTTTCTTTTGAATGCCAGCTCTCTTTGAAAGGAGTTGATACACATATAGCTGAGTTCTTAAAAATGTTGGAAATTTCACCAGATCTGAATAAGGGTTTAACCAGAGGATTTAGAACAAGCTGTTATGACAGCTTTGGGCATGTCATGAATGGGCCAGATTTGATATAACATAACAGATAGAAGGTGAAAGAGCTAAGATTTGCAGAAGAACTGGAGTTTTAACAAGAAGAATTAAGTGGAATATAAAATATTACATCCATATGCTGGAGAAACCACATGTTGAACAGAAGGAATGGTAGACTATCAAACCAGTGACTTAAAATTTGTTGGGTTTGGCAAAGCAAGACATAATCAGTACAATAAACAGAACACTTGAATGCTTAAATAGCCTTGAAGAAATGTTGTAACTGCAACAGTATTTTCCTCTTGATTAAAAATAAAAAGGAGGCACCAATTCTGTTAAGTAGTATTTTGTTTTAAGCTTTTTAAATGTTGGGGGTATGCAGCATTACTACACTTTGTTTTTACAGAAAGTACAACTCTCTTGTGAAAACACTACCACTTGTTAAGTATTGCATTGAAAATTATCTACATTTCATGTGCAGTAAGTAAAAACAAGTACAGTATATGCAGCAGCAAACTGTTGATAAACAGAAGTGTTGTGTTCTACCTCACAGAATTATTTTATAAAAAATATCAGACATTATTTAGAGATTTGCCTAACTCAGTGCAATGCTGGAAAGTTTATCCATTCTTCTAGAACTCCTGAGGACAACATGTCACCTTAGAAGCTCTTTTCTTTCAGCTATTACAGTATGTCACACTAACCAAGATGCTACCTGCAGTGAGAAGTTTACATTGGTTCTCTCCTTTTTGCCTTAATGCAAACATTACTCATAGATTTCAGACAGATGTTACAAAACAATAGAGCTTACTTCAAAAGTCTGCACACTGTTTCAGCACCTACACTAACTGAATACGACTCTAGAAATTATTACTACTGTTTACAAGCAGGTATTTATTACCTGAGCTGTAGGAGGGCAGTCCCGCAGGTTGCAGCACGTAGGATGTATCTTTCCTCTCTGAAGCTAACAACTTATTGAGAATTCATATATTGGACATGCTTTTTTTTTTTTTTAATGATCTTTATGTGTGTTGCAGCTACCTTTCTGTGTGCTGAGATAAAAGAATCACATGTGAATCGCTCACATGCCTATAAACATGTAACACCTAGGACACAGTTTTTCATTAATTATTCCAAGTAAATCACGGTGATAGTTTCTAAAAAAGGACATGTTGATGGAATTGTAACATTTCTTCCATTTTCACAGAAATGAGAGCACTGGGTCTCAACTCCAAAGGTCCAAAAAATCTCTTTTCTACTTTGTCAGAGAACAGGGTGTACAAAACAAGAAGGTGTTGATTGTGATCCAGCCTTTGCTTTTAGCTAGAATATGCACAGATGCACACTGTGAAGTATTTGATTTGGAATGACCAGAATACATGGACTTCCTCACTCATGATGCAGGTATATGTCCCTCAAGGAATGGGTATGTGATCTCTGCTGTAAAATCTTCACAAGGAGCCTGACTCATCTCTGAACATCAGGGTTCACGATAGACTGAAGGTGAAGGGCCTGAATTTGTTGTGAATTATAAGAAACTGGGACATTAAAAAATACTTTTTCAGTTTGTCAGACATTATTTCAAGACATTTCATTATGCAGTAGTGCCATCACGTACAGCAACCTTCTGCAGTGTGGCAGAAAACCTAAGTGTTCATGCACTTGTTCTTATGTCTGGGTTATCAGTGAAGCAGTAAAGTTATCCTTGTGGTTATACTTGAAAGGAAAGGGGGCAAGTACAGAGTGGATTCTCAAGGCAGGATTTCATTGTGAAAACAAGGCTCTGAATGTTAGCCATTCAGTTGCGATCTGCAGGACTAGCTGTACTTGCAGGGAGAGTGGATACATATGAGCAACAGTGTGGTAGGATTCTTGCACCTCTTTCTGTTTGAACTGAATAGTGGCAGTCCATAACTCTAATGCCTTTTGTGATGGCTGCCCCAGTCACATATGCTGTGCAATTAAAGAATGACAATTTTGAGCAATTTTCTACTGCAGTAGATATGCAATCCTTTCAGCAAACTTTGACATTGTACCGTTCTTTTTCCCCCATGGAATTACATGCAGAAACCACAGTAGCATCATCTGCTAGGGCTTCATCTTTATTTTGAACTCTCATGCGTGCATCAGCAAAAGCTCTTCTCTGCCCATTCCTAAGAGGGCATTCCTGCTCCCTCCTGAGCAAAAGGCAGAGAAAGAGCGAGATGGCTCCATTTAAATAAAGGAAAGTAAGAAGAAAGTCAAGAGGCAAAAGAAGGAGTTTCATCTCTGAGCACACAGCATTTCAACTGAGATTAAGATTTCAGTTTAATAACTGGAGCACAGCTTTTTCTTCCTAAATTACAAGTGACAAGTGTGTAATTAATATATTTTGCATATTAACATTAAGGTTTACTTACACCCTACATTCAAGATGTTTTTGATACTGATTTGGGGATATTTACAAGTGATGTCTTTTTAGTAGGGTGATTTTCAAAGTATGCAAAGTGCTCATTGGTGTCTGCAAAGCAATTTCCTTAGCATCTTCGGTTCAATTTTTTTCTTCTTTCCAACAGTATGTAGTTAACAGTAATTAAATGGGAAGGATTTTTAGTGATTTTTTTTCATACTACCACATAATTCGGAGTGGGGAAGCCTCGGCCTGCTGCTGTCGGCCCACGGGGCTTGAAGCACCACAACCCACACCACCGCCTTGGCAGCACAGGACTTCGCTTCGGATGAAATATCCCTCCAGATTTTATTTTAATCTGGGGGGTAGGGGAGTAGCTAGGTAATATTATTTTCTTCTTGTTGCTGTTTTTGATTTTTTTTTCCTTTCAGGTTCTTTCAATTTTTTAGAAAAATTGTTATTTTTTCATTTTCTATTCAGACTCCAAGTAATTTTTACCTTGCCTAAACTGGGGGGGAGGGGTGTGGAGGGGTGTGTGTGAAATGTCTAAAAAAGGAGAGTTCATCTCATCAGAGGTCTCACCTCCCAAACATATTATCAGTAAACCAAGACAAAGTATAATAATCTTGGCTTACTTCAACTATTATTAATAGTAGTACCATTGCAAGCAGAGGGTGAATAAGTACTTCTTAAAAAAAAACAAAAAACAAAAAACAACTCCCTAGATCCCATTGCTTACTATAATCTACATTGCCAGACAGTTTAAGCCTGTAAAACTACTTTCAGGTATATGAAGTTGGTTTAGCAGGGGTTGTACATCCCAGAAGTTAAATCCTTTTTTAGCCATGCGGCCCTGAAAACCTCTTGTGTTTCTTGATCCCTTGACCAGAGCCCAAATCACCTGGGAGCAGGCTGTGAAGACAGAAGCTTGTTCATCTCTCCTGCTTCATTGCGGAATGGCCCATTCTTGGGACTCAAAGGAGCTAATGGTACAGATGGCATAACAAATAATTTTACAGTATCCAGTATCATGTCCACTCGTGTCCTGAGAAATTGTCAGCTCTCCATCACCTTATCACCTTTATCAGTTAAGGCAACACTGATTCCAAAGCCAAAAATCAAGCTTGAAGTGTCTGGTTAATTTTTGCTGGTTGTAAAGACCCAGAAAATACATCTAGAAATTCATCTGCAAGTTTGAGACAGACAATGAAGCCAAAGACTAAAGGAATATTCAGCATGGTGAATTGCTAAGGGTGTTCAAAGGAAAGCTCTTCTTCATTTTATCCATTCTGGGGTCACTTATGTTTTCTGTAGGGTTTTAAATGCTAGTCTGTTGCTTGGCTTTTAGCCAGGCCCATCGCTGGCGCCAGAGAGACTCATCATTTTATCAGGCTTGCCTCTGTTTCCCGAACATTTAATTGTTTGTGGGATATTCTTAGAACACAGAAATGATAGATCTTTCTAGCATTCAAATGAATTAATTCACTTGATTTATTTGTTTTCCCTAATAGCACAAGAGGTTTCAGCTGAGTATTTATTTGGAAGGGCTTGGTATATGCAGAAATGTGAGGAAAAACAAATGTTTTTGTTCCGTTCAGATTAGCTGGCTGTAGTGCATACAGAGAATACACAGCCCATGTAGATGCAAAAGAAAAGCCAGTATAAATGTTTGTTTTACAGTATTCAGTAAGAACTGCTAGAGGCATAACTTGTTCCTGGGGAAAACTGCTTGAGCTCTGTCTTCGATGTTAGCCACACAGCTTTCAATTTTTCAGACTGGGTGTCTTCCTTTGACAATAATCTCTAGAGGATACCACTCCAGCGCATGCAGAATATAGAAAGAAAAGTGTTCTAGTGCTTGTTCACTCTTAAGAAAAGATAGGAATATTATGCCCAGTTTGTTGAGAGAATGAAGGTTCAGCAGGATGTATGTGGATGGACCACATGCCTACTTACCATGTACCTTACCTTACAGTACTATGGGTTTTGCATTAAAGAGAGGAATGAATAACTCAAACTTTCTACTCTCCAGGGCATCACGTTTGGATTCCTAGGCAGGTGGGGAGTGAGAGATGAGAGAGGTAACACAGCAAGGCAAAACAATCTACGCCCCTATAATTCCTATAATTCAGTCCTTCTAACTAGATGAAGGTATTTCTCTCTACTGGTTACATAGGCAGTGCTGATTGATGGTGTTGATGAGAAGGCAGTTTCATACAGTTGCTTCTGTTCTGAAAGATGTCATCCCAGTAGTGCTGAGAACAAAAGGATGACCTATTGCTCATTGAGGTGGCTGGATGTGGTAGAGGCAGTGCAGCAAACTGCCCAATATCATGCAGTCGAGCCAGTGACCAAACAGAAAATTCTGCTATGATTTCCTAAATCTGGCTGCATAATCCTCACAACAAGAACCAGGTCTAAATGACAGGTGCTACACAGCCTGTGGACATATCCTATGAAGTGGGACCCAGTGCCACACTGTGAGTGTCAATGATGGCGACAGGAAAGGAAAGAGCACTATGTGTTGCTCTTCTCCGTTGCATATCTACACCTCACCCTGTGGTAATAGTTCTCTCAGAACAATGTTGAAGTGCAATAATGGAGCATATGAAGGCTCAGCAATGCTATGAATCCCTTCAGGATGTACAACTCTTCTAGTTGACACAGACTGCTATCGTCACAGTGAAAATGTCAGTTTCACTTTTAAAAAATCAACCTCAAAATCTCATGCATATAGACAGGAAAATATTTACCGTATGGTTTGCACCTGGAAAATACATCAACATCAAGGTTTAATGATTTTTTTATTAAAGAAAACAATTTTCACCTTCCCATATTATTAAAGCAGAAAAAGTTCATCTGGACCTCAAATTATTTAAGCAGTTCAATGTTATCAGAATGAAATATGCCTGTGTTTTCATACCTACTTTTATTTTTTTTAGATATTATATTCCACAACACTTTTTAATAATTTAATGATTTTTTTGTGTTGAGGACAGAAAATCCACTTATGAATAACCCTAGTTGTTGAGGAAAATTGGAAAAA
Source organism: Lophotriccus pileatus (assembly GCA_035583135.1). NCBI lineage: Eukaryota > Metazoa > Chordata > Aves > Passeriformes > Tyrannidae > Lophotriccus > Lophotriccus pileatus. Next base: position 34,738,215 of record JAWWES010000041.1, on the reverse strand, counting down.
ATGATCATGTCAGGCTCAAAAACCAGAACACCAATAAAAAGAAACAAAAAATGTAGTATTTCTTAATATTTGGATTTTACACCAATGCCATGAATGTTGGTGGCCTGACATTGTGGTTTGGCAGTCCTGCATTCATTCAAATCCTAAATATTTTTGAGCTCAGTTGTTCTCTTAGACATTTGTGCATATGAACTGTTTGCTCATGAACAAGGCATCTGTGCAGAGACGAGCTCATTTGTTCTTAGCCATAGTTATTCACTACTGATTACTTATTATTCAGTCACATGTGAATAGCAGCATATTCTGGAAATGGTATTTTTTCAGAAATTATATAAGCAGGTCTTTACCAGTCTCCATACTAAATCTCAAATATTTGTTGTGGTAAAAACTATAACTGAGGTCTTGAAGGCTGTCACAGTGAAAAGGCATGATGGGTACAGAAATGAGGAACTGAGGCATAGAGCAGTGAAGTGACTCTTCTGAGGTACTGAATAGGTTAGTGACAGACTCCTGTATGCCTTCAGTTGGACACCTCAGCCTTGGCTTCTAGGGATACTCTGTTCTTGTGGTAGTGTTAAAGTACTGAAATGCCTTAATGGCCATTTTCTTGGACAAATTATAGTGTGTGTACTTGTCCAAAATGGACTAGTGACTTATACTGCTGGACTCATATGGGATAGATTAAGTTCTAAGCTGAAATTTTTCACAACCAAAATGTTCTTTGAGTAGTAGAGTAGTAAAAATAGTTGCTAATACAGTGCATATCCTAAGGAGAAAATTTTAATTTACCTAACTTCTACCTACTTCTTGCAATATATACAGGAATCTTCTTATTCTGCCCTATATACTGAAATTTATTATAATTTTCCCATTCTGATTCCTGCATTTTCTGATTCTAGTTCTTTTATACTGTCCTGGTTGACACCAGAATATTTGTGTTATACCAAGTTTTCATTTAATTAAAAATTTGACATTATCTCTCAATGGACTGATGACAACCAAAACAGGTGCTATTTATAGTCCAGAATTATGCGTATGTGGGATTCAAGCTAAAAAGGATGTATCCCATCTGTGATTTTTAATGTTTTCTCTATATATACTCTTAACTTCTAAGACATCGCAGTCAAGACATGTCTGATTAAATAATGTGGAAGAAACTGTTAGTGTAACAGGGTTTTTTAAATACTTGTTTTAAAAGTTGTTATGTGAATTTCTAGGTAAGTGGTGGAATAAAGCAATGTAAAATGAAGGCTAACTTTTGCTGACCTCAAACTGAATAAGAAGTGAAATTACCCCTTTGCATCAGACCCGCTACATCAATGCAGTTTTCATGAGACAACAGCTGAAAGATATTTGAGAAGGGTTCTGCATGCTGTCACTTAGACATAAGGGCTAATCTTTTCAGACTATTGGCAAAACAAGTTGGCCGCAATCAGGTTGAGGTTTGAAATTTACATAATTCATTATACAGTTGTCTTATGGTTTGGATTTGGGTTTGAAGAGCAAGTAGGCACCACTGAAAAAAAAAAAAGAAAGATGTCTTTCATTTTGGGCTGCCAGGGGACCCTTAAAATCAGAATCTGGCTTTTCAAGTGATATGATTCGTATGGAATCTGGGGAGGGTTTATAATTTTTGCATCAATAATAGTTTGTTTCCATCAGAGAGGTTAGAAGCTGTCATTTTAAGGTTTTTTCTGTCTGCTGGTATGTTACAGCATTCACACCTGCCAGAAAATGTCAGAATGTTTATTCCAAGAATAAAAATGTGGGCACATGTCCGCCTCCCAAAATAAATAGTACAGCAGATATATTCCGTAGCGCCTCCAATACTCACAGGTTGGAATTAGTCATTCTTCCTGTGAGAGGGTGGCCATCAATCACTGTCAAATGGAGCCTTGAATTTGGAGTCAAGAAGAGGGGTACTTAAATCAATGAATGAGGAGCACAAGGAGCCTGTAGGGAAAGAATATGCCTTTTCATATTTGAAAGAGGCAGCACTGTAAAGTCCCAAAAGCATCTGGACTTGAAGAAGGAAAAATTGCAGTATGGAGAGTCTGCTGGTTTGCCAAGCAAATCATCTTTCAGTCGCAACCTTCTCCTCCCACAAGACCAAAGGGTGAATATTTTCATAATAAAAAGAAATCATTAAATTTTTTTCCCCTGCCAATGGAACACACTCAGTAATCATCTGCATTGATTTACTGGAAAAAAGGAAATCTTTGTTCTATTATGAAGTGGTACCACAATTTTTACAAGGCAAATGCGTAAAGGAAACCAAAAGTGATATTTAGAAACTAATTTAGTTTGTCAAACTTACTGTTTTCAAATAAGTTCTAATAAGTTCTAATAAACCACTTGACTTTTGAAATCTCTTTTAGATAAAAAACAAAAACAGAACAAATCACAAAAGCTTTACAGGGAAAGGTAAGATTGCTTTATATTTAAAGTGCCAGAATAGGCATTGCCTAAATTTTTGTCTCAATCACAGACTCCTTGGGTGACTCTGGATGAGTTGTTTAATCTCACTTTTTTTCCATACTTACAGAGAAAAAAAAGAGCTGCCTTTGAACTTGTTGTTTTACAAGGCAAGTATTGAGGGACATAGTGTGGTGTAGGATTCTCATCTGACATAGAGAATCCAACAGAGCTTCATTACTGAGGAACATGCTTGTTTCAGGCTCTCTCTATAGAGCAGTGGGGTAAGAACCTGCTTTGACAGTTATTGTAGTCCAGCTATGGCCAGAAGGGTCATTTAGCAGAACCTCTTTTCATGCATTCATAGCAGAGGAAACTTTTGGTCACTTAGGGTGACCAAACTCCTTATTTGGTATTTGGTTTAGCTGGTTGGCCAAAAAATGATTTTTTTTTCTCCCCATGTTAATATGACCTCCTCCAAAAGAGCAGGTAACTTCCTGCTTTGTGTTTCATGGGTCAAGCTCCACAGTTAGACTGTTTCCCCAAGAACCACTGTAAGAAAAAACACCTGTTATGCATGAACTTTCTAAATACAGGAAGACAATAAAGCCTTAATGGCACTGCATCTGCAGTTCTCAAAAATTCAGTGCTCTCAGCTTTTAAGAAATGTATTTTATGAGATGTTTGAAGCAACGTTTTGGTCCAAGTTCTGCCAGTAACAACCTCTTGACTTTCTGAACCGCACTTCAGATTAAAGTTGTAAACAAGCAGGAACTCTTTGGCTACTAAACAGCTACTTATTCACACAGCAACTAAGTCCTCAGCTTTTCTAAAAAAAAATAAATTTTCTTCAAACAGCAAGGTGTACAAGGGACTGAAATATTGTGACTAAAGCATAATGGCAGAACAGACGGGAAGCTGTGGCAAGGAACAAAATTGCAATACTCATGCTATTTATGTATTTTATTATGGACTGAAGAGAAGGAAAAAACCCATAAAATATTCTGTTTGCAAATGAGGGCCTGGGGAGGTACACCCATGAAACGTGTATTACTTTTACAGAAATAACACATTTCAGGAAAAGAGATGAAAGATAGCTAGTACACTTCATCAGAGTATTGGAGAAATGGTGAATTTGAATAAAATTCCTGATAGGGATGAAAATCAAAGGGATTTAGACCAAGACCCTCACATATACACTGACATTCCAAGATAACCTTGTTTTCTGTTTTACTTCCTTTTCTTCTGCTTTTCTGATCTAGTCCTATGAACCTTGGTGAATCTTGATCCAAATGTGCATTTCTATCAATTTCCTTCACCCTCCAGTCCCCTGAATATGAGAAACCATCAAGCTCTCTAAGAACAAGTAAGAGGAACATAACAAAGCAGAACTGTCCATTTCCTTTGAATGTGAGCCACAATCAGAAAATATATTGCTCCCTCACTCCTCCTTATGTCTATTTATTGAGTGCCTTCCATTTCATTATAGTTTTATATAGATACAGTGATATCAGAGCAGGAAACCAGAAGTGGCTTACTTGGAAAAAAAACCCCAGCACTTATTTGATTTTTAGCTTTCCTAAATGTGGGCAAGGATAAATACCTACATCACAGACCACAGAGTTTTGTGGGTCTCTGGGAAATGCTTGCTGGCCTTCCAAACCTCTGAATTTAGGATTTATTTCTCAGCAATGAAGTGTGACCAAGTAGACACACAGTCCCAGACAGAATATCTTTAACTAGCTTAGGCTTCCAGACATGGATAAGAACAGTAGAGAATTGCTTGCTTGTAGCCTATCAATTAATGTCACTGTGAATATGTGATCTTAGAGACAAGCATCCTGCAGACAAAAACTAGAGGTGGTTGGCAAAGGCATCCATCAGTCCAAATCTGACAACTATCTGGTTGTATATTTAAAGACAGTTATATTAGTTTCATCCTAAGGAAGTTCAATGTAATCTTTGAATTTCTTTGAGAAATTTCACATGACAGGAATTTCAGTTCACATAAGACTCCTGATGCTACAGACCAGTTAAAAGGCTGTGATTTCTGTCTTTCTCCTAGTTGCTCCTAGCAAAAGAAAGAATCAATCTCCCTTAGTACTTGGCACTTTGTAGTGCAAAAGACCATCCATGAAATCTTCTGATATGGTGTCAAAAATGATGTGAAGTTTCTAGATAAAATGAGAGCAGATGATAAGCAGAGGTAAGTAGTAATGACTCCTGAGTTTAGCTGATATATACACTTGACAGTCACATACGAGATTGAAGTTTTTGTGGTTTTTGTTTTTGTGGGTTTTGTTTTTGTTTTGTTTGTGGTGTTTTTTTTTTTTTTTTTTTTTTTTTTTTTTTTATTTCAGTCATCTAACAGGGAAACAGCTTCATCTTCTCAAATTAATTTAGAGTAGCTGTTAATGAAGACTAATTGCTTTGCATAATTTAAATTGTGTAGAGAAAGCTCCTTTGATCTGTGCAAGCTGTACTTGGTTTAGCACTAGGGCAGAAGACAAAAGATATCTTCAAGCCATTTCACCATCTTCCTAATTTGTAACGAGACTGGGAGTCAAGATGCCCCTGAGAAAGCTATAATAACCCAGAAATATGCATCACTGCTTTTTTAGTCTGCCCTGTCATACAATGTATTTAATTTATGTGGCTAGGTTTTTGGAGACAGTGGGGCTAAAGGGGTGACTTCTGTGAGAAGCTACTAGAAGCTTCCTCTAGCAGAACTGGGTTCAGAGATCCCCCTGCAGCCCGCGGAGAGAGGAGACCCATGCCAGACCAGGTGGATGCCCGAGAGAGGGTTGCAAATCTGTAGAAAACCCATGCTGGAGCAGGCTCCTGGCAGGGACCTGTGGACCCGATGAAGAGAGAAGCCCATACTGGAGTAGGTTTCCTGTTAGGACTTGTGACCCTGTGGGGGACCCCTAGTGGAGCAGCCTGTGCCTGAAAAACTACACCCTGTGTAGTCCTGCTGCAGTTCCCGCTGCAGCAGTTCATGGAGAACTGTTGCCCATGGGAAAGACTCATATTGAAGAAGTTCCTGGAAAACTGTCTCCTGTGAAAGGGACCCCACACTGGAGAAGGGGAAGGACTCTGGAGCAGGGGAAGGACTCTTCTCCCCGAGCAGAGGTAGAAACAACCTGTGATGAACTGACCAGAATCCCCATTCTCCATCTCCCTGCACCACTGTGAGGAAGAAGACAGAGCTTGGGAAGGAGGGAAGGGTTGGGGAAACTGTTTCTAAGATTTATTTTACTTCTCATTATCCTGCTGTGATTTTTTTTAGTAATAATTCAATTAATCTCTCAAATTCAATTCTGTTTTGCCTGTGATGGTATTTGGTGAGTGATGTCTTCCAGTCCTTATGTCAACCCATGAACCCTTTGTTATATTTTCTCTCCCCGGTCCAGCTGCAGAAGGGAGTGATAGAGTAGCTTTGGTGGGTGCTTGGTGTCTAGCCAGGGTCAACCCACTCCATAAAGCTTAGCTGTGCTTTAATGTTTTGCTCATAAGGGAATGTAAGTATTCCCTCCACCCATTGCAAGCTTCTCTGTTCATTTACAGAAACCCTTTCAATGCTGAAGAAAGACTTGTTACCTCATGAGAGCCAGAAGCCAGAATCTGCCCTGGAAGCTTTACTCTTCAGGAGGGATGGGACAATGACTGCAGGGAGATGAGTCTCCAAGCCACATTTCATGGCCGAGCAACCTCGGCTAATGAAGGTATCCCTACCCTTGGCAGGGGGTTGGAACTAGATGAACTTTAAAGTGCCTTCCAAGCCAAACAATTCTATGATTCTGTGAGAAAGGGTGGAGCGCACATTGCTTGACACAGGCTATATCAGGCACCTCCTTAAGGGAGTGGGTCCCCAGCAGCATGAGCAAACTCAAGTCATGGTGATTGAGGTTTTGCCTTCTATCATCCTGGTGACACATTACCAGGTTACCCCTTCACTAAAACTATGGTCAAACATCTCATTTCTTCAGGCAACTTATCCAAGATAGAAAACTAATCTGATTTTTTTCCTCTGGATTAGTTTTTTGACTGAGCCAGCTCACCACCTTCCAGACACAAGGGAGAAGGAGCAGGAATGTGCAGCTGGAGGTGGAGGTGGGACTTCCCACACCACTGATTTATATCAGCTTAAAATGCTGTTGAACTTCACTCTTGAGGATGATTCACAGCCTAGTTTCTCTACATAAAGAAATAAAGGAGTCACTAGAGAGTAGTAGGCTCTGCATGAGGGGATTTGAGCACCTAAGCCAACTGCTTCAAGTCAGCAGCCTGACCCCCCATGTTGAAACATGCTGTTATGTAGTAATGATGTTCTGGACACACTTGGGTGACTGCTGGGTTGGATTTTTTTTCTGCAGTGTTTATTGATTTAGCAAATGAAAAGAAAGGAGTGCCAAATCTGGCAATTATTAGTGACTCCGTGCTATAGCCTGCTTCTGAACATACAATGTTCTGAAATAAGTTTCTAAAGAGCGTAGTTTAACACAGCCTAACTTAACTTAGTTATCCTTCTCACAGATGATTACCTCACTAGTAACTTCTTTGCCTTCTAGTCTGTTTTCCTGCTAATACCATCATTTCTTATTGAAGTTAAAATACATTGATGCAACGCAGTTCAGGACGTCTGGGAGCACTCACACAGGCAAATTTTAACAACGTAACTTTCTGTGCTCAGGTCTTGCCGAGCTGCTGATGTACTCACTGAAAAAAGAGAAGCTCTTTCCAGAAGCACGTGATTGGTGCTTCCTTTCAAAACCACTGTGGGAGACCCAGTTGTCTCTACTGATCATACAGGGAGCCTAACTAACTTACAATGTAGACATAAGAATTTAAGTGCCCAGTATTAAGCACTTGAAGAAAATGTAATCAAAAATATTTTCGTTATCTGCAGAGTGAAAAAATGTTAAGTACACATGCAACCAGGCTGCATTGTTCATTTTGAGATCACACCATTTTTTAAAAAAAAAAAATATAAGGTATGGTTAGGTAAAAGACTGAAAAATTGCAGGATTCTTCTATGGCCAGGAACCAGGACTACTACTCAAATCTAAGAGAAGTTATTCTTGGTTTACACTGAGGTTAGTGAATGGAAAATCAGACAGTACAAGTGAAGTAAGGCATTTGGAGAAACCTTCTGCTGAACTATGGAAGTTTTTTTGGATGAGATCAGTTTCTGAAAATACAAGTTGCTGCACCGTTTGTTTCAAGACCCATTATATTTGCAGTCAGAAAAAAGTGCTCACACATTTATTTTTGGAGAAGAGTGACATCTAGTGAGCGTCCTGACTGAAACTGAGCATTCTCTGGGGTCTTAAAGACTGAGCCTTCTACTTCGACTTAGCTTGTTTTTCTGCTATTTGAACTTCACAGTTCTTTGAATCTGAACTGCATGTGCTGCTCATCTCTGACAAGGTCTAATGAATATAAACAGTAAAGTAGCTGTGAGAGAGAATGGTCAGGGAGGAGAATGAGTTCGAAGAAGGGACTTAAGCATGATGAAAAAAATGCAAGTATGCACTCTGGGACAGATGTGTTGCAGCAGAGGAATTACGGTAGTAGCAGAGCTGCCTGGGTGACAGGAATCAAGCTGTCAAAAAATGGTCAGGAGCTGCAACAGCCAGGAAACCACAAAGTCTAAGTGGTTCATTAGTTCAGCACTTTCCTGGTAGCTTTTCTGTGTCTGGACTCCTAGGAAGCTTCCAGCAGAATTCACATCTGCCTTCTCCTGCCACAGATCCCAGGGCAGGTAGCCATACTCACTTCCACTTGCAGCCAGAGGGACTTTCCCAGATACTAGTCTGAATTCATCCATGAGTCTTCACTCTTCTTCCCTTCTGGGGTTCAGCCCAGGCCTGTGATAGTGTGTGGACACATCTGTGTAGGTATAAAGATGTTAGAGCTTTGCAGTCAAATACTTTTGGAACTAAAACTTCCATGTGTTTTACATTGCAGCACTGTGAATAAGTGACAACAGGGATGACACTCCAAGGACCCTTGGATAAGGGAAAGGGGGTCAAAAAGAACCAGAAATGTCACTGTGAAGGAACAAATCTCAAAGATTGCAGTGAATCACACTATGATCTTGGGGATTACAAATGGTTTTGAGGTACACACATGACAAACTAGAAGTTTTCAGCACTTCATCAGGATCCACAGCTGGATATTTCATTAGTGTCAATATTTAAAAAAATGGAGAGGGGATCTTTCAGCTGGGTAATAAATGACCATTATATCCCATCCCATTTTGTTATATAAATTACATACATTTTATTAGTACTATGAAGTACTATGAAGTGCCAGATTCAGCAGTGTTTCTTAAAGCAATTTATGTCTAATGAAACAGTTTTTCTATGACTATGCTACTTTAAAAGGGCACAATCCTTTTATCCCTAGATTATCGTATCCCACTTTCATCAGCAAGCATTTGAAGAAACTAAAAAATGACAACGAGAAGGCCTAGACCAGTGCAAAACTAAAGGTAATTAAATCTTTACATTATGCGCTATGTAGTTCCTGAAGTTGGAGGATGAGAAGTTTATTTTACAGAAATGTCTTATATATTATTATTATATATATATTCATCCACTCAAATGGATGAAATTCCCACTGTAATGTGAATTTTTGATAATTTCCTTGTCATGGACAACCAACCCTGTTGGTTTTTTTTTCTTTTCTCTCTTTTTAATTTTCCTCACTGCAAATGCTGGAAATGTGAATGCATTTGAGGAAAATGTATAAATATCTCAAATGTCAGGAATGGAATCTGAAGACTATCCTGTTGTGTTACAGCTCTTCTTATTTTTATCTCAGAGAAAAACATTTCCTTGTATGTGGGCATCTCAAGGAATCTGCATCTAATTGGATAGGCACAACAGGGCCAAAGCAAACTTAATCTTGATGGTTCCCATCTTCCCAGTATTTGACTTTGCTACCATAAGATTTCTGTAACACTGTGACAGTCAAACATGCCTCTAGAATCTTTTCTGACCTTTACAAAGCAGACACATTGAATTTAATGGACAACGGAGGTTAAGTCCAGAAAAGGAGCTTGACTACTTAGAAGAGTACTGCCGACTGTCATAACCACACTGTCACCAACACTGACACTGTCTCTCAAGTCTTGTCTGATCCCACGTGGAAAAAGGGCTTTTCTGCAGAGATCTGACCAAGAGTTTGCTAATGAGAATGAGCTGTTAAACATCAGTGGAAATATGACACAGTATCCAGACTCTGTACCAGCCAGGTTAGAGGGGGCCAGCCACAGCCGTGTGATAGTGTTTGGACGACAGAGGGAGCAAAATTGATTTTCCCTGTTACGCTGCCACAATCTGACAAAGGCACTGCAGAAAGACTGAGATCAGGTATGGAGAAAATTTCTCTTACCATGTGGGCTAGGAAAACCTGATTGCTTTAAGAGTAAAGCTTCAGCAATTAAGAAATGTTGTCAGTAGGCCTATGCTTTGCTATTTCCTTGCTCGTTGGACATGTAGGCTTAATTCTTCAGAAACCATATTTTACATGAAGCAATGGATGGGAAACATTTAATGTTAATGTTAAATGTTCAAGAGAGGGCTCTTTGACACTAATTTGGAATCCAATCCAGTTTCCTATCAGTTTAAAAAGTCAGATCAGAGGTCTGACCTAGGACTACATTGAAAAAATAGAGCTAGAACAGTGAGACTGTATTTAGCCACTCTCAGCTGCTTTAAAAGAATGAAAGATTTAGCAATAATCTAAACAATGAGGTAGTTGGCTTAGCTGTGTAAGAGTAAACATAATGTTTCAACTGAAACCTTCTATATCATATTATTTTTCTCCTTAATTAGCATTTTATAAATAACTGAAATTGTACAGATTCCCAGTAGTCAACAACCAGTTGAAATCATTACATAGACCATGTTCTCTATGACCTGAGCCACTTGGAGCATTATAGGCTACTTTTGTTCTCAGGGTAGCAGCTGCTGAAGAATGAGTGATGAACTTTGGCTGTGACTTAGTAGATATTTTCTGGTAATAAATTGTAGGAAAAATAACAACATTGACTCAAATATGGTTATTAGATGTTAAATCTTTCTGACCTCATCAGAGTCTTTTTCTCAAATTGAAAAGGTACCTGTGATTATACCAGTGGTGACTGGAGAACACAAAAATATGCATTCTTGGATTAAGTTTTGGGGGAAATACTTTCCACTAGGAAATTCTCTGGATAAAAAAATTAACTCCTTACCCTTTGTTAGTTAAGGACTGGTTTCAGGGGTTAAAATATAAAATCCACTATCTGTAAACTGCTGAACATATTTTTTAAAGACTAAAGACAAAAATCTACAATTCTTCAATTTTTAACACTATTTTCTTTTATGCTGCCAGTAGGAAAGTGTATAAAAAGCTTTGTGCTTTGTAGGAATCTAATTATATTTTGGAAGTGGTTTACATACCAATAAAATGTAAAAGCAAGTGTAAGTGAAAAAAACAACTGAGGAAGACTTAGGTCACCACTGAATGCCACTGGAAAGAGCAAGACCTATCTCAGAAGGATAAAACAACTTTATTTTCAGGAAACTAAACCTTGTGACAGAGTTAAGTATCAGTAAGTTTCTAGGCCTTAAAACAAACAAACAAAAGATTATTTTCTTTAGAAACAAAAGAAAAAGTAGTGATATACTGCTAGCACATGATCAGTGTAATAGCAGTAGACATAGATAATCAGTCTGTAGACAGTAAGAAGCCCACACTTCTGATATGATGTGCTCCTTTTTTGAAGTTATAAAAAAATGAGATTATAAAGCAAGTATCCAAAGAAAGCATTTGTTCCCATTCTCAAGCCTACCATGATTTTCACTGCATGTTTGTTGGCTAATATAAATGAAGAAATTGCCTAAATGCTGAAACAAAAATGTTGCAAATAGACCACTTGGGAACATTGGTTTTCTTTTCAGGAATATTTCTTTAATATTATGACAAGACTGCATTGTTCCGTGAAAGACAAAGTTGTAAAGCATTGCCAAGTGTCGTGGGTTTGTCTAGATGACAATTTTTTACCACACCCCCCAACCAAATTGTTCTAAGTTGAGAGAAGGTTTATGCAGACAAAACCAAATCTGATTGGGGAAAATAATATTAGGATTTATTACTACACAATAAAAACTAAACAACTATATGTACTACAATACTAATTAAGTAAAAGCACTATGCATCTACAGTTCGAGCCCACAAAAAGTATTCCTCTCCCACCTTTGTATTAGTCCAGGAGGAGAAGCAAGCAAATTCTTCTAAGGCACTCTGCAGCACTTGTTTCTTCTCTATTATCTCTTGGACAACTCCTCTGACTTGTTGCAGCTGGAACAGTTTCTCTCTGGCCCTTTTTCTCCTCTGTATCGACAAACAGGATTGAGCCTACTTCCCTCCTCGGTTAAGGCCGAAGGCTGAGGTTACCCAGGCTCCTGTAGGTCCTCCATGGACTACCCAAGGGGACACTTATTTATTCCATGGTCTGCACCACATAGTCACAGGGGATAATGGCTTTTGAGTCCACCCCTGTTTTCTGTGGGGTCCCTTCCCACGAATATAGTCCTTGACAGACTTCTCCAACGTGGGTCTATCCCTCGAACAACAGTTCTTCCATTCTCTGCTGTCCTTCAGGTCACAAATGCAGCTGCACCAGCATCGGTCTCGGACATGGGTCCAAATTTAGCTGCACCTGTACGGGTCCCTCTCTGGGATCCCAAGCTCTTACCCAGGCCTCCTCGCTCTGGCGTAAGACTTCTCTGCGTGGGCCACAACCCAGCAAAACTCCTTCCACGGAGTCCATCTTCTGCATATACTCATTTGTTCCAGCTCTGCTCCAGTGTGAGTTCAGCTCCTCATGCTGCAGATGGGATTATCTCTGCTCCCCAAACAATCTTCCACAGGTGGCAGGGATTTTAAAATTTCAGTCTTTTTCCCTGCTGAAGGGAGAGAGAGGGAGGGGGAAGAAGGAATCATCTCTCCCCCCCACTTCGAGGCTTCTCTCTCTGGCTGCTGCTAGCACTGACCTTGAAGGCTCCGCTATCTCTCTGGATGGAATTCTTTTGCACAGTCCTTTAAGTTTTTTTTCTTCACTCCGTTACATGCCTGGATGAAGGGGGTTTTTCAGTGTTGCCTCTCCCCTGGCCCAGGGCCGGGGAGGAGGGAGGTCCTGGCCCCCACCTGGGGCCCGCCGCGTCCTCCCTCACATGGTTCCCAATTTCCAACTGCGCAACTCCCTTCTCTTCCGATTTTCTTAAAGATGTAATTGGCAAAAGGCGTTACCAAACCTTCTGATTGGTTTTGTCCCGGAAATCAACCTGGACAAACCACCTACAGTCCCTCAGGGAGGGGGGACCCTTGCTAACCCACGACACCAAGAAATTAGATTGATATCACAGAATGGTTTGGGTTGGAAGTGATCATAAAGATTAGCTAGTTATAAGTCTGCTACCACGGGCAGGGACACCTTCCACTAGACCAGGTTGCTTAAAGCCCCATCCAACCTGGTTTGGAATATCCCAGGGATGGTGCAGCCACAACTTATCCAACTATAGGCTGTCTTTGTTACTTACATTAAGAGAAGACTTGTTCCTACATGGAAGAAGTAGATATTCTGGACTCCATATGGTTAGACCACATGCAGTGGTGTAGTCTTTTTTAAAGCCTTTCCACAAAACGAGAAATAAAAAGAATTAAAATGAAATAGCCATTTCTTTTGTTTGTGCTTTTAATTTTCCTTTTCCTTTTTTTATCAATTAAAAAGTAATGGTTAATAAGTACAATCATTTTCCTTGCCTTTAATCACCGTGTTCCCTAGGTGCGGGCAAGGGAGCCCATGTGACTGGGAAAACAAGACTGAAGTCCCTCAAGTAGCATTAAGAGAAACAATTACTAAATATTGGCCTCTCATTTTTATTTCTCCAGATTATAAATTGTAGAAGGGAGCTTTGTTTGGATAAAATTACTTGCTGCTCAGCAAATTGGAACATGTTTTTTTCAACCCACAAAGAATCTGGCATTCTTTTCCAAACTATAATGTTTACTTTACTGTCTACAGACCCTCATTCTTCTGTTGCTATCTCCTTCTATTTCCTTGACCACTTTTCGTCTAGAATCATGTTTTCCCCCATCCAGTACTGTACTTCAGATTTTGTTTTTGCAGTCAAACTGAAGCAGACTGCTGTCTCAAGTTACTAATATTTTTCCTTTTCACTCATACCTCTTTCAGTATTTCTCTTGAGCTTCTCTTTAAAACAGGAATAGGTAGAAGAGGATGTCCCTGTATTCCATCCTGCCACCTTATGACATCATGCTGCTAAGAACAGTAGTTACAAGGCAGCCCTCCTACCTTTGCAATAAATCATACGCTCCTGCTCTGATGGAATGGCCCACCAGCATTTCAGCCAGCAAATAGAACAGAATAATATTCAAGGCAGATGAAATTTTGAGGGAATTTTGCTTCCAGGTGAAAATAAACAGCAGTCATTCCCTTCAGAAACTCTCAAGTACATACAGTGAAAATGTTAGTGCTTACAATTTTCTCAAATTTGGGACAACATTTTACAGTAACAACAATAGATAGATAGATGGTGACATAGAATGGTCCTTACACTTGATCAAAAACTTGGATATATAAGAGACAGTATCATTTTAGTGGGTACCTACGGCGGTGGATTGGAGGGGGAAAGGGGGACTCCAGGTCCAGGGGTTACCCCGAACCCCAGAGGGGAGGGAATGCTCCCCCATCCCCCTCACCACGTGTTCCCATAGCCACCGAAGAGACAGCACAGCTGGGTCGTGAGAAGGGGAGGCAAGAGGGAGTTTATTGTTTGGGTAAAGGTTTAAATCGGTTTTAGACGGATTACAAAGTGACCAATTACAAGTCTCAGGTAGTTACAGAAACAAACCAATCCAGGTAAAGGTTAACACCCACGGGAAGGGGTTAACAGGCCAATGAGACCCAGGACACCCTCCCAGGACATTCTGGCATAAGAAAGGACAGTTTTGCAGGGAGTTTTGGGAAGAAGAAACCAGCAACTTTACAAAAAGCCATTTTTGTTTATATACTGCAAATCTAAGCTGCAACAGGTACCACTTGGCATTTACAGGCAGAGTCAAATTTTTTGCAATAAAATTAGACAAAGTCTTTAAAAGAGGCATGGGAAATTTAGTATCAATTTTTAAAACATTAGAAGCCTTAGAAGAAGCCAAAGAAGAAAAGCACTCTCTAGTAGAGGATGGCAGGAAACCTTAGAGACTTAAAAATTGCAGATGTTCTGAAATTTTTATTTGTGTTCTCTGACCCTTACCAAAAGAATAAATTATGTTTTATTTCTGAGTCATAACACTTTCAACTCTCAACAAAACTATGTACCCATTTCACGATCTTGACTGGACTTTTTTTAGGGCACTGACGAATTCCAGTAAGGTTGTCTGTGTGCATAACTAGCAGTGTCAGTAGAAGGGTGAAGATCTGACACTTTAAAACAACCATCAACCTTTAAAAAAAATAGTTAGGGATAGATAGAATTTATCCAGAGGTTTAATTGGGCCCAACCTGAGATGTCTACTTTTGTCAGGTACCTTCTCCCTTAGCAAAGGCACGTATAACTTCACCTGACACAAAGAGATAACAGAGTCCTATCAATTATCTAAAGTTTCCAGCTAGAGCAATTATGTTAAGATCTTTACAATTACAGTATGTCATGTGCCTAATAAAAAATTAATTAAATGATACCCTGAAGGAAAATAATTAATGAAAAAATTCTTCTACCCACTGAATCTCTGAACAGTGTCAGGCTGAATATTAATGATACAAGATGTTTACTTGTCATTTGCTGAAGACAACTGCTATGACTCCCATCCTCTAATGTTCCATGAATGTCAATTAGATATTGACAGATGACAGTTTCCTGTTCATGTTCTTGTCATGATGAAGGTGCTGATGTTTCTGATGCACTGAAAGCTTATCTCTTAGTTGTAAATATATTTTAGAAACATTGTCTGAAAAGCCAATGGGCAGCCAAATCAGGGAAATAAAAAATCAGCAAAAATTTTTTGATTTAACTGAACGTTAAATCAGTCTGAGAGAGATGACTGGCAGTTAGGTCTTGTTTATTTGGGCTAGCAGAAGAAAGACAACTTTGCACAAGACTGCATATTTAATTAACAAGATTTTGACTGATTTCTCTTTTATTTCCTATTTACAGGAATGCTCCGCTTCTTGAAACACAGCATCAGTGTAACCATCCGAGGTTAATACTGCAAACAGACAAACGCCCGAATTCCCTCATCTTATCTGAATCTGATTTTAACCTAGAGCTGGCATCTGTGGATTAGATCAGAGTTGCCTGAAGTTTGATTACTTATCTTTAAACAAATTCAGTTACTTCTCTGTTGAGAGGTGTGAATTTAGCAATAAATACTATTGTGCAATTTGCTTTAGTTGCTGCCTCACGTAGAGATGTGCTATAGTAACCATGGGTGACTTGCCTTCCATATTTAAATGCATATTAGTGTACACACAGGCATATTTGTGGGTTTTTTATTAGTATTTCCTGAGAAAGGCATATCATATCAAATTGCTTTGACATAAAATAACTGACTATATGAATAAGTATAGTTTGAAGAGATATATTCCTAGCCTTGACTAAAGGTCTTTTAAGGATAATCTGAAATCTTTCAATATCTTTTTCTGACAATGTTGTAATCTGAAGTACCTGACTCTATAAATCTTGATGCCCCTCACAGAATATTGGAGGATGACATCTTTTCTGATTTCTGGAATGAATAACTGTCTTGGGTTTGCAAAAGTCCCCCCTCCCTAGGGGCTGTAAGTAGTTTGTCCAGGTGAATTTCCAGAATAAAGCCAATCAGAAGTTCTGGTAACGCCTTTGCCAATTACATATTTAAGAAAACGGAAGAGAAGGTTGTTGCACAGATGAAATTGGGAAGCCATGTAGGGAGGACGCAGAAGGCCCCAAAGGGGGCCAGGCCTCCCTCCTCCCCCAACCCTGGGCCGGGGGCAGGGGCAGCACTGAAGCCCCCCTGACCAGACATGTAACAGAGTGAAGAAAAAAAACTTAAAGGAGAGCTTGGACAAGACATGCTGCAGAAAGAATTCCAGCTGGAGAGATAATGGAGCTTCCAAGGTTAAAGCTGGCAGCTGGAGAGGGAGAGAAGCCATGAAGGGGGGAGAACTCCTTCGTCCCCCCCCTCCCCTCTCTCCCTTCAGCAGGGAAAAAACTGAAAACTAAAAATCCCTGCCACCTGTGGAAGATTGCTGGGAAGCAAAGACAACCCTCTGCAGCTCATGAAGGAGTCCATGCTGGAGCAGAGAAGTAGATATGACTCCGTGGGAGGCCTAGATGAAACAGAATCTTGATGGTGCTTTGTGGCCATGGAGAGAGAAAACCTACGCTGGAGCGAGACAGCTCGGGTAGGCTTGGGATCTCAGTGAGAGATCGATGCTGGTGCAGCTGAGTTTGTGACCCTAAGGACAGCAGAGAATGGAAGAACTGTTGTGCGAGGGGTGGACTCACGCTGGAGAGGTCTATCAAGGACTATTCCCGTGGGAAGGGACCCCACAGGACACAGGGGAGGACTCAAAAGCCATTATTCCCTGTGACCCCGTGGTGCAGATCCGTGGAAAAGCAAGTGTCCCCTTGTAATCCATGGAAGACATTACAGGACCCTGGGTAACCCCAGACTTCGGCCTTAGCCCAGGAGAGAGGTAGGCCCAGCCTACCTCAGGTCAACATAGAAGAGAGGAAGAGACAGAGAGACACAGTTCCAGCTGCAACGAGTCGGAGTTGTAGTCCCAGAGATAACAGAAAAGAACTTTCAAATGCTGCAGAATTGCTTAGAAGAATCTACTTCTCCTCCTGGACTGATACAAAGGGGGGAGGGGTCCTTTTGTAAATGCATAGTGCTTTTACTTAATTAGAATTTCTGTAGATGTAGTCCTTTAGGTTTTTTTTATTTTGCTAGTAATAAATCCTTATATTATTTCCCCCCAATCAAATCTCTTTTGTCTGCATAAACCTTCTCTCACCTTAGAGGAATTGTGTTGGGGTGTGTGGTAAAAATTGTCCCTAGACAAACCCATGACAATAGCATAAAAGAGAGAAGAACTTAAATCAGAGAAAATGGTTATATGGTACCTAGGCTGTATGAAATCAGAGCTGCCACTTGCTGTTCCATACACTTGCTTTGAACGGACCTCCATAGAGAGCCAAAATAGCACAGCTAAATCCATTTGCAAGTACTCATGTACTGGCCAGGTACTCAGTACTGGTTAGGACCACCCCAGCACTTTACAGCGCTCAGTCAGTACTTCAGCTGCTCACATTACAGATTAACAGTTGTCTGCCTTGTGTCTTTAGCAGGCAGCTTTTGGTTGGGTACCCCTGAATCCATTTGATTCTTTCTAAACAGCCCCAACAAACACGAGTGAATTGTTTTCATTTGAGCTACAGTCAACTGCTTCAGTAAAAAAAAAAAATTAAATTATAAAAAACATATATTGTGGTCTTTCCAAATTCTCCATAATGGTCTTGAAGTTTCAGATCCACAAAAATAGCTATAAATTAGTGGCTCGGAGAATAAAATAGCCTTGCATCCTCTCTTTCTCCCTCTTGCTATCAGGGGTTTTATTCTCTTAGCTGAGTCAGTGTCAGTTTTTCATGTCTGTATTACAGATTATGCCAGAAACACACTGGAGAGTCTCGGACCACTTTAGAAGGCTGTAATCCTATACTGACAATACTCATTAAAGAATATGATGCACTTGCAATGGTGCAATAATGATTTTGCCCACTGGCAATCTCTAAGGACAGATGCTACTCCCTGACACTTTTCCTGTAGCAGTTACCTTTCTGCACTGTGTAGAAAGAAGCCCTTTTCCCATTCTAGCAACATCATTTAGTGTGAGACCTAATCATACATGCCATGAGCTTTCCTCCACTGAGATTGCAGTATATTCACACATGCACTCACCAAAAAGTAGTTATTTTTCTGATTTGCATTCATCTCTCCAAAGAATGCTTTGATCTATGCATATAACCTCCTCTTCACCCCTCCTCCTCCTCCAACCTGTTTTCATTTATTACAAAACAGTGCTTCAGTTTTTTTGCTAAAGCTTGTTAAAGGAAACAGATATGAAAATTCTTATTATTCACATCAGACAAAAGTGTGATTCTCTCTCCTTCATATTTATTTTCTACTTGCTATTCTATGGATCCCCGCTTCTTAAACTAAAGACCGATTTTGAATTTGGCTTTAATTATTTTAGTTTCACTTAAAGCTACTTTAGACTTTCACTTTGTCAATGAAAGTTTAGTGCAAAATGATTTCCAGACAAGGAAGATGGTCTACTCAGTGTGACAGGGCAGGAAAACAGTAAGAACTCTAACACTTAGACCAGTCTCTTTTAATTGGAACCAATATCAAGTGTGACTTCTCAGCAGCATGTTCAATCTGTCACATCAGAAGAGACAAAGATACTATAGAAAAAATATTGAAAAGAATTAGCAATATCCCACACCATTTACCTCACTTATAATTGTTGCTAATATTCAGTATTAAGCTGAACACTTATTCAACTGCAAATTTGATACACTCTCTTATAAATCTCACAGTAATGATCTCCATTCTGTTAATATCATGTTCTATACATAGAAAATAAATAAATAAAAATCAGTAAAGCTAGAGAATTCAAACTGATGCAACATGTGTTAGCTCACTTTCTGTGTAACAGCTTCCCACTCCACAGTAATGCTTCCATTTTGCATTGACAAGACTGCCTTTTAAAAAAGATGCATTGATATAAAATTCAGCAAATCATTTAGTCTTAGCTTCCCATTGAATTCAGCTTATGCATGAGTTGGAAGCCTAAGTGTTTTCTTGGATGTGGTCTCAAAACAGTATCTCAAGACATATACCCAGTGGAAAATAATTTCCTTAACAGGGTGGTGGTGAGTCATCCAGTTTTTGTGCCTTAGAGCTCTGCAAGTGAGGTGAGCAGATATTGCTACAGCACTCAATCATGTGAAACCACAGCTGCCTCATCTGTAACCACATGGGGAAAAATCAATACCATTAGCTTCAGTGAAGTTATCCTGTTGACATATTTGACCCTAAATCCTTACATAGAACACACAAGGGTGAGGACTTGTGGACAAAAACTAACAAAAAATTAGAGGACTGAAAGTAATTTTTCTTTAATCTTTTCCTACGAGTTGGCATTTGTAATTTGTACTGCACCACTAAGGGAAGTAAATATAGTCCCCTATTTGTTTTGCCTATAGGTGTACCTGTGATGCCTGGGTACATAGGAACGGCAGTTGTAGGGGCAGAAGTGGGGTGCACCACACAGATAAGCCTTCTTTCTTTCACTCCTTTTAGCTTCTATTTGTACTAGTCAGAACTAATAGGATTAAACTGGAACAGGACGTGCTGGAATTTGTATATACCCACAGCAACTTATCATCACAGTAGAGGAAGCAGCAGAAATCTCACAACTTAGCAGGGCATCTGAGGCACAATATTTATAAAAGATATGACTGAGATGACAGGGCTCAAATACCATTCCTTGTTCAAAAATCCTCTTGATCACTTTAATTCCCCGTTTCCGGCAGAACTCAAGATTGAGTGCTGTCTTCCAACCCAAGCCTTTTTTCACTTACATTGCTGTCAAGTGAACGACCCTGACTGTCTATAAGTGTGTGAACAGCCGTGTGGGGGCTGGCAAAGGAAGCTCGTTTGCATATGTACAGTCACACATGCAGTCGCATCTAGATATCGGGGCGTGATCAGCTCTTCCCTCTTTGTAAGAAGAAAATTTCTGCACGAAGGCTCATTTAAAGCCAGTTGGAGGCAAGCAAGCTCTGTTGATCTCTGTTGTTATTTTCTACTTAGGACACATCACTTCAGCTGCAGACCTGACTGTGCCTGTACAGTGCTTGCCACATCCAGCAATAGGCTCCCGTAGATGGATCACTTGCCGTATGACACATCTGCAGCTGGCTCTCAAGGGTACCCTCCAGAAAATGACCTTGTTACAGGGCTGCTTCATGTTTGGCCTCTTTGTGTGGGTTTCTGATACTCATGTAATCAAATTCCCTAAGTGTCTCCTGAGTAGGTGTTGCATCAGCCTGGTCTGAACGACTGCCTGGAGTTCAGTGGTTTTTTTCTTTATTTCTGGATCAGCTGTGATTTCCATCACGCACTTTTAGCCAACTGCTTATTTTACAACATGTGTTTCACAACACACTGAAGGTTGCCTGCACCTTAAACATAAACCCACATACTGTCGAAGTCCTCCCAGTCATGCCCAAACTCCTGAGATCAGCCTCATCGGCGCTGCAGTACCGGGGACATGCAATCCCCACCGCTCCACTGCAGCAGGAGACCCGACCGCTACTTCAGCGGGAAGCTGGGGGAGAAATCATCCCCCATCACCCATTCTCGCCTGGTGCCCGAACACACGGCTTGAACTGGAGATCTCTCTTTGCCTCTCATATTGGACCTTGAGGCTCCTCGGGGCCCTTACGCTGCCCCATCCCCGTATCGCAGCCCCATCCCGCTCTAACCCGCCCTATCCAGCCGCCCGGGCTGGCCCCTCGCCTCACCCCGCCACAGGCAGGCGGCAGGTGAACGCAGCCGCCCGCGCGGCGCTGCGCATGCGCAGCGCTCTCCCAGGCATGCTCACTGCCGGGGGCGGGGGGAGCGGGACGCGGTGTCGCGGCGTTTCGGCTCGGCTCGGCTCGGCTCGGCTCGGCTCGGCTCGGCTCGGCTCGGCTCGGCTCGGCTCGGCTCGGCTCGGCTCGCACCATGCGGCGGCGGGCAGCCGCGTGCCTCCGGGCGCTCTGCCTCCTTCTCCACCTCTGCGCCGCAGGTGAGCGGGGGCGGCCGCGGCCGGAGAGTGGGGCGGGCAAGACGGCGGCGGACACCCGCCAGCGCCCGGCGGCGCACCTGTTGTGGCGGGAGGCGGGAGGTAGCGGCTGCCCCGGTCCGGCAGCGGCTGCCCCGGTCCGGACCCCTCCACCGCTGGCGGCGGCGGGAGCGCCCGTCAGCACCGCGGACAGCGGCGGCCCCGGGCGAGTCCCGCGCTGAGCGCTCCGCGGAGCGGCCGCGCTTCGGCTCCCGATCGCGAGGACCTGGCCGGGGGCTGGGGCAGCGACTCTCTACATCCCTTCTTCTTTTATTTATTATTTTTAAATTTTTTTTAAATTTTTGAATACTGGGGGGAAGGCGTTGCTCCTCGTATGTGCTCGTGGCATCAGGATTTTTAGAAAGGGAAATTTCAGCTGCGACAGCAGCAGGCATTTCGGCTGTAGCGGTGCTAATAAATCCTCTCTGTGCTTTGCTGGCAAAACGTGTGCTTCATTCAGAAACGCGGAGAGCGATGAGCGCCCTAGTACGTACATTAAGTGCCTCTGCCAGTTTCGTTCCAGTAGTCAGCGCTTACATTTCTGGCATAAATCTCAGGCTTCCGCTAAGCCATAAGAAACTGCTTGTCGTTCAGAGCCTCCCTCTGTCCTGGGCAGCATATATATTCTTAGGAGGGAAATCAGATCTGGGGTAACTGTATAATTGAATTAAGTTCTTAATTAAATAAAGTTGAAGAATTTCTTTGTTTTGTCATTTATGACAAGCTTAGCTACTTCTGAAGTAGTAAATGGCTTGTAAGTTCAATGAAGTTTAATTAGGAACAACAATTAAACACACGTACTGATTCTTTTGCTCCTGGTAATGTTGTTTTTAGGAGGGATTTTTAAGGTGCAAGTAATTTGCATTAGCTTACTGCAGAATCATTAAAAATAATAATTGAACTTCATGTCTCTTAATGTAGAAGAACTGCACGAACACATGAACATCTATGTTGTTCTCTTCCACCCTCTCCTTCCCCCCTCAAAATAAGCTTTATTATGAAAATAATTGTTTGTTTACATTATTGTATACATACATGTGTACATATATATTGTATATAATTGTTTATTATTTACAAACAGGCACTCTTTTTGCTTCCCCCCTCTCCCCTCCCCCTGTTGTCAGGAGAAGTGGTTTGTATCAGTTATTGGTATTTTATTGCCTTGGAATATTAGGCTACACTTCATAAAATCTCAGGAGCCTCTTTTCTGTATATCTATAGTTAGGATGTTTATTCTGTTGTGCCTTATATTCATATGTGCAAGAGATTATTGACTGAAAGATAGGGAGCATTTTGTGATCCGTTTTAATAAAAACCTTAAGCTGCTATTAAATTGTTCTTTTACAACATGTATTAGTTAGTGTACAGCCTCTATTTGACATGTCTTCTAATATCAGTGTATCCTCTATTAATAGTGGAATTCGCATTAGTTGTGTTGTCCTTCATTTTTGTATGCTGCTCATGGAAACTGGTTCTATATTCTGCCAGTAAGCCGTTTACTTTCCTTACTAAGTTTTAATTGTTACTGGGAATGCTTGTAAAGAGACCTTGGTCTTTATTATGCAAATGTCTCTAATCATGAGAAGAAGAGACAAAAATAGATATTTATATGGTGTTACTTTGTTCCCTGGGCAGTTTCAGAGAAGACAAGGGAGAGGATGGACAGGATTTGAATTCAACCTTTGCATATTGGGCACAGCTCCCACTGCACACAAGAGCTGTGCTTCCTCCAAGGCAGGCCTCCATACAACTTGCTCTTGTTGGAAGTTATTGAAGATGTCACAACAATGAAATGACAAAGGAAGTTTAACATGCTAAGATTTCTCTGTTTCATCTGATGAAAATAGAAAACTTCAGTCTTATGCAGGCTACCACTATGGACATTTTTTAGGTATAGCCTAGACTTATGAATTATTGATGGTGATTTTGAAGCTTTGGTTCATGTGAAATCACAAAATGCATTCCACTTGCTAGGTCAAAATTATATCCCAAATGTCAATTTTTGTGTAATGTGTTGGAAACTGCTTGGCTTTTTGTTCTGAGGCTGAATTTATATGAGGCATGTTTCTAGAGAATGGTAAAGACACTGTCATCAGATATTAAGGAAATCTCCCTTGATATCAGTTGGTGGTAATAGATTTTAGAGAAAACATAAGTCTGCATTTACTTGAGCTAATGCTACAGGAAAAAGAATTAATGTTTGAAGTAGTGCTTTGTAGTGGAAAGGTAATGCAGGTCATATAGCAAATCTGGCTTCCTGTGGAAAGACAATTCTACTACAGTTGTGTTTCAGTAGCCACATATATATCCTCACAAAAACTATAAAATGTTCTTGTGAAAAACATGATCAGGAATTTTCATGTGCTTAAAAAGGTACCATTTTACTAGGTTGACTTAGGTACTGATTCCAATATAGCATGACAGTCATGTAAACAGAAAATTAAATCTGATTGTGCCGTTAGTATACGCATATATTGCCAGCTGAAATCAGACGCTTGTGCATGCATCTCTGAAAACAGAATTAGGCCCTTCCGCTGAGTGCAGTAGGTGAAGTAATCAATCCATATAGAGATTGCTGTTGCAGGAAGACCTAAATTTGTAGCGACTGATTACAGGTCAGCATGAACCTTCAGCTTACCTTATGTGTTGCATGACAGAAAGTATGACAGCAAAGGTTCTGTCTTTTAGTATATATGATCTAATACATGTTCTTGCAATGAAAACCTAACATCTCCCAAAGTGATGAGGAAGCATTGTTTCCTTGTAAAAGAATGGCAGGTGGTAGCAAAAAGAAAAAGTGATGCATTAAACTAACTTGTAATTAGAAAGCCATTTGAGTCATCCAGATTACTCAATTAATTATGTGTTCCACCCCATTTTCTTTTTTAACAAATTTCATTAACAGAATTAAAATATATGATGAGTTAAATATCCAGTTACAGGAAATTTGGGAGAAAAAGTAAATCTGTGATTCTGTGAAATAGGCTAGGAAAACCAACTAGACTAGAAAAAAACCTACACAGTTAACAATCACCATATCGGCCCACCACCTTCCTTACATTAAATCCTCTCTTTAAGAAAGCATTTTCGCAGAATCTGCTTTTGAGATAAACAAATCCTGGTCCTGGAAAAGCAAAGAGTTAACAACTGAATATTTGGTCAGGTCATCTGAATCATGGTTTCTTGCTCAAAGGCTTTATACTAGCTTGCTAAGAGCTTCTATTACCTGATTATATTATTCTCTTCATCAGTGAAGAGATGCATTGCCAACCTTCAGTCAGCATAAACCAATACTTTCCCACTAGCCTTTTCAGAGAGGAAGCATGTAGATCCTTTTCTCAGCCTCTTGATGGATCCATTCTTCTAGCCCCTCAGCAGAATCATATAAAATTCAAGGTAGGAAATAGTGGAATTTTATCTTCTTGGGACAATGCTGTAATAACAGGAGGAATCCTTATATCAAAACTGAAATTTCTTTGACTACAAACTAACACTCCTTTGGGCAGAATTCTCTACATGTAGAAATGTATGTTATAAATATGCTAGACTAATTCTCACTTAATTGTTACCACAGTCCACAGAGTATTCTGACTAAGTTCTGCTGAGTTCAGCTATCCTGGTCAAATGTGCACTGTATGGTATTCTCATGGTTGGAAATTAAGTGTACTGCAGTTTATACTTAAGTGTTGGGGAGCCTATTTTCTAGAAAAGCACAAGCTCTGTCACAAAAATAAGAAAATCTGGAGACTGTACTTTTAGTGGTGAGGTGCATTTGCCATCAGATCCATTTCAGTAAGCTTGTACTAGTGAGTGAATAATTCTAGGTTCTAAATACATTTAGAGTGAAAGTGAAGGAGCTATTGATTTAAAAATGTGTAAAGATTCTGCTTCATTACACTAACATAAGTTAAATGAAGCTGGTACTTATAATTGTCTTCTTTAGAAAACATATTGCTGGCCGCGAGTGGGTGTTTTTACTAGAATAGAATTTTCTGTCTTTTATTAGTAGACTCTTGGGTAATCGGAGGGTAGTCACCTGTCTCTTGAAATGTTCTGTTGTGGAGAAATAATTTTATAATTCAACATCTAACTTCATATTTTTGAGAAAGTATTGGTTGGAAAAGAGACTATTGTCATGTTTTTATGTGTGGAAATTCTTATGATTCAGAATTTGGAAAGGCATCATCTTCCATGAGAGGTTTATGTTCAGTACATCCATTAGGAAATTATCAAGATTTGTAGTCTTGGAATCTCTGACTAATTTCATTTGTTGTATTATGAAAAGACTGAAACATCTTCGGCAGCGAAGGCTGGTTCCAGCTTCTCTGGGGAGTGAAGTAGGATTGTTGCTGAAAATCCATGAATTGGACTCTTGGGGGAGTATGTCCCTCTAGAAGGAGGCTAATGAGATAACAGTGTGTGGCCCTGTTTGATGGTGGCCCCCCTCCACAAGGATGTTATGAGACTTGATGTGGGGGATAGAAGGAGGGGTAGGACTTCTACTCCATAAAGCACAGTCATTGTCCTGTAGGATTTACAGCATGGCTTTGGAATAAATACTTGGAGAAGTTAATCAGAAGCTCAGAAAACCTCAGTGGGATTTTCTACAGCAATATTACTGCTGAGAAAAGAGTCAAAACTTTAAAACTGAAGTTGACTTCCCTTCATAACAGCTACCGGTTCCTGTGGAGATACTATGTAATTCATGGACATGCTATGCATTTACATCTGCTTTATGCAGAGCAGAATTTATCCACAACCTTCATGTGAAAAATTACAGTAAACACAAAATTAGCAAACTGATGCATTACTTTCTCACACTTTCTGGAAAAAAAAGTCTGTACGGTACATTAGTGCCAGGGCATAAGTATGGCAGAATACTTCAGTGCCTTTGAGACCACTAGCTCATCTCTTAATTCGCGTGAGTAGATCTAGTGAAATCAATGGTCTGTGGTATCTAGTTTCAGTACTAACATATCAGGCAACAGGCCTATGAAACGAGATGCAAAGTGTCTTTCTGAAAAAGATGCAACTGATATGCTTAATCCAAATTCGCTGTAGCTGTGGGTATTTTTGGTCAGGGCATTATTTTTTTCCTACTGAAAAGGACAAATTCAGCAAAAATCAATTTACAGTTGTTTCTATTTTCAGCTGATTGCTTATTAGAAAGTGAAAAAAAATCCTTGCAATCATCTCTCTCTCTCCCTCTCTCCCATCCCTCCTTCTCTTGGGTATGTTCTCCCACTCTCATCATGCATGCATGTGTGCTCTTGCTTGCTCTCACAGATACACACACACACATACACACACACAAAAAAGAGATTTTTATGCACCTGCACACATACATACATACACATACAAAACATGCATTTTTTATGAATTTATTTTGTCTGATTTTTTGGGTCGAAAGTTCTGAACATTGTATTTAGGGGCAAATAAAAATATTTTTTCAGATTTTTCATTTGTTCTGTCCTGTGCTTGCTTAGCTCTGGTGTCGTTTACTGAATTTTGACGTCGCTCTGAATTTTGATGTGTCATGGGTACCTCTGCTGCAAAAGGCCTGGCCTTTTAAAGGATCTAGATAGGAAAGCACAGAACCCTTCTTATGAAGGACTGTGACTCTGTGGCCCTGTAATGAGGTGTTGCCATTGCTAGTAACAAAGCCCTGAGTTTGCAAGGCCTCACGATTGGGACTTGTCAGACCTGCTCTGCCCAAAACTTTCTTGCCTGTTCTACTTGGACTAGCTCTGACAGTGGTTTTTCTAATTAACCAGGCATTTATATCTGTTTTAATCTTATTTATGTTTGTATGGTAAAACTCTAGTCTACACAGGAGCAGTAAGACAGACTTGGTAAAACAGCAGAGGGACTGAGAGTGGAGGCACAAGATGTGGTGTAGAGGAGTGCAGGCACAGGATGATGAGAGATGGGGCACAGTCTTGGCACTGAAGACCTCATGCTATAAAAAGCTCAGTAAAAGGTAAAAATGCAATCCTGGAGCCTGAGAAAACTGGTTTTAGGTGTTAACGAAGAGAACAAAAAGACTAAAGAGATAGTATTCAACATACATATGTGCCACAATTTTTAGTAAATTCAGATATAACGTGGATCTGCAGAACATTTGAAGAAAGAGTAGATATAAATGCATGTTAGAAAACAAATATATATATAAGGCCCTAAGAGGAAGGAAGAAGAGTGGAGGAAGAAGAATCCATCAGCATGACTATCATACTCCTCTTGATGAAGGACTCCAGATGCTGACAACTCCTCATAACAACCCCTGATTGACAATACAAGTGTGAAACAATTGACCTGAGGCCTCAGAGAAGCATGGAGTTATAGTAACACCAGGGAAAGGGATAGAAAATTTAAATTGTATCATTCCTATAATTGTGACTTTTACTGTATCCCTTGTTTTTCTATAAAAATTAGATCTAGGCTAGCAGTTCTTCTTGAATTAGATTGTTAAGATTTACATTATGCTAACAATAAACTCTTGACTTCACTTACATGTATGGTGTGCTCAGGAATTAGACTTTGGAAGTAACAGGGATGAGAAATCCATCTTGCCTGAAGGAGGCTGTGAGAAGCTATACAGGAGTATGCCTGATTGTTAGGTCTAGCAGTCTGCTTTGGGTAGGGAATAGCTTAATTTCTGTTGCTCTAAGAAGTTTTGTCTCAAGAGGAAGCTGTGGTGTGAAGGAAGGATCTGATCAGGCTTTGTGTTTTGGCAGTAATCTCTGAATGATGGAAACAGTCACAGACTGAAAATCCCTCTGTAATATGTGGGAAAATAGTTTCCTAGGTGAATTCTTTTGTCAGTGCCAAAATTTTCAATGTGTTTCTTCGTGCATGTGTTACCAAAGCAGCAAGTGGATTCAAATTTTTTCATTTTCAGATTTCCCTGATTTACCTCACAAAAACTGTTTTAAAAGTATATTCTGTTGTCCAGCTAATGTTCAAGTCATATTTTAGCCACTGTTTAACTGCAATTTATTGTCAATAATTTGTGGTGCACCATGCTAAAGTTGAACAGTAGTTTGTGTCATACTGTCTCCAGACGGCTTTTGTTTTCATTTTTGCTTTCAACATCATTTAAAACTTTTTTATTTCCCACCAGATATGTTGACTTCTTTTGATATATTTATTGGTTTGCTTGGGATTTTTTCCCTTTTTTTTCTTTCCACTTGGTAAGATAGATGAACTAGGGATAAAAAAATAGATTTTGTGTATTTTAAAGGCAAAGCCAAAGAGAGATCCTGTTGCCTGCACCAGAAGGGACAACCTTCACAGCCCAGAAGAGACAGAAGTCTTTTAAACCTACGGCAGTGTTCGTGCTATGTCTAGAGTTACCAGTAGTTACCATTTATCTTAGTATCATTGTCACTGTGACTCCTAAAGAGTTAGAGCCATGCTTATAAATGGTCAGCATGATATTAAGCATTTTAACATTTAAGCATTTTTTTTCTTCTTTCTGTGTGCCAGCATCTTCTTGGCCTTTATACAGACAAGAGAGAACTGCAAAGTACTCTGCAGGGTGTGAGTCCATTTCTATCTCAATGGTTTAAAAAGAGGCAGGCAATGAATATCCCAACTGTAGGAACTTTGGCATTATTGGAGAGGTTTGATCAATGGTCTGCATAAGTGCATTGACCTGCCTCTCACAGTGACTAAGGTGGCTGTCCAAGAAGTAATGAACTGTGGTGCAACAGGTGACAAAGCTGAGCCTGTCCAAAATCTGGGGCTGCTTTATAGGTTTGGAGAAAGTTGGTATGTGACAAAGAGGATCTTTCAGAGTGGTGAGCTAACAGAAAGAAAAAAAGCATGGGGAGCTCAAGGTACAAAATTTAATTACCAAAGTTTAGTAAGTCCTTTTTTACCGAAAATGAGAAATTATTTGGCGTTAAGTACTATAACTCAAATTTTATTTGAGTTGTCTTAGAAAGCAGACAGTCAAGTTTCAGCATGTTTTTCCCATATGAAATGACTCTACATTTTCTGCTTTTTTCCCCTCCAATTTTCATCTTTTTCACATGAAAATCTCTAGCTGTGTAATATACCAAGTTATCTGTAACTGTAAAGAGATTTCAGTATTATTATAGTGCTAGTTAGAGTATTAAGTGTGAGTTTTAAAACAAACGCACTATGTGCCTATATTCACTTATGTATTTTACTTACTAATCAGATATAGCACAGCACTTCTGTCAGTGGATTTGGGGTTGACTGCGCTACTTACAAGTAGCAAAAAGACAGTATATCTTGTTATAGAACTGACTGTTCAGGAACATACCCTATTATGAATCTAATTTGTTCAGATTAAGACGAATAGCAAGACTTAAGAAAATGACCTCAAACTGTTTTTCCAGACACACATCATGATTTTAGACAGCATTATCTTGGCCCTATTTGGTTTATGTTATCTCCCACTGGGACTTTCCTTTTCCAGTCAAATAAATTTCTGTTTTCTAGCTGTAGAGGATGTTAAGGAGGAGGCACCCAGCTTGCACTGTTTTTGTGTTATTGCATCATGATAAAATTACTTCAAGGTACCAGAGGTCTGAGACTCTGCTATGGGAAACCTGGGGTTGAGCCAGTAAGGAAAACTCATCTGACTATCTGAGAGTGGGGTGAGTAGGGAGTGAAGTGGGGCACCCATCATTTCCTTAACAAGCATGTGAGATATCTGTAGAGCTGTGATATTTTTATGTTTTAAGAAGAGAAAAAGCATGCTACTGTGTTATTGGTTGATTAATGGATCGTGATTATTTTGAAATTTTTTATCTGTTTTAGCAAAAGTGAAGGTATTTGGGAATTGAGAATCTAACAATTTCCTGTCAGATTGCTTTAAGATAAAATGTGAACTGTCTGAGACTCTTCAGGGAGTCAAGACAGTCTATTAAGCAGAGGCCAACCAGAACAGTCAAAAGTGTCCACAGCATCCTTCACATCAGATTTACTATTTATTATAGGCTTTCATTTCTATATATGTAATGCAACTTTGTAGTGTAAGATGGGCTCGGAAGAGTGTACTGTCTAGGGTTTTTATGATTTACCTGTCTGTTTTCATGAGGAAATGTTGTGCTTCTCATATATTGGGACCATGTGGGTGTTTCACATGAACTTCTGCTGTCCCATTCTCCTTTAATTTTTTTGTAGATTTTTTTTTTTTAAATTCCTGCCAGAAAGACTTTGATTTTGCATGTTTCTGCAGAAAATTAAGAAAATCAAGTGAACACCTCATTGGAACCAGCAAGCAGAACAATTGGATTCAGCAGAACAGGGCATTTTGTAGTGATTTGTCCGATTTTCGTTTCAAGAAAATGGCAAATTGTGGCATTGGTAGAAATACTGAAATTAGCACAAGCAGTGAAGATGTTCAGACTTAGAAAGTATGCATTCTATGTCACCTTGGAGCTTCCTGTTGCACTTTAATAGCTGAAGAGTTATAGTTGGTAGAGGGTCTCAGACATCTTCCCAATCAAAACCTGAAAACAGATGTGCACATGTGACTTCAGTGGTCATCTAGGAAATTGTGTTTGTTTTAACCATTTAAAAGAGTAGTACTATTGATTTTCTGTTTGTGTATGTTATTAATTGCTTCACTGCCTATACAGACATGGACCCCCTTTTGCCAGAGAATGCATTTTCCAATGATGCATAGCAATCCTATAGCAAGATAAGGTATTGTCCTTAATTTCCCTAACTGAAATTTTGTGAGGAAAGTAGGTCAACAGAATGTAATTACCTGCACTGAAACCTCCTAAGGGCACTGGGTCGTGCAAATGAATGATTATTTTGATTTGATTACAGAAGCAAAAAAATCAGAGGAAGATTTCAGTCTGAATAGCACAAAATGATTTCTTGTTCACCCTGAATTGAAACATGTTGTTGGTGCTAAGCTGTTCTTCATAGCTCATTATAAGAATTAAAATAACATAGATTTTATATTTTTTTAACTAAAAATCAGCTCCTAAATTTAACATTGCCAGTTACTCCAACAGCATCTGTAAAGGAAATTCTACGCTAATCAGGGTGAGCTCTCTGTGTTCACTTTTCTTTGAGAACATGAAGTCCCTTTTCTACCACAGTGTGTTTCTTAGAGTGCTCTTCCAGGAGGTGGCTGATGCAGCTTGAGTTACTTTTTATCTCTGAAGGTCTGATCCTTGTCTGTTTTTCTGGTCAGATACACTGTCTTCCAGACTGGGGCTGTTGTAGCTATTCTGTTCAGTTTAAAGGCACAGAAGATTCAGTATGTTTCATCCATGAAAAAACCCCACAAACCACCAAAACCCAAAACCAAATAAAAATTTAGCCCTGCTTTCTTTTATAAAGGCATCATCAGGAAGGATTTATCTATCAAAAGAAAATTTATTTTTTAGTATTGCATAGTTTGTTAAAAACATATAATCACAGAGTCATCAAATGGGTAAGGCTGAAAGGGCCCCCAGTGGGTCATCTGGGCCAACCTCCCTGCTCAAGCAGGGTCATCCCAGAGCACATGGCACAGGTTTGCATCCAGACAGTTCTTGAATATCTCCAGGGAGGGAGACTCGACACCCTCTCTGGGCAACCTGTTCCAGTGCATGGTCAGCTGCACAGTAAAGAAGTTCTTTCTATATTCAGATGGAACTGCCTTTGCATCGGTTTCTTCCCACTGCCTCTTGTGATATTGTCTGGCACCACTGAGA
Source organism: Lophotriccus pileatus (assembly GCA_035583135.1). Classification (NCBI taxonomy): domain Eukaryota; kingdom Metazoa; phylum Chordata; class Aves; order Passeriformes; family Tyrannidae; genus Lophotriccus; species Lophotriccus pileatus. The sequence goes on along the minus strand of JAWWES010000041.1, from coordinate 34,706,157 downwards.
AGGTCCATCTTTCTGACACCCTCCCTTCAGATACTTATAGACACTGATGAGGGCCCTTCTCAGTCTTTTCTAGATGCTGAACAAGCTCAATTCTCTCAGCCTGTTCTTGTTAGAGAAATGCTTGAGTCCCCTGTCTCCAGTCCCGTAAACTAAGAGAGTTCTTTGTGCTTAACACTGAGTTATGCAAGGTATGGCTAAATCTACACACCTCTATCTCCTTTTCAGAGAGCCAGGTATTCCATTGGCTGGCCAGGTGATGCTTGAGTGAAGGTTGGTTCATAACAAGATTTGGCACAAGGGACTAGAAGGCCTCCTGATATAAGCAGCTGAACAAGAAATGCAGAGCTGTGATTATGGACTTCTCTGAACTTTCTCTTTCTTACATGCTTCAGTCAGATTTTTTTATCTGGTTCTTGGCCTTTTCTCTATAAGTGCCTGTATATAAAAGATGATCACGGCAGTTCTTATCTTTGGTATTACTGGGTGATTAGATACACCATAAAGTCAACTGCATATGTCTTCCTACTGGAGTTGATACCAATAAGAAGTTGAACTTGGGTCAGCATGTGCTCTGCTCTTTCACATAATTTTTCAAATGTAACCATGGCTGAAAGTATAAATAACATTTTAAAAAGCCCTGTGAAATTGAGCTTAAGAATGGGTTCAGTTCACATACTTAGTACTCTCTGTAGTGCTATTAACCTGTTGTTACAGAAAATGCAGCGTGGGAGTTTAATGGAATTGTAGTATTCCAAAAATATTATTTTCAAACTTCTCAGAACCCAAAAATCTTGTTGAATTTCCAGTGCCATCTATCTACAGAATTGCTTAGTGAGACATTCTAAACTTATTCTTCTTTTTCTACAGGCTGCCTTTCTGGAGACAACAACCACTTTTTGGCAATTCATCAACGAAAGAGTGGAAAACCTGTGTTTATTTATCACCATGTGCAGAGTGTGGAGAAAAGTCTGGATACAGACAGTTATAAGGATTCCAAGCAAAATTTCCATTCTTCTTCCCACACCAAAATAAGCAAGTTACACCCTGCAATAGTTGTTAAATCAGCCTTCCCCAGATCTGTTTATGACCCATCCCTCAATCTGTTAGCAATGACTAGTCAAGATTTGGAAGTGGAGAATCTTCCGATTCCTACAACGAATGTGATTATTGTGGTAAGTGACTTTTCCTGGCTTTTGGAGGATTTTTTTTGTGAATAATATGCCTGTAGATAAATATAGACAGATTGTAATTTTGGATATCCAGATTTCGTATTCCACTGCCTGACTGATAATCTAAATCTAGATAATGACCACATGTCTTGAATTTCTTCCATACTAGTAGAATTTGCATTCATAAAAGCTCACTCTGATCAATCTGAAGAACCAGTGCAGAATATAGCTTCTCTGTAGCTGAAGAATTTACCTTTGCCTCAAATGCTGTTAATGCTCTTGTCTTGACTGATGTTTGCACCACTTTTACTGGATGGGCTTTATACTCATTCTGCATAGGGCACAAGTAAATATACTTCAGGGAAAAATACTACAGTGGCAGGGAGATTTTAAAAGGGTGATACAAAGGTTTTATTCACTTCTGTTTCTCTGGTAAATCCACCATTATGCTTACATAGTGGTTTGAAAAAAAACGTATTTCTTGATAAGAATAAGAACTATGTTTTTGTTGGTTAAAGCCAAATATACTTCTTCTGGGACATTTGGACTCGGGACCTTCCTCTGTTAGTTAACTGTGTGTGATCTTTCACAGTCTCAAAAATGATGGCAGTGCTCCCTCCTGGAAAGAAGGGCATGTCAGTTTAATGCTATACTGGTGCCGCCCTGCTGCATCCTCGCGCTTGAGGCCAGTGGAGCAGCCTACTGTGAGTAGAGCTGTCCTCTGTGGGGTGCACAGCACAGTCTGTATGTGTTCTGCACGGACACTGCTCTGCCTCATGCTGGTGCATAGGCAGCCCTACTTGATTATGCAGATGAGATTGGGCTCATCCCTCATTCCTGGAGGGAAGAAGAGCCACTCATAGTGGCTCATGCACTCATTAGGGTGAACTAATAAAGATTAAACTGAAACCTGTAGATTGCTTTGTACAGAGGCAAATGCGAGATTAAAAGAGAATGGCCTTTACAAACAAAGAAAAAAGATAGAGCATAGAACACTAGGCACAAAGTGTTTCAGAATCCTGTACGAGTTCCCTGTACTGTACTCCAGAGATCTGCCATCATGAATGCACTAAATGCAATAAAGACTAGTGACAATGAAAAGAATAATCAAAGAGGAAAAAAAAGAAGGTAGTATTAGTCTAATGTTAAAGTTAGTATAAAAATATTAGTATATGTAAGTGTTATAATGTAAAGTATAAATGTAAAGTCTAAAGATAAATTATAATATAAAGTACTATGAGGGAACTAGACTGTAAAAGCTGTGCTCTGGACTTGTTGTGTCCCACATGAATGAGACCTCATTTGAGTTTAGATGGCTAGCATTATTAGTGGACTAGATTCAGTTGTGTGAAAGTGTCCATATCAGAACAAAATAAGGAACTGATGACTTTGCTTTGCTGGGGACATGCTAATTTCAAAGAGAGTCGCAGTACTGAATGGTACTGATCAAGACAAGAAGATGCCAAGCAAGCTGGATACATCTGTGCCCCAAAGCTAGCCTAAGCCAGCAGGGCCACCTCCATAGTGAAGGTACCTGCTCTCTTCTTTCCATAGCAAGCATTGTTTCACCTCCTGTGAAGGTAAAACCTTCCTATTAGTGCAAGGAACTAAGAATACACATGGCGGTTCATTTTTTTCATTGAATTACATTCTTACGTATGACCTGTTTTTTGAGAAGAGTTTTGCAAACTTTTGGGGACCTGCAGTCCCAGTAACTGCAGAAGAATCCTGCAAAATATTCTTGGGCTACCCTGATTTTAGCTGACTGGCTCTGTGCCTGCATTAAAAGCTAAATGAGGCAGATTTCCAATTGGCACATAAAGTCACATAAAAAAAGGTCTATTAAATCTATATTAAGTTCTCATTAAGTGACTTCGGTATGAAGCTTTGCTACTGCATTTCTAGGATGGAGCTGCTGCTCTAAAGCCTTCTGTTCTGGCTGAGAACCATATGTGCTTTAAGGGGGGTATAACAGCATGAGCTAATCGTGACATAAAAGCTGTTTATTGCTTAGGATATTCAGCTATCTCTGGATGTACTGAAGGACAGTGGTTTGAGTTTGTTTTTAAAGTCATCCTTTCAGAAAAAGCCATTGGGGAAGCCTGTGTTTAAAGCCAAAATGCTGAGACACAGATAGTGATTGGACTAAACCTACCATAAGAAATTTTGAAGGTGTCTTCCTTAAATAGGCAGCTGTCCCACAGCATGATGGTTGCCATCATCCAAACGCAGCCATGCTCCTTCCATGTTTCTGTATTTCAGCATTTTGTTTCTCCCTCTTGAATGTCACCTGAAGAAGATTATAGTGCTAATCTCATTGCCAAGATAATCTGTTTTGTTTTGAATTGCTTGCGTATCGCTCCCTCTCTTTTTTTTTTTTTTTTCAATTAGCACTTACTGCTTGTTGCTTTTTGGTTTTTATCATGTAGGGCAAGTGTCAACATTTGCTGTTTTGCCCTGGCTGACCCTTTTTGTTCCAGCCTTTAGCAGTGTTGTTGGTTGCTCAACTTGAAAGGGCAATTGCAAGTGTTAGTGCTTCCTATAATCCAATTACATGATAGGTGCACATTGTGATTTAGTATGAAAGCCAGCAACTTCTTTCTTTTTTTTTTTTTTTTTTTTTTTAATAAATCAGTGCTCTGTTGGTTCTGCAGAGGGGGGGAAACTGAATGCAATCTAATTTCAGTGACTCAAGGTCCATTTCTTCATGGTAAGGGTGGAAAGGTAGGGTAAATTAATGCCTAATGTAGAACTATTACAAGATTACAATTTTTGCTAAGGACTTAACCATCTGACTAACAAAATGTTGCCAGTGCACAGCAGAGTGCATGAAGCCAAGAATTTTCCAGATATTCTGTCAAAAAGGGATGTTTTGTGACTAACAATGAAGAACGCGTGCTAAGAAGTAATTTTACTGAAACGGGAAATTGTATTGCTTGATTGCCTAAGGGAGGAAGAAGAAGGATTTATTTTCTGAGAGTGAGTTTTATTTTAAGTGAAGGCTTTCCATCTCATTACCTGGTATTAAGTTCCTGTTGTTTGTTTTTGTGCATGTGTGTGTTCAGCTCAACTAGTTTGTTGAGGGAAGTGAGCACAATTCAGAGCTCTTAGAAGCATTTTGACTGTTTTATAAATACCTTAGTGCTTACCCATATGTTCTGTTTAGCTGTCTCCCTACATGATGTAAGACCAACTCATCTGAAAATTGCTTGGTTAACATACAGAATTACATATCTTTTTGTAATACTTGAGAGTTTTCTATTTGTAAGCTTTTATTTTGTATCTCAGAAACTATATACTCATTGAACATATTAGAGTTAGTAGTGCAATGAACAAGTTCTCCAAATATTTATTTGCGTTTTTGCCAAGTCTTTCCAATACTGAATGTGAGTACCACCAAGGTGAAGACAGTTTATGGAAACTGGAAATAGAGTGTGGATAACCACTTATGATAGAAAATGCTGTCTAACATAATTTTTAAAAAATTGAAACACATACATACATATGTACAGTTAGGGCTGAACTTGGGAGAAAAGCAGAATGACTTGTAGTAAAGGTTACAGCTCAGACTAGGTCTAAAGTCTCATGGAGATGCTAAAGCATCATCCCTTGTAACCTGATATAGTTTGGGCCGTCTAAAGTTTCTCTCAGGCCCACAGGTGTATTGGACCAAGATTGGACCAAGATACTCAGATGCTTTTTTCACTTGTATCCTTTGAAGTATTTCAGAAATGTGATGGTAATAAACTTGCTCAATATATCAAGATTTTCCCTTTCACACCTTACTCTTACTGTACGCCTTCTTGTACAAATGTGAAAATCTGTCTCTTTTTCTGTTGCTTAGAAAGGTCACAGCACTGTAGTGTAGCCCAACATTCAGCACATCTCTCCAGTTTTGTTTGATTTACGCAAGTGTTACTGAACTGAATTGATTTAATTAGTTTCTTTCAGCAGATGTCAATAAGGCATAAGATTCACAGAGAGCCACACAGAGCTTCTCTTTGCCTTTTCCATGGCATTTTGTATAATGCTGAATGCCTCAGAGCTGTAGCTTTCCCATACAGTTGCATCTATTTTGTCACCACTGTTTGAACTATTAACCTTCAAGCGTGCTGAAGAGCACAAGGAAGAACTTCAGGTGCTAGTGCTTTGAGAGGGGATTCAGTGGAAGAGTAAAGCACGCAAACATATGTATGTATAAGTAGATATTCATGTGTGAACTAGGTATTCAAGCTTCAGTATAGGCAGTGGAAATCTAACCTGTTGGTCATCTATTAAGCTATCTAGCATGTTTCTAAACACTTTCTGGATAACTAGGGAGTTAATATAGGTCAGACACCATATCCAGTAGGCAGACTAGATGTGATCATCCTGTTCTGGAGATTAATACTGACATGGACCATTTCCACCTCAGTTTTCTGACAGCCAGAGAGCAGTACCAGATGCATTTAATCTACTTGTACAATCTACTAGTACAATGCCTGCTTCGGGGTGGGTTCCCTAATTTCAAAAGGCTGTAGTGACAAGATTTCTAGTGATGATAATAGGTGCTTAAACACCAGCTGCACACTGACTACTTCACCTATTTATATATATTAAACATGCACACAGACGTGTACGTTTAGCGACATCTTAATCTGGAGCTGATCCCAGCTTAAACAACACATTTTTTGTTGAAATAATGTGAAAATCCTTTCCAAATCTAGGCACAGTTCAAGTAGGTGGGCTGCTTCAGGGTGGCTTCGGGTAGCTGAAAACCACGTGGCTGTGAAACCACAGCAGAACTGCTTTTACACTTATGTCAGATTGATCCCAAAAGTACTGCTATATGCTCTTATATAACTTTCCTCATACTACATACTCAAAAAAGATACATCTTATGCTTGCTTGCTGACATGGCCTCCATTCCCCATATCCTGATGCATCAGGTTTAATTATCAGTGTCAAAGCCCAGAATTCATCTATATTATTTGCTCCTAAATTTTATTTCATTATTCCCACACTTCTTTTCTGCTGGAAATGTCTGTTTTTCTAATTCTTTGTTCTTTCTATGAAGCAATGGCTTCCATGTGGAATGTTGTCTCTAAGTTTGTCTAGGTACACACAGAATGTCCGCTTGCTTCTTCCTTTAAAAGATCAGCAAAACAACAGGAACCAGACTACAACATACCCTTTCATTGCAACTCCCTCAAGTGACTGATTTTGTTGGACTGCCATAAGGAGAACTCTATGAATAGAGCTTGATAAAAAGGTGGAGGCATCCAATCCTTCCAATCCTTTACAGTCCAAAAATGTTTTCCCTATAGCTACATCTTTTGTGGAGACATTCAATACAGTTTTCTTTTCACAAAAATGGAACAATGTCCGTGGAATTTCTTAAAATGAAAAATGCATGTTTCTTCTCACTGGCAGTTTGACAATACAAGATTTTCAAGGCAAGTAACAGAGTTTTACCGAATGAGAGGAGTAAGATAGAGAGAGCTCTTGAGTCACAGCACCAAGCTGCATATGATCTTTCTGTGTGCCAAAAGGTAAACGACCTTCTGAGTATCCCAAGAAGATAAAAGTCTCTGATAATGTTTTTTCACTTAACAACATGTTCCAGTTTTCCCCAGCTGTCCATTCCACTGACTGACTGTTTTTCCAGAATCTCTCACTACTCTTTTCCCTGATGCTGAAGACCACACCTTGATATAAGATGAAGTCTCTTCCTTTCTTCAGTTCTTATTGTTAGGAACTGTTCCATCTTTCAAATACTGTCAGCCTCTGCTGGCTCAACATCCACCCAGTTAAGTGTCCCAGTAAGGCCATGGTGAAAAATCTGTAAAAGTGTGTTTAAATGTTACAGTTTCAGTGTGATAGATCTGCATAGAAGTCTGTGAGAAACACTGGTAGCTGAGAGCGATTCATTAGACCAGAAATGTAGGACTGCTTTTAGGAGCCCACAGACCAAAAGTCATTCTTCATTTGGAAGGGAAGAGGAATGGATAAGACTGGGGATGTTCTTACAAAAGAAGAGGCACGTTTTCTGAAGCAAGTGATTTGCTGTTGCTCATGTACTGTCTGCCTTGCCTCATGTGTTCCATGATATGTTATATTATGCTTAATTTGGAACTTATTCAAAATGGTAGTTTTTTCAGCCCTGTACAGTAATGTCCTAATTTTCACTGGGATAGATGTAGACATATGCCTATGTAGTTCTATCTATTTCTAGATGTAATTGTACTATATTGCAATAATAAAAGTGACTAAGGACCTGCTGTTTGAGTACTGTGCCTGAACCTGGGGTCTCAGCCTGTCAAATTCTGACTCCAAGAGCCATTTACCTTCTGTTGCGTGGAAAGATCACACACAGCTTGGTGCTGGAACTCAGAGGGTTCTTTGCATCCCAGTCCTCCCAGCCAGTACAAGTACCCTAAGCTCACTCCCTCTATAGGTCTTGTGAAGAGGTGGTCAAAGTACTTTTGAAATTAAATTAAGTTAAAACAATGAGTTGAGAATAAGGCAAAAAGTATGAGTGAAAAAGTATGAACAAGTAGTCCGTAAATGACAGGTCAAACAGAGCTGGGTCAAACAGCCAAATTAACTATCTATGAAACATAACAAAAAGTTCAGATGTCTTATTTTGTCACTGAACATCTGTTATTGCTGGCCTAAGAGAGTGATTGGCACTGAGCCAGGCCAAGGACATAAATAGAAAATCATGTCTCTGCAGTGACTTCTCAAGGGAGCTTTCTGAGGTGTAAGATCTCAGAATCCAGTAAGGTATCAAGCGTGTCTCTCTGCATTTCCAGGTCACATGTTTGTCGGATGCTTGGAACAACAGAGGACAGGTGCCATGCTGATAGGGTTTAGTGAAGACAGTGAAGTTTTAAGATCTTATTATAATTACAGTGCTGAATTGTTAACAAGCTCTAAATGTTAGTCACACGTTTCAGTAGTGGGTAATATCAGTCAATACCGTTAGTATGATTGTTGTAATCACTGTTGTACCCCTTTACACTTTACATCGTGACCTCTAATATCAGGTCTTCACAGTATTTGACTTCTAGTCTCCAGTCCACCTTCTAGTAAGAGATTGATGCTCACCATTATGTTACTCCTTAAGTAATTATACTTGACATAACATATCTGCAGCAAGCCTTGCAAATAAACCTAAGTAGCCTGCAGCTCTGTCATTGTGGATTTTGTTTGCACAAAGAAATCTAGAGAGTCTGCATTAGTTGGCCTCATTTGCTTTCTGCTTCCTTCTGTGCACTTCAGCAGGGATAATTGCATGCTGAACCATTATCATGGTATTGTGTTTGCTGTCTTGTTGTGGAAAGCAGGAATGGTTACATTAGACTGTAACATGCACTAAAACCTCCTTAAGGCACTTTTTGTCATCTGATTTGCAAAATGTTAAAAGAATGTTAGTGGGATATTCAGCAGCCCAGTGCTTTGATTATCTTACTGCTGGCAACTTTGGGGTTACTTTTGTAACATTCAGTGGGATGCTACGCTTGCACAAAAGCTAGTCATACCTTTCACAAATTGCCCCAATCCTCCTCAGTCACAAAGTGTTCGTTTTCCTGCATTTTTTTAGTGAAGGGAAGAGGTTTCTTGAAGTAATTTAGTTTTCGTCATAAGCTTCACTGTTTAAATGAAATCTGGATTTCAGGAGCAGGCATGTTATATGTTTTGAATCTGAAGCCTAAAGTTTTTTTGACAGATAACATTGTGCAGTTCATCTGTAAAGAAGGTGTCAGTTGTTCATTTCTTTAAGCTGTGTATTCATATAACTGGCCAGTCCCAGCTATAAATTAAATACTTTTGTGTAGCAGAATAGAATCTACTTACGTTTTTCCATTCTTCAAATATTTGAGTTTTGTCCTCCAGAAAAATCTTTATTAATTCATAATTTTTTTTTTTAACAGAGATTGTCCATAAAATTAGATTTAATTTAGATACAGTTGCAGCCAAATCAAAGATCTTCACTGTTACTTAAGCATTTTCAAGATTACTTAGAGTTGCAGGGGAACTGAAATGTGAAAGAAAGGCTATATACCCAAATGTGGGAGACCTGGCTCAAAGCCTTGCTCTAAAGGAGGTAGAGAAAATGGAATTTGAGGTTTTTCTCATTTCTTGTGATCTAGTCACTGAGCTAAAGGGTAATGAGCTCCATTTATCTCATACTCGCAGATGAAATGATTTGTTTGACCCAAACCACATTGTTTCAGCTAACTGAAAATTTGAAGGAGTATTGATCTTGGGCTGATCCAGTACAAATTTCTTTTATGTATTTTGAATGGGTCTCCAAAAGAGGGAGAAAAACACCACAAGCAAACAACACGAGGTCCCCCTGCTGCCTCCTTGTTTCTTACATTGCCCATTTATTTCTCTGATTGAAATAGACTTCTGTACTATTTCTGTGCCATGCTGTACTGAATTGCAGAAGAAAAGACACAGAAGGTCTTTGACAGTGTCCAAACAGCCCTTTTGCTGTTCCAGCATTTGGTTTTAGAGGTAGCCTTGGATTTCTCACTCTTTGGAGTTGCATCAACTCCATTACTCTGAACAGTACAGACAGGTTTGTATTTCAGCAGAAGTTCAGGAGATTGCTGTGCCTCTATCAGTTTTTTTCTTTTATAAGTGAGCAGAAACCTATTACTGGCTAAATTTGACTAAGGAAGGGGAAAGTTTCCTGGCATGTAGAGTTACAGGCACCATCACTAGAATCCCCCATGCTTGATGTTCAAAATTATAAATGAACTAAATTGCACTATTTGGATCATGAGATCCACCAATAAAAATCAGTGACCACTCCCCACAATAAATCTATGTGCTGTATTAATAATGTTTAGGAATAAAGAATGAAGAAGCACTTTTTTGTCTTTTTAAAAATTCTTTTAGCACCCGAAGAGAGCCATCTCCGTGAAAACTCAACTCCCCTACAGTAACATTTAAAAGGCAGATAAAGGGCACTCAGATAAAAAAAACAGCAAGACAGCATGTGTTTCCTTATCAGTCAATGTTTTGTTGGACATGGCAGTTCAGCCTCTGGAATAATCCTTTTGGTTCTTCACTTCTGACATTGTTGTCAGGAAAAGTGACAGCTTCTATAAAGTTCCATAATAGATGGTTCGTAATGTGTTCCTGTAAGTAACCCATTAAATAATAAGCCTTATGAAAGCTGCTTTTGAAAAAGAAAAATAATGGTTTTTATATCATCATGACATTAATCTGTGATATATTTAAAACACAGATTTTTGAATCAGCCAAACAATATTAAGGATCAGAAGATGATATTCTGAACACACTTCTTAAAATGCTTCATAGATCTAGTATTATAGCATTTTGGCATCCCTTTTGAAAAATACAAATATTGAATTCTGAAATTAAATGCACAGGCTCAGAGGAAATTGGAGTTTGAGTGTGATAGCATAGCTCTCAAGTAAATGATGTTTTTTCATTCACCTCAGCATCAAAATGGTTCATGGAAAGAGGAATAACCCAGGGAGGTAAGCAGAGAGGTACAAATTCTTTGTCTGTCTTTGTTCTTGTTGCTAAAAGCATTTAAGTGATGTTTTACTGTCCTTCCTTTGAAGGTCAGACATGACTGACAATTTGTAATGGAGCTAATTCTTACTTGCCTCTACACCATGATAAACTGGTGGAAAATACCTGTAGTGGATACAGTGCTTTAAATTGAGTATATGGTAGAAACATCATGAAAAGAGTTGGGGATATATATCAAGAGTGCTAATATAATAGTGTCTAATAGTGTAGGAAAGCAGTTGACTGCATATGTTATATCAATGTTTATTTAAACATGAATTGAAACAAATTTCTCAGCCTTTATCAGCTGTTGGAGAATAATAGTGGAATATCTGCTTTGTACAAATTTGGCTGAGAATTACACATTCTTCTTTGGGAATAGTCATTGTGTAATAAACTGTAGTATAGAAATCAATGATAATATAAATCAAGATTTTTACCATATGCTAAAGCAAATTTTGCTTGATTTACAAAATGTTATTGATTAAATTGAATTTAATTTTTTTACTCATTTTTCTGTTGGTGTTTTCAGAATAAGAAGTTACCTTTTTGCTGATACTAATTTACTAGTAATCTTGGGGTTTTTTTGAAAACACACTGAAATAAATAAGGATCAGTTCTTTTACAGGCTGATGGTGTTCTGGCAAGACTTACAGCTTTCTGCACTGTTTAGCCAAATTGCTGATGTGCTTTCTTTGTGCAACACATGATATGTTGTCTAATTAGGAACACAGCTCTGGAGGCTAATCTTTACAAATGGACATGATATTTCAATTTCATGAAAAAATATTTTCACATTATAACAGTTTATTTTCAGGTACTGTAACACATAATCTTATAGCAGTAGTCTTCTGAGCTGACATATCACTAAAACACAAATGTTTTGGGTTAGTGGAAGAATGACCTTAAGTACTCTTAGAGCCTTTCTATTCTTTAGGCAAAGTAAAGCTGAAACAATATAGAAATTATATTCCTTATCTTGAGGTGATAATGAAAAATAGGGATGAAGCAGACCTTGTCCCCAGAACCTTTCTCTGAAATACTGTTACAGGATATGTGTCTCTGCCGAAATAACCACAGTAGAAGTCTATACAGGCAATAGAAATTAACCTGAAAATTAATAGTGCTTGCTCCCTTTCTTCCACTATCTTCTGTTTAAACTGTAGCTACATTAGTTGAAGACTTTTCCCCTTTGTCCATTGCCTAATAACACAGAATCAAAAAATATGCCAAGTTGGAAGGGATCCACAAAGATCATTGAGTCCAACTTCTGGATCTGCATAGGACCCTCCCTGAAAGTCCCACCATGTGCCTGAGAGTATCATCCGAACTCTTTCTGAACTCTGTCAGGCTTGTTGCTGTGACTATTTCCATGGGGAATCTGTTCCAGTGCCCAACCACCCTCTGGTTGAAGAACTTTTTTCTAATATCTAACCCAAACCTCTTCTGAAACGACTTCAGGCCATTCCTTCAGGTCCTGTCGCTGGTTACTGTAGCAGTTAGGTCTGCAATATATGAGAAACTATTGTTTAAACATGTTTCAAGATGGCTTTTTATAGTCTTTTTTCTAACTCATCTTCTTCTTCCCAAAACCCGAAGGCAAGGGTTATCTCTGTCTCAGGAATGTTCTGAGAAGATATCAGGAAGTTTCCTATTGGTTGTTAACCCCTTCTTACTATTGGTGTCCCTGTACCCCCTGAACTTTTCATTGGTTACTCAGTGAATTCTCCTGGAGGCTATATAAGCCTTTACCTTACCAATAAACGCTCTCTCTTTGCCTTCTCCCTACACGTCCC
>JAWWES010000041.1:34681601-34693555 GCA_035583135.1 Lophotriccus pileatus | reverse complement strand
AGGTCTCTCTGCAGGGCCTCTCTGCCTTCAAGGGAGTCAACAGCTCCTCCCAGTTTTGTGTCATCTGCAAACTTGCTTAGTATTCCTTCCAGTCCTGTGTCCAAGTAATTCATAAACATGTTGAAGAGCACAGGGCCCAAAATGGAGCCCTGTGGAACCCCACTAGTGACAAGTCACCAGTCTCATGTTACCCCTCTCACTATTACCCTCATGTGCTCCACCCGTGAGCCAATTGCTCACCCACCACATGATTTGTTTATCCAGCTGTGCTGGGCATTTTGTCCAGAAGGATCCTGTGAGAGACAGTATTGAAAGCTTTACTGAAATCCAATAAGATGACATCACCTGGCTTCCCTTGTTCAGCTAAGGTGGATTACCTTGTCATAAAAGGAAATCAGATTGAATAAGCAAAACTTTCCTCTCATGAAGCCGTGCTGACTGTGACCGATGACTGCATTGCCTTTCAGATGTTTTTCAATACCTCCCAGAATAATCTTCTCCATGACTTTATCAGGCACTGAAGTATGACTGACAAGCCCATAGTTTCTGGGAGTCCTCCTTCTTGCCCCTCTTGAAAACTGGGAAAATGTTCATCAGCTTTGAGTAAGCTGGACCTCTCCAGATTCCCAAGACCACTGAAAAATCATCGAGAGACTTAGACTTAATTTTAAGGGTTTCTGGATTGACCCTGGTAGAAATCCTCTGTTAAAGGATGGCTGTGGTGGGGGGGCGTGGGGGTGGGGAAGGTGGTTAATAGCTATAGGAACACCTCTCTGGCATGCTGTACACATCTGTGGTTGGAACAAGTGACTACTGACTGGAGTTGAGCAAACAAGGAAACATAAACTGCAAATGTAAAAGGCCACCCAGATAATGAAATAGAAAGAAGCCTATTGAATGCTGATCAAGATATTGATTAAAAAATACCAAACAAAGCAATAGCAACTGATGCCTGTAGAAATAGCTAACAGGAAAATAATTAAATAGATTCTTAGACTAAATAAAAATTTAATTGTAGCCTTAATTTTTAAATACGCTTCCTAAGAATCTGCCTGAAAATGTATATAACCTTTAATGAAATCACTGTAATGTGACCCTTTGGTAATGAATAAATTAAAAAACCATATGGATGCATTAAGTAGAATAATAAATGTACCATACGCAAAAGTAGGACATCCATAAATCATTTATGATGTCCTTTATCATCAGTTTTTTCTTTGAGTCTTAATTGAAAACCAGAGTAGCTGGATATTAGAAAAACTAGATTTGTTAGTCAGATAACAGACAACTTTCATTAAGGCATTAATTAGTTTTAGAAGGCTGAGGGCCTGATACATTAAAAATACTTGCAGAACAGTGCTACTTTACTTATGTTTTTTTTGGTTTTTTGTTTTTTTTCTGTTTTAATTACTCTCTTCCTCTGGTCAATGAAAGTTATTTGTGTTCTACTTTAACTTGCTCAGCAAGCATGATGGAATATTACTGTCTTTATAGAATTAAGTATTGAATTGCCCAAACAATTCCAAATGCTTTTAATGGCTGCATGGTACAGTAAAAAAAGTGAGATAGTCTATTCTTACAGTGACTGTGAATGAGCCTGTTTCCTCTTTCAAAGGCAGAGATTTTGAGGACTTTTGTTAGGCAGTTCATTCTATGCACAGTCCTTCATGCCAGTAGAAACAGGAGAACACTGCAGAAAAATATCTTTTTTTGGTGGTTTGGTTTTTTTTTCCACTTCCCTTGTATTTAAACATAATACCTTAAACTCTCTTTCTATCACCTCTAATTGTGGTCGAATCTCATTATGAAGATGGACAAAATAAATGTTTTGCGTCACTCTTATAAAATGAGAGCACAGCATAAACGCTGAAATTAGTGTGAGTCTTGAGCTTACTCTGTCAGAGATGTATGTGTCTATGCCAAAATAACCAGAGCTGTTTTAATAAAATTGGAAAAAATTTAACAAAAACCTGAATTTACAATATTGGTTCTAAGAAGATACAAGATTCAGTCTGACAATAATGCAATTCAGTACGAATAGCACATCTTTTTTGTGGTGATAAATATGCTAATGAAAAGTCAAGATGGGCAGGTTATTTTCAAGCATCATATTTATTTCTTTTTTATTTATTATGTTGAGTAGAATTTATTTATTATGCTAAGAGTAGAATGTTTTTATAATCGGTTTTTCATTCAAAGTGAGGGACTAAGGAATGTTGTAGATAATGAAAAAAAACCCTGATAATGGAATGTAACAATATAATATAGTAAGACCATGATGTAGATGTACTGGGCACAGTACATTTCAGGGCTTGCTACCCAAGGCGTAGCATAAATGCACAGACCTGTCTGACTCTAACAAAAAAATCCCTTTGAGTCCCAGTGCCGGGAAATGTGTTGTAGAGCATGAGGAGCATCAATATCAGTGCTGAGTTACAGTACCCTGCTGACTCTGAGCTACTGCTGCCTAAAAGAGCTTTGGTGTCTCCCCATTCATGTGTCATTAGACTGAAATCCAGGGACTACTGAGCACTGACTGTATTTCTAGGCCAGGGGTTGTATTTCTAGGCCAGACTTGGATGTTAATACCCACAGTCAAACTCTTTCTCTTGTTCTCACGTAATCGATCTTTGTCAAGCAGAGTTTGGCAAGTTGATAGAGGCTGCTAGCTTTTCTTTGTCATAATGTTATTACAATCCTCTCCATCCAGTGCTCTACTGCTGTTGATCTTTGCTCTCTTGTCCATGTTAGTACTACTGTAGTTTCTTTGATGTCTATTGTAGAATAGATCTGAGACAGGCTCATGGAGGGGGTGTTTTCAGTGCACTTGAGATTGGTCTTGTCTTCAGTATGTGGAAGTTCCAAGGCCAAGTCTTTTTTAGACACTGAAATGTTTTGTTCTCCTTTACAGATTAATTTTTACTTCATTATTTCAGCTGAGTGGAATCTGCAGTGTTAGTGGAGACAGATATGTCTGTGAGTCTAGTCATTCAATTTATCAAGTGGCATATGGAAGACAGAGCAATAACTCTTCATTCTGAAGCATATATAGATCAGGGACCTGAGCTGGGATCTCCCATAGCCAGTATATAGCTCTAGCACAGATCTGTTGCTTATTCTGAAGTAAATCAATCTTCTTCAGGTTTTCAGGAGATTATCCTTTAGTGAGATTATGAGCAGTATAATATTTCTCAGCTATATAAAACTCAAAATTTGACAAGAAGTTCTGGAGCAGGAGCGGGGAGCTATTAGCTGTTCATTTACTAAGTCTGTACAAAATCAGGAGGCAGTGTATTGGCACACGTCTCAACACAGAGTTGTTTATACTGAGTTTATACTGAGCTCCTTGGACATGATAAATAGTAGGGAGATTCTGCACCCTTGCTAGAGAAGAAAAATTGAAGAAATTCAGACACGTGTTTTTGTACAGAGAGACAACATCACATGCAGTCCATGTGCTTTCTATGGTAAAGTGGAAAGGCAGACATTGGTTTTTAGAGGCAATACCAGACAAGTTAAATAAACAGAAAGGAATGAATAAAACTTTAGTGTTGTGAATCTTGCCCACTCTGTTATCCTTTGTTTGGAAAGATGCCTTATTATCCATGGAAGCCTTTTAAAGGTTCTCCGTGTATATTCAGGAGTCATTTAGTTAAAATCATTGCCAACTAGACAATCATTTCAGCCAAACTTGCACTACATTACTTCTGCATTGTTCATTCTTTCCTGAATGATATTTTCTACTGGGACTTAGAGCCTAATACTACTGATGTGAATTGAGGTGAAGCTTATGAGAATAAGAGTTGTAACTGCTTGATACTGCTTTATGTTGCCTGGCATAAAACTTGTATTCTTCTCCACTTAATCAGGCATGTAATATATTCAAAAGCATTGATTCAGAACATTGCTGCATTTTTCATACATACTTTTTTTTTCCCCCTCCTTTTCTGTTTTGGCTAACCATTTGGTGTGTCCCTTGCAGTATTCCCTTTTTATCCTTCTCTTTTTTGATGGAGTTCTTGCCCCCAAAATACCTAGTCTGTAATGTCTGCTTAAGACATTTGCCTCACTATCCATTCAATCAGTCCCCAATGATTCTGTTCTTTCATCTACTTCCTCTCTGACTTCGCTATGTGGAAGTCATATCCTTTCCTTACCTAACCCTTGTCTTTTTTTTAATATGTGTTTGAGTTTCAGGCTATGATCGATAGGGCAAATATCCAGTCTTCTCCAAAATCCTTCATAATAAATTCAGACTTGGAAAAATACTTTAAATAGCACATTCGTCTTTCTTGGTCATGTCCCTGTATAGCTACTGGAAGTGAACATCTTCTTTCCTCGAAATGTTGCATTGGTCTTCTGCACACTTCTGCCTGTGAACTTGTCCCTCTATTGTTCTATCTTCTTTTTTTCATCTCTTTCAGTGTGACCCTTTACCCTAGGCTATTACCAGGGTCTTGCCTAATCACTTTCTACTTCTGTTTTTCATTTCACCTTTGTCTTCTGCTCCTTCCTTTATTCTTTTAGTCTCAAACCACTTTGCTGATCCCTTTTTCCTCTCTGTTTTTACATGTTTTGTAGCCCACACTTCTTTTGGGTTCCTTTGATAGTTTTCTTCTCTGCTATGAATGCTCCTTTTTGCCCAGGACTGCTCTGTTACCAGATCTCTGGCAGTATTGTGGGTTTGCAAAATCTTCTTGAACTGTAATGTGCACCTTCTCACCCTACATTGTGACAGTATGGCAGGTGTTCTCAGCCCTGGTTTTAGTTAGTTGTTTGGTCTGATGATGTTTTGTTTAGGGTTTTTTTTTGTTGATTGGTTGCTTTGTTTGTTGAGTTTGTTGTTGGTTTTGGGGGATTTTTTTAATTTATTTGATTCATGGCAAATAACTGCTGTTCTTCACTGTGAGTGAACCTATTTGCTTATTTGCTTGTGTTAAGCTAAGAGAAAACAACTTGAGAGTATTCCTGTTTTTGGTATAGGTTTGCCTTGCTTTTGCAGTGCTCCATGGAATTCTGGATTGTAGGTGCTGTGGGGATTATTGTGAAGCATTTACACTCAGGTACTTACAGACCTGCAATTAAATAATGATATAACTGATTTTAGAAAAATCCTATTCAAAACCATGACCAAAGTATACTTCGAAGCCCAAGTTTAGGTTTTGCTGGTTTTGATAAAGTATTACAGAAAAAATATATTTTCTCTTTGAAAAGGCTAATGTTTTCCACATGAATTTTGACTAAACAAAGCTAAAATAATGTCTGCTCAAAGACAATAAAAAATTATCTCAGCTAAAATAAATATTAAGTTGTTGTAATGTGTGCATGTCAAAGATCACTTAGCAACATAAAAGTATGCAGCAGTTCTTAAGTGTAGGCCATTGAATAGATTGAATTTGTACCCTGGAGTTTTGGAGAAAAATGTCTAGTGAAAATACATAGAAAATTTTCAAATAACAATATTGTCCACCAGATGTCCCTGTACTCATAGGTGGCAATGAACAATAATCATTCAACTGTCTAATTGCTTTTATTAAAGGCAATTTACACACAGTGTATGCATTTCCCAAGTCTCCATTAACCACTGTGTAATAAGATCATGAATAAATGGCAATTATATTAACAGTATTTGAGAGCTGTAGTTATGAAAATAAATTACAGGAATTACTTGCCATCTCAGTTTTGTGTGTTTTTTCTTCTCTTGGGAAACAGTCTATCTTTATCATGCATTGCATGGTAGAAGTGATAACAATTGGTCTCTTATATTTGTAATTAATATAAGTTTATATGTGTAAATACATTAGTCATATAAATCTTACAAAGCAATATGTTTTCATCTACCTATCTATCTACAAAAGACTCTAAGTAACTAGAACTGACAGAACGAGTTGAAAGATTGTGGCTTTTGCGGAGATTTCTTTTAACTTTGGTAACATCAGAGCAGAGTTTGGTCAGGGCCCCTGTGCTCATCAGGGTGTTTCGTCTATGTCAGCTGCTCCCTTAGCTTGCTGTGCAGCCTATTCCACCCAAATGCTTGGCTATCAGCTCGCCATGCATGTTTGGGGGCTACAGCACGACTGTGAGCTATCTCTTTCCTAGTGGGGACTTGGGCTGCTGCCCTCCAGTTTGAAGATAACCATGTCCCTGACCATACCCATGGTGGGACCTGGGCTAGTCTGCCAACACGCGTGGCCTTCAAAGACGTAAGTTGAGTTTTTAGCAATGCCACAACACAGTCAGGATACCTTTCCCTCCTTTTCCGTGGGATGACTAAGCTGCTAGAAAGGCATCTGAATCCCTGCTGGGAGCAATTCCCTGGCATGACTGAAAGATCTCACCCCAGGCATTCACTCTGTCATGTTTACATGGGGGCATATCCTTGGATAGAGAGACAGCAAACAGTGGTGGTCGGACTCAGGTCCAAGTCTTCCTTTCATTTTCTGTGTTTCAAAATAACTTAGTTTTGTAATTGTAGTTGTGACCCTCCAGATATTTCTATGTTTGGCAATTACTTGATTAGAGTGTTTAATTTTAATAATGGCTTTATAATCAGCCTTTTGCTTTTCAGTTGTAGTTACAAAGTTTCGCAAGATGCCTTGAAGATTTATGTTGAATGTGTATAAATTTATTTATGGGTATTTCTGTTATCTTCTGCTTTTTTAAAAAAATAAATGGTACCTAAAAAATCCTTATTAAAACGAGATAAATTTTTATTGCCCATTAATATTGCCTTTGGATAATGATGATGCAGCAAATTATATTGTTTCTTTGGTTTTCAATGTGTTTGTGATTCTGTCTTTTAGTATATGCATGTGACTTTCCTAATCAGTGAGCAGTTATGTAAGTTTTCATACTAGATACATAGATTGAGTAATCAGTAGGAATACTGTCTTAATAAGAAGACTTCCTTCTGGTGTCTAAGCAGTGTAAGCTTGATTAAGTAAAGGGAAATCAGTGGGAGCCAAAGGAGGCAGGAAGGGATTTGTATAGAATAAAATTTTTAAATAATTTGGAAAAAACAGGGCACTTCTGAAAGCAGCAGACATCCTTATCTTGGTGGATGTGCTGAGTTTGCCTTTCCTAAATTAAGACATCAACTAACACTTCATATTTATTACTTGAAAATATATCTTATATTTCTGTATATTTGTGTGTATGTATTTAAAGATGGCATATTGCATGGAAATTTAAGTGTTTTGTTTTGACTTTTTGATTGCAAAGTTTTCTGTTTCCACAAGGCATTATTGTCTCTCACAAACAGCTATCAAACAAAATAATAATAATAAATGTTTACCACCATAGCCCAGTAAACAAGGCATGAAAGGTTATTCCAAGTCTGAGTATTAGAAAATAATACTCAGATTTTCAAATCCATAGACCAATAGAAGAATAATTTAGTTTTAACTTCTTTTTTTCCCATCCCAAATATATCTGGTTTTTAAAGTATTTTCAGTTTGTGATATACCATGACATTAATGTCAAGAAGCTTTCAGGAATAAGGTTAGTGAAAGTAAAAGCTTTTACATTCATTTTAGCCCAAGAGAGTGAACTAAATTTACTTCAGTCCACTGGGCTAACTATATAACTTAATCTTGTTATTTTATTTGCGGTTTCCTGGATTACCTCTTACTCTTTAATCTCATGAAGTACTGTATTTATTAAACTGCTTGCATGTGTTCAGGAAAGACATTGGCTAAAAAAGAAATGGAGACACGATTTCTTGCACAGCTTTTTTAACTTGAATGTAGGAATATACACCGCCTACTGTAAAGGCAGTGAGGAAGTCTGATTATGTAAGTACTTGTAATTTCTAAATAGATTTTGTGCTTGAAATCAAAAGGAATGGTATAAAATAAGCAAAAGCATAAAAGCTAAGTTGTGACTTAACTCTATTTCAGCAATATTATATTGTTAATGCTTCAATAAAAGGACTCTTAACTGTAGTTACTTGAAAATGCTCATTACGTCTTCTGCTTTTAATGACCTAAATTTCAGTTTACAGACCCATCTAGCACTGATTAATTCTGCAGTGATGCTAGTCATGAAATATACAGTACTTGCGCTAAACTTCTATAAAATATACATCCTACAAACACAGATAAATTTTGGTCAGCAATGGCCTTTTTTAAAATAAAATTGCTTCCTTAACACTCTCTTTAGAGGAGTTAAAATCCTTTTAATGTGACTTCTATGAATTGTTTTTACTGACAGTAATACCTGTCTTTATACGTATATACATTTGCTTAACACTATTTTATGTGCTATTTTTAAGTCAAAACATGGCTAGAAGAAATATGGAACAATTCAGCAGTTCTGAAGTATTATCTGTAAGATACCTGTAAAATGGAAAAAAAGTCTTAGATAGTATTTATACTATTATTTCTTTAATACTTTTCTTTCAAGCTTAGTGTACCTCCATGACTGTATGTTTTTGTATTTCCTTGGTGTGGATTACAACTAGTAGATGAATGAAAAATACCCGTGTGTTCTTAGGGGTCAGAGGTAATTCTGTCCTAGGTTCTAGCCACATCTAGTTTGTGTCTATATGGTGGTCTGTTCAAATGCTTGGGCATCTATTTGCTTGTCTCTTACTGAAGGAAGGGAGCCAAAGGTCCCATCCCATGGGCACAAGCTCAAACTGAACATGCCTTAGATAAATAGCTACATAGGACATGATGCTGTGTTCATTTCTACTTTGATGATAAAAGAGAAGGCTCAAGTTCGGTGGTAGTTTCTGCCTGGACAGACTGATGTCTCAGTACATAGGAAAATGAAAGCTACAGTCCAGCAGTGAGTGCACTATTGCAGCACGACAGATGAATGAGGAATGTAGAAGGGACTGAACGAGCTCTGTCAGCTTATATGATGTCATTTTGAGTCTTATTAAAATTACCATGAGTATGTCACCGTGAAGTTCTCAGATTTCAGTGAGCATGGACAGCTACATTTTTGGTTTGAGTAGCTGTCAGGATTACATTTGTGATTCCAGAACACCTTTCAGATAGCTACAGTACTTGCTGTTAGTCAGTGTGATGCTGAGCTCTGCCTGAGACCTCCCTGCCTGAGACTTCAGACCACTAAGGCTGCCCAGAATGCAACTATACTTTGTTCCTGTCTTGTTCTTTCTTCCTCCTCAGGAAGGCTTATGGCACTTATGACATGCTTTTTTTGAGGACAGACCTAACTCCTGATTTTCAGAGAACTAATCTGTTTACATTTGGTTTGGCTCCATCAATGGCAAACAATATGAAATCTACTAAATGGCACCCTGGTATTTTAGTGCATTTGTACATAAGTTCTGCAAAACAGTGCTTGAAGGTTGTTTACACAATGAAAAAGGCATTTCTCCTAACTTAGCATATTAGTTATTCTTCTAAGCATGTGGATCGCAGTCCAGGATAGATGTAATATATTCACAAAGGCAAAGATCCAGGAAAAAATTTTCTTTAGCAGAGTAGCATAACTGAACAAAATGTTCCTGGTTCTTTAATTACTTTTCTTTCTATGCCTTGCCGTATCACATAATAACATTAAATAAACCAAAAGTGCATCTGTCTAATCTTGTAACACTCATTCAAGCTGAACTCCCACGTACTTCAGTTTTAACCTTTTCCTTTTGGTTGTGCTCCTCTTGCTGCAATAATAGAGGTGAAATATCTGTGACAGAAGTGGTATCAGAGGAGGGGGAACGTGGGACAACAGTAATTTACTTGGATAACCATGGCCTTGTCAAGCAGCTTGTTTGATTCAGTTTAGGGAGTAGGCTAGGAGAAGAATGATCTCCAGAGAGGTTCAGAATTCTGCCCCAGAGCCCTTGGAGCAGGGCAGCTTTCCAACACACATTTTTTCTGATCACAACCACAAGTCTGTCAAGGTGCACTCATCTTTAAGAAACAACCACACTCTTACACATTTTACCCAAACACCTCCATATTTTAAGCTCTATAAAGAGCATTCTCATGAGCAGCAAATAAGGACACATTTATGGTGCATATCACAAAGAACTAGCTGTAAATGAGCCAGACTGGTTATTGGAAGCAGTATGCTGTCATTCCATGGTCACCAAAGTAAATTTTGTTATGCTCACAGCAAGGAAAAAGCACAATCCCTGAGTCTCACGGAGAAAAAATATGGGTTTAATTGCCTAACTTTTTGGATTCTTTTAGTTTCAGTTTACAATAGATTTCTATGACATGATTGAGTTCAATAACCATAATTGTGGTTAACTTGTAAAGTTCAGGAAGCTATTTGGGTTTCTCCACTCTGGACCTCAAAATGCCATGACTCAGGAGGTTGCATCTGTGGACCTTTGATGCACAGGAAGGGACCATGTGGCCATAAAACTCTTTTCTTCTGGTTCTTCAGCCCAAGTGTGGTACCACCAAATGTCCTTTGAGGTGTGAGATCATAAAATAGTTGGCAAAATAAGGCCTCTGTCATAAACAGTATCTCAAGTTTGGTACTTTATATATTTGCTAAATGGTATATGTTTACTAATAATCATGAACAAGAGTAATTCAGTAATTCAGTAACTGAGATGAGATATTCAGTGGGAGGTGTTGCTTTATTGCTTGCAAATTAAAATGAGTACTTTTTGAAAATGTTTGGTTATTATTTTCTAAGAAAAAAATGCTAACTTTTAGTAGCTAAGCAAAACTACCAAGTACTGGTATGACTAGATATTTACTGGATAAAAACCAGGGAACAGAAGACAGGGCTTGCCTCCTTCTGTGCCTAAAGCAGTCTCTAAATTGCAGAGTCACAGTCACATTTGTTCTTTATCTCTTCTCTCAAAAGTCGGGGCTTCTAATTGCTACACTGAAGTGGCTTTAAAAGGGTAGAGGGAGAATTGTGGAAGTCCTAGAATAACCTCAGGCTTGTTTGATAACACTCATTCTTGGGAAATCTGCTTTGAAGTCTCCTTGTAAAAGGAAAATATTTGACCCATGTCTGTTTTTACTTTGAATTACATCCCTAATCCCTAAATTACTAGAAGGAGGGAATAAAGGTACAATAACTCCCACATTGTCTCGGATGTGAAAGTGAGCTAAGCATAAGTAAGCAGATTCCTGCCCCAGACCTCTGGATATGAATCCTTCTGATGTGGAATAGCAGTTAGACCATGTCACTGTCCACAGTGATCTTGGTTTGGTCATCAGCTCCAGCACAGATTTTGTGCATGACCAGACTGTCTATGCCTTGGTTGCCCCTCCATTTAGACAGGGTATTATTTGATTCTGCCACATACCAAGGTAGCTGCAAATATACATTCAATTATCAGTTCATGAGTTTCTTGAATAGAACAGTAATGA
This sequence comes from Lophotriccus pileatus, assembly GCA_035583135.1. Lineage (NCBI taxonomy): Eukaryota > Metazoa > Chordata > Aves > Passeriformes > Tyrannidae > Lophotriccus > Lophotriccus pileatus. Next base: position 34,682,243 of record JAWWES010000041.1, on the reverse strand, counting down.
CTTGAGAATGGAAAAGGCCTTAAAAAATTAAAACTGCTATACAAGTATGTATATACAAAAAGGGCTTCCAAAGTAAATTTTGTTGTGCTCACAGCAAGGAAAAAGCACAATCCCTGAGTCTCATGGAGAAAAAATATGGATTTAATTGCCTAACTTTTTGGATTCTTTTAGTTTCAGTTTACAATAGATTTCTATGACATGATTGAGTTCAATAGCAAGAAACTTGATCCAGAAATATAATAGGTGTTTCCTAGTTCTGTATTATCTGAAATCAGATAATTGTTTGTTCACAGCAAAAATCATATGTTGGCTTTTCACTGCAAACTTTTAGAAATTAGTTCAGTTTAGATTTGAGCAAAATCACACACAGTTTGCATTAAAATCAGAGTTCTAGAAAACTAATTTCTTTTAATGCTAAGTACTGTTTGAGCTCCTAAGAACGGAAATTTTATATGCATGTGTCTAAATGACACACAAGTGTTTTGCTGGGGATAAATTATGAGGAAGACCCAAAACTCCTCCCTCTAAGCAATTATAAATCTGAAATTAATAGACTCTGATTGAAGAACAGTGTGGGAAATGGAAAATAAAATTATAGCAAGGTAGGAATAACAGCCCTTTATTAAAAGGTCTATATGTATT
>JAWWES010000041.1:34605329-34672099 GCA_035583135.1 Lophotriccus pileatus | reverse complement strand
TCCCTGACCGGGAATCGAACCCCCGGTCTCAAGGGTACCAGCCCTGCGTCTTAACCACTAGACCACCGGGGGCTCCCCGATGAATGAATTACATGGCTGGTATAGCACTACTGACTTCAGAGAAATTATACGAGCAACAAATCTAGCCCAGTGACCTAACAGGTACATCTATTTTCAGGTACCTACTTGTAGCTGTTTATCATTTCAGTAAAGTTCAGTGTTATATCAGTGCAAGCGAGAGGTTCTTTTCCACTCCTAGAGAGCTTCCAAACTGATTCTGAAACTAATTGAAAAATCGTTCCTCTGTTTTTTCCTCTCAGTTTATTAAGAAATTGAGCCTGTCTGGTATATATCGCTTTCATAATTGCATTGTGGGGTTTTAATTGAATCTGCATTCTTGCAAGATGTTCCGAGTTTCTGCTTGCTCTCTGATAAGTAAAAGTGTCCTTTTATTCTCAGGGACACTGCTTTTATTAAGTCACTGTTAAGGGTACTAAAGAAAAGTCTCTCACCATCTCTATAAAATTTATATATAGATATGATTTTTGTGTTATATATGACACCACTGCCCACATTCCACCCCATTAGGCTATGTGAAAACATGTAGCATAATATCATCCACAGGCAGACTGTTACTTATTCTATAGTTCAAGATTAGAACCAATAGACTTTAGGAAGCTTAGGCAAAAGTGATTTAAAACCTAGCATTACAGCTGTCAATAAACAACCCCACACTTCCCCAAGAAGTAGCCCACAGAAGTGTCAGGTTGCAACAGGGCTTTGCATCTGAAAAAGAAGGGTTGTCTAAAGTTATTGGGATCAGACCACAGAGAAGAGATGCATAGTGAAGAGCTTTGGCAGAAGTAAATAAATCAGTTACTCAAGGACCCATATTTGATCTTACCATACTTGACAAATCTTTCACAGTGTTCTTTTAAAACAGTGGCTATTTTCTTTTTTGTGCCTTTTATTAAATCAGCACTAATAGATTTGATTACGAAGATGTCTAGAACAAAGAAAAACAAGTGCCTTTGCTCACTGACTTAAAACTAGATTTTAGAGTCTTAGATGAGGCCAAGAAGCAATGAGGGGCACTGAGATGCTCTGTGCTTTAGCACAATCAAAGAACAAGAATTTCCCTGAAGTGCAAGTCAGCAAACTGATCAATGTCTCCATGTTCATTTTCACCATCCAAAGATCTGGCCAAATGATATGAGCAGATTTAACAAATCTTGGAGGAAAGTGTTTTCTTTTTTTTTTTTTTTTAATCTCCTCTTTCAATCTCAATATAGCCAAATTTGCAGATACTGTGTGGCAAGCCAGCAGCAAGGCCAGATTCTGCATCACATTATGACAGCAAGCAGACAACTCTGAAACTGTACCCTCAGATTTTTTTAAGGTTCATTTTTCTTGAATAAGAGTGAAATGATCATCACAGCATCACCTCTGTTTAAGTCATTCTCATTTTTTATATGGAGAAATTGAAAAATGTTGTGTAGACTTCTCTTGAAGTTTATGGATCAGCTACAGAACAGAACAGGTTTTGGCATGTAAAATACGTGCAGGAACATGAGCTTGTTGACTTAAGTAGATTAGCAGGAAAGTAAAAATTTTAGCAGTTCTTAATGATATTATTTGTATATTATATATATTATAAATATATATTATATATATTATGAATAAGTACATTTTCAGTATCCTAGAAAGATACATGTAGCAGTTATGTTTCCCAAATAAATAGCAGAGTGTTTGCAAAGCTCAGGAAGACAACTCTGCATGATTTGATATTCATTCACATTTGAGGAGGATTGTTCTTGACCTTGTAAGTCCAGAAAGTGTATTTTAAAAAAAAAAAAAAGTCAGAAGTGATGAAATAATTGCAGGAAGTGGTTTTAATGAACAGACAGCTATGGAAATCTTGGGGGTTTTGGCACATTCATTGTTTTAAGGGACTTCTTTGACAACCCCAGAATTTCTCAGGCTAATAGTTAAAATGAGCCAGGCAATTAAAGATAACAGGTAAAAGTAGTATGCAAATATAAAGGAACATTTCTTGCTGAGATAATGGGAATAATTAACTGTAAAAGACAAGTAACAATTGAAAAGTCAATATATTCTAGCTTCAGGTTTTATTTAGAGACATTTTACTTCTATCTTCTGGGTTCACCTGAAGAGACTGTTCAAGTTAGCAGCACTGTCTTAAAATGAAGTAGAAAGTTTGTAGCAAAAGTTAGTTTTAATTGGCAGATCTTTCTTTTTTCTTTTTTTTTCTGTGCAAGTTCAGTCCTTTTAATATAAAATTGATTTGTGTTCTAGAATTGAATATTTAAATTAGTGCCTGTTATTCTGGATTTCTGCATTAGATGCTTTCGTTGTCTTCCCGTGACAATTTTTTAGCCAGTTTGAGCTAATCAGCAATTTACTAGAATAGGAGCTGTAGCATGGAAGCATGGTTAATGTCCTAACCACCAGGCTAGATTGTGTTTCTTTATGATTTACTGATTAATGTGCTTTTTATAAAATGGAAGAGTTTCAGAAAGAGAAATCAGGATTTCCTTTACTGAGGGTGCTAACTAACCCTGTGGGTGTCACTTTCACCTGGGGCCTGGAGATGACAATGATGTCCCTGAGCCACAAGTGTGGCAGAGTAGTGGGCCTTACATGTTGCACTTAAATGTGGAGTCTTCTGACTGCTTTGCTCTTTCTGGATAGGTGGAAACACTGACCAAATCTAGTTTTTCATTGTCTTTAATGTTTTCTATATGTGCCAAAATGTGAAATGCCAAATGGGAAATGCCAGTTAGCAGTAAATGATTTTTTTTTTTTGGATCTTCATTTCAATGGGAAGTCAAAATTTATAGTTTTGCTTCATTTACGCGGTTTGTCAGATAGATGAAAGGATTGAGTATTTCTGCAGCCCTACAGTCAATAAGGGCTGAAACAGAAATATTGACCTCCAAAAGGTACGTCTTTTCCACCTGAGCAGGAAAGATAACTGCTGTCATGGTATCAGTAACAGCAGGCACCCATTATTTGGTGGCAGACAAGCAAACTGAGGAGATGTGGCAGTTTGTCATTTGTTACTTCTAATGTGTCAGAAAAGAGGGCAGCTCACAGGCCTGCTGAGCTCTGTCTTGCAGATCTTAAACACGCTGCCTTTATTGCAGGTCACTATTCACCATGACCATTAGAAAAAGAGGAAGATTTACTGGAAAACATTGAGGGTAGGCTTGTGAGGATGGGGGTGATAGAGCATGCACTCAGAATTTCCCGCCTTCGTTATTTGTTCTGTTTCTTCCACTGATAGCTGAATTTCTGTGATAAATGGCAGAACTGTGTATAATTAATGCTGTGTATAGTTTGTAAATCAGTTTGTAATGTACTTAGACAGGATTTTAGATGAAAAGGTACTCACTATTATCTATGTGAATCACAGGCTTCTGTCAGGAGATACATTAAGGCATAAACTTTTTGCTACAAGTCACTTTCCTCCCACGCCTTGCAGTTTTGCAAAAACAAGGCATCTCAGGAGTTCTATTTAATTTTTATATCATTAAATCAAATCTTTGTCTCTCACTCATTTAATACTTTTCCTTGTCTTTCTTTTCCTCACCCTGCATTGGTCATTTGAATTTAAATGGTGGAGGGACTGTACAACTGCTGAAAAAAGAATGTCTCAACTCTTCTCCCTGTCTGACTCATATTTTATGATTCAATATACTGCTCAATGTATTAATTGTTAAAATAAAACAATGGCACCAGTGAACGTCGTATCTGGTTCTTTTAAGAAGTTTGCTAGTACTTCATATATTCATTATATAGAGAAAGCCACTCAAAAAGTGATGGTACAACAGTAAATTACATTAATATTTTAAAACCTCCTTTAGTTGGGAGAAACGTTGTAACACATTGACTATATCTGGATTAATGTGGTTCAGCACTTTGTGTGATTTACAATGTTTTTCTGTATTGGATTTTTGCGCTGCATTTGTGTGTAGGTCTCTGGAATGGTCAGGAAGCATAACAGGCTTCTAGATCTGCCAGCTGCATCCCCATTATATAGGGGTTTCGCAACATCCTGTAGATCCCACTGCAGATGTGCTTAGGGACATCCAAGTCCATCAGGTATAGTCAGATCTTGAACACACTCTCCTGATGTGTTATTGGAACACACTTTGGTTATATGCCTAGGTTTGATTTATGCACTAATAATAATGTTTTTTGAATCATGAATTTTGTATGGGAGATATTGATCACTGTTTTTTTTCAGGTTTTGCCAGATTTGAATGCTGAAATGTTATCCTGGCTGCCTCCATTTAACCTTACTGAGGAAAAGCATAAATAGGACGAGTTCCTGTGTCACAGCTAATGAATTAAAAGTCCAGCATTCTAATGCAAACATGCCTTTGTGTCTTTTCATGAACCAGAGGTCCATCTTTGCAGCATGTGCAACTTGGCTGTAAGTTCTGTTCCACCAGCCCAGGCAAGAGATCAGTGGTCTCTGCAGAACAGGGGCTGAGTAGACTGTGTGGAGTAGGAACATCAGAACTGTACCATCCTACCCCCGCCCACAAGTTCTCTGGACCACCATTTGCCAGAGCCCTTCAGTGTCATTTGCCATATTCTGAAACGTTTTCTCCAGAACTGCAATATATGTGTTATTGGCCAGAATCTTTCAGTGGAAACATGTATAGTGTTTGGTTGGTGCTCTTCCAGTCTAGGAAGGTGGTTACATTTTTAAAACTTTAATTGCTATTTAACACTGATTGCTTGGATGAGGGCTTTTGAATAATGAATATTGCTTACTTAATGCATCAAATTGGAAGCATGTTATTGTTTTCAGACACGTATCTCTCAAACCTTGTTTTTCTTCCACCAAGATATTGACAGAGGGAAAAACATATTTGTTATGGAGATTAATTTGTGACTGTATGTTCTGTGCACCTTATACAGAGAGACAGCTGAGCAGTAGGAGTTAAGTGATAAGTCCGTAACAAAGATACATGCTAATGGTGCAGTGCTGTTATTGCACACCGTCAAAACCAGGAGATTTTTGTCATTACTTCTGTTTATGTGGAGCAAGATAACATACATTTTATCCAGCTCATTTTCTGATTTTTGCAAGGATGTTGATATAGTTATGAATAATTTTCAATGCACTTAAAACACAAGAGTGATCTCCCCCAGTAATCAAAGTAACATTACTCTGATAAATTTCTGTTGCAAATTCTCCATTTATCATGATAGGCAAAGTACTCTGTAGCCCTCAGCCAGAAAGAGGTCATTTAATGGTCTTGTACCTTATTTTATGTCATTTAAAGTTTATTTATTCGATACTGAATGGCTGACAAAACATTAGGCTCTGATGCTACAAAGACAGTATGGTATTGTGGACATAGGGTTGTTGTCATCTTTATGTCTCTGAAATAGTTTGCAGTTATGTGGAAATATAGATAACGAAATTGTACATGAAATTGTATCCTTTTCCAAGGACTTTGAACCTTCAAAGTCCATGCATGGGTAATTTTCAAATTATTCCAAATATACAAAAATGTACTTCTGAAAGATGTCTCATGTCATTAGAGGCTGTGAAGGATGTGGAAGGGAAGGATAGACAACATCAGAAGCTACAGCTCTGTTATCATGTCCCAGCCAAGATTTTCCACTCCCTTGTGCCATTTGTCAATCTCTGCAATGGCTGCTAATCAAATTCTAACAATGTGGTGTTTGACTTATCAGTTGAATGACTGAAGTGACTGTTTTTCTGGATATCATGTTGTCATATGTTTGAATAGGTCTATTCCTAAGTTGATTTGGGGTTGGTTTTTCTGTTGGGTGTTTTTTTGGGTGTTTTTTTTTTTGCATGTGTGAAATGGTTTGAATACATTTCATATACAGAAAAATACCAGCTGGTGAGGGGGTGAGGAAGAACAGGATAAAGCTACTAAAATAAGGGGATAGCTTTTATCATATGTAGAGAGTTCTTGTCTTCAAACCACATCCTGTATGACTCTTCATCCTTTGTCTAAAAGATCTGTGTGCCTAAATGCATCCTTTCCAGAAGGAAAAAAAAATATTATTGTGTCCTGCCTTGCAGTGATAGTAAATCTGGTACGACAAAGTAGACTTAATCCTAGTGTAATGATTGAATTAGAACAAGCATTAGCATAGGCAATTGTCTTTGGCATCCTGAGTCTGGGTTCAATCTCATATTTCATGAATGATAGAGGGGAAAGGACTGTGGTCAGAAACGATCAAGCAGAAAATTTGAAACTATGTACTTGCATGGCACATTTGTGGTTCTAAATCAGAAATATTGGGCAGGTGAGAAGGCACCCAGAAACACTGGGTAAACTGTATTTCATATTTAGGCGCAGAAGCTTATCCCTGTCTGACAGCATCTGCAGAGTGCTGTGATCTCTAGAAAGTTCTAAAGGGAAAAAAAAGGCATTTTTTAAATAACAATATCTGAGGAGATAACCTTTCTGCAGCTTCCATATGCTGTCCTGGTACATTTCTAATGAATGAACCAAGGTTTAGGGTTAAAGCTTGTATTACAGAAGCTACTGTGGGCACTGCTATTGAGATCAGTATCTGCAAACTCATGCTTACATAATTTGAGTAGTGCCTCCATGTCCTGTCATTGGGCAGCACTGAGAAGAGCCTGGAAGTATCTTCTTTGTTGCTTCCCGTCAGATATTTTTGTTTGCACATTGCCAAGGTCCCTCCTGTACATTCTCTTCTCCAGGCTAAGCAATCCCACATGAAGTTTCAGCAATTGCTTTGGAGTCCTTGTCTTCAGGACAGTAAAGTATGTTTACTTTGGTGCTTATGTGAGCAGCAGAGGGTCCCAGATCACAGCTCTGTGTCTATTTGAAGTTCATCAGGAGTACCAAACCCTTTCATTCAACATCCTAGTCTTCCTAGTTCAGCAGAAGCCTAGAGCTTTTGCTCGAATCAAACCTCTGCCATTGCCAAAGGCATCTGCACTTCATTCCCAGATCCAGTTTACTTCAGCCTCAACAGGAACCTGGAGCACTTACTGATTTACAGTGTCTTGCCTCTGTAAGGGCAAGAGATAACCTAAGAAACTTAGTTTTCCTCATTTTGGTGACATAGAAGGCAGTTTAGTCCTGTAGGCGTAGACCTGGCTCCCAGACTTTCTATGTTATATGACCTTAGGGTTGAAATGACAGCTTTTTCTGGCATAGATATTCACTGCAGTATTCAGGGTTATGCATTTATGGACTATTCCTAAAAGCTCAGGAATTCTGAAGCACCCATTAGTTGCAAGCAGGTGAAACAGGATCCAAAGTAAAACAGTGAAGCCCTGAGTAACCATTGAACACTTTGCCCTCTTCAGTGTACCTCTATGTAGAGTAGCAAAAAGTACATGGTGCTCCAGGGCCAAACTCACTTCTATGCACACTCTGCATCTTTACATTGTTCTGTAGGAAACCACATTCTGAGATTTCTGCAGAGAACAGTTTTTGTGAAATAATTGTATACTGGGTCCACTGGTCCTAAGCAGAAGTAGGAATTATCATTTAATGTGAGGAACTGTTAGGTTTATCCAGCAGAGACACAGCATTAAAAAATGTTTTGGTTACATTACTTTTGTACTTTAAAATCATTTATCCTTGGCATATGATTTAGAAAATAGGATTTGATGACTGTTGGTAATTGCCTGTCTATTTTGGGATAAATATGTATAGTGTGCAAAATCGATGTAACTAACTAAATAACAGAAACAGGAACCAAGAGTTAATTGTAGTTTGTGCAGGTTACCCCTCAGGTGTTTTGTGTGCCTGGGTAAGTCTCAGCTCATTAGTAGAAACAAAGTCAATAAGTGTTTACAGGACTGGAAGCATCTGGAGAGTTACATCCCATAGAAACTGTGTGCATGTGAATGCGTGAGGTCATGGTCATGGTCATGGTCATGGTCGTGCTCCTGATCACCAGCATGAGAGAGACATTAATGAATTGAAAAGTGGTAGAAAATGACAGCCTGCATGTAGTCTTCTCTGTTGATTACCATGATAAAAGATATAATAACTGAATTTTACTGCCTCCCTGATGTGGCTGTACAGCTTCCAGTCAGTTCAGAGGTTGAGCAGGGATTGTGTTCATATAACCCTTCCATGTTTTCCGGGAAGTATCTGTTCATCTGTTTATCAGATATGAACCCTGACTCACTTTATTAATCACTCCTTTTACAAATATATTTCTTTGCAGGTGAACTACATATGCTTTTCCAAAGTTTTAATTGTCTTGAGTTTAGTCACATTAACCACATGATGTTCAGGTGAACTTCACCTGAATCACCAGGTGTGTCTGACCTGCTTTAATGTTTATTCTGAGTTATCACTGAGCTTCTGCATTATCTTCACATTTTTGTATGACTTTGTGTGACTCATCAGACCTCTAATAAGCATGTTGACTGGCACAGAGTACAAAGTTGCTAGCAGCAGTTTCCTGAAAGAGGTCATTTGTTCCAGCATATTTGCAGGTTTACCCTTTGATTTGCTCTTTCAACAACCAGTATGATTACTTTTGGAACAGAATATATACATCAAATTACTATTACCCATGATTTCTTATCCCTCCAAGGGTCTCTAGAATCTCCTTTCATTTCTCTATAATTATGAAAAATTTGCCATCTCAGTGTATATCCCTGTTGATATTTAAACAAGAACATAAAAGCAAGTAAACTTAAGTCTACTGGCCCTAGGTATCCATTGATAGTTTTTCTTTCTTTAGCCTTTGCCAGCAGTTCATGTAGACTTCTTTTTTTTTTATTCAGACTTTACAGTACATCATGCAGACTTTACAGTATTTACACAGTTGTCTAAAGCAATAAAAATGATCCTTTTTCACAGAAGCATAATTTATATTATTCTATTTCTAGTCTTTTCATGAGCTTTGCACTTTTCTGCATGAGGAAGGACTTTGGGTTTTCACGAATGGGGAATGTCTAGAAGTCAGCACTCTCTGGATTTGAAAGCAGGGAACAGGTGTTCCTAGAGGGCTGGACTGTATTTGTAGCTCAAAAAATATTTCTCTGTCTCTCCTAAAGGATTACTTTTATTTGTGGCCATACTCAGCAGAACCTTTACAACGTGGACCTGTCATGGGCAGACTGTCTTTTCAAAATCTGAGGAATATGTGAGACATGAGCCTAGGCTGGGGTAGCACTGCCACTGCCATAGTCACTACTGTCAGAATTCCAAGCAGCCTGAAACTGGATTTGCACTGTAGATAGATGTGCAGGCCCAGCTTGAGGTCATATGCATGATAAGGCTCTTTAAGAAAACGTGATTTACAACCTTTTTATGGAAACTCATATCCAGAAGAACAAATTAAAGACACTACAGAAGAGCAAATATCACTGATGGCGTGAAATGATCCCTTTCATCAAGTTTATTTAATGAAATTTGAATGTTTGAGTGTAGAATTCACACTGGGGAAGCAAACATTGATAACAGTTAGTCTGTATTCCCAGTTCTCTTTCTGCTTTTTCAAGTTTCTAAGGCAGTCTGTTGTTGCTTCTTAGTACCAGCTTTGAACCAAGAATGGCACTGTGGCTTCTCTTTGCAACCAGATGTAATACTTCTTCAGTCTAAAGCAAACAATCACATGCTCTGCTAATAATTAAAAGTCTACATGTTTTCAATTGTACTTGAAGTTTGAATACACAGGTGTGCATAAATATCTTAAGGATACGGCCTGAAAAAGTCTCATATATCCAAAGATTAATCTTCCTTAAAGACATAGACTGTCAACTAGCTGGTTCTTTCTTGTGCAAAGGCTTGTGAAAAACAGCTTTAAATAACAAAAATCATCACCTTTCTTATGTAGGTGCCAATTTTACTTTCTTTTACTAAATCATCTCAAAAATATTAAAATTAAAAGGTTTGAGTCACTGAATGAAGATTTGGATTTTTTACCTACAAAAATGGCAGAATGGCTGTTCAAGTAAAAGATTGAATCTATTTGGACTCCTACAAAATTGAAAGACATTATTATTTATTCACTGCATTTTGCAAAGTATTTTTAAAAATTTTTTTTTTCTCATTTGTGAGCTGCTCTATGTTCTATCTAATCTCTATCTTAGCTGTTAGGGCAGAAGACAGAGGAGAAGACACAGGGTGCAGAATTACAATGAAATTTAAGAACTTCACAGTTAGTTGCAAAATCAAGAGCTTAGAATCTCCAATCATAGCCTAATTTTAAAACACTGATGAATCATAAATATGTTTTCAAATTATATTTGGTAAAAAAACCCCACCATTCATCTGACATGGCAAAGTTCCCATATAATTCAGATTATGCAAATAATTTAAATGCGTTTTGTGTTTTGTATATTAGTTATGTAGTATAGTATGATGTCAATTAACTGCAAAAATTGTTCTTAATAAAGCAAGAGAGTCTTTGATGGTATATAATATATTTTCAAGCAGAAAAGAGCATACATGATGAAGTGCATAAAATAACAGCTCTGGGTTCCCAGCACAGGAAGGACCTGTTGGAGCAAGTTTAAAGGAGGGCCACCAAATTGATTAGAGGGATGGAGACCCTCTCATGATGTGTGGACAGGCTGAGACAAATGGGATTTTTCAGCCTGGAAGAGGGAACGTTTCAGTATGACGTAACTGTGGCCTTCCAGTATCTGAAGGGAGACCACAAGAAAGATGGAGAGAGACTATTGACAAGAGCATGTAGCAACAGGGCTGGGGGGAATGGCTTCAAACTGAAAGCAAGTAGGTTTAGATTAGATATCAGGAAAAAAATTCTTTACTATGAGGCACTGGAACAGTTGCCCAGAGAAATTGTGGATGCCCCATCCATGGAAGTGTTCAAAGCCAGGTTGGATGGAGCTCTGAGCAACCTGGTCAAGTGGAAGGTGTCCCTGCCCATGGCAGGGGGGTTGGAACTAGATGATCTTTAACATCGTTTTGATTCTGTGTTAATTGATTCTGTGATCTCTTCCAACCCAAGTCATTCTATGATTCTGTGACTCTGTGAACTCAGGAGGAAGTACATAAAAAGAAGTTAGATGTATTGGTCTTTGTAAATATTAGATATAAATAAGTGTTCTTGCAAAGTGTGTAGTGAAGATACATTTAGTAGTGAGAAGTGACAAGTTACTGGTTGTTCAGTTGTTAGTTGCAGAAAGATACAGTTTTCCCAGAAACAAGGGGACCACATAATAGGGGAACACACTCTAGGCGTGTGGGGAAGGCTGTAATCCCAGGGTACCTCAGCCAATGGGGAAACAGGGAGGGACCTGCGTTTTGGGCAGAGGGAGTAAAAGAGGCTGCAACCTTTATCAAGCTGAGAGACCTCACTGGGGACTGGTCAAATAAAAGTTTTAGTTAGCTCCTCTGCCTTTTGGATATTTTTGAGGCTCATAATAACAGAAACAGATATAATTTTCGGGACATAAATGATATATGGGAAGTCCCCTTTTTCTGTACTTTAAAATCCGTGTAAATCTTAAAATTTTTAACCTTTGTTAGAGTTAGAACACTAAGAATTTCTGACATAAAATATAAAGAATAGCTCCAAAAACCCAGAAAATGAGATAGCAAGGAACGTTGGCCAGAATTCTGTGCTGGGTGTCCAAATCTTTGTTTTTTATCTTACAGCATTGACATTACATACCTTCTTCATGTTTGTAAGATAAGCAGCACTTTGCCATGGTATACTTCTGTTTATTCAGACCTAACAAATGTTCTTAATCCACTCTGAGATATTTTGGTTGCCTCCTTGAAAAGAACCAGAAATGTAAACTGAAAATTATTTGTTGCTAAAGTGTTCTTTTTCATTGCATTCTTGCTCTCCCTGTCACCTAACATGACACAAACCCTGACTGTGTGTTTGAAATTGTTTAGAAAGAATACAAGCAATTCTGCCTTTAGCAGAGGAAACACCATACTGGACTATGTTGTACTTATCTGATAAAAAAGACCTGATCCAAGAAATATGATGTATGCAGTAGTAAGGGAAGAAATAAAATCCCTGTATGGTTAACCAAAAGATGATTCTACAAATAATGACAGTACAGTCTATTACAGACTCATGTTGTTGGTTATGTCGGTGTTGCAGCTGCCTACAATACCCCCCAAGAAATGCATTCCAATGAATTTGAAACAAACTGCTTCAGTGCTTATGGGGCTAGTGAGCTCTTGCGGAACACAGGTCCTACTCTTTGGCTCACTTGCATAATGTAACTCCGTGTACCTGTTTGCACAGCTCTGTACTGATGATAAAAGTGTCCCTTTTGGACAGCCCTATTCTAGCAGGACACATGAAGAGCTGCTGCTCTTCTGTGATGTTCTCCCAGGTGAACATACTTCAGAGTGCCTGGGATGGCTTAGGTACCCTGCAGGAATAGCTGGCAGTGGGTTTGTTTTCCTTTCAGCTTTCCCTCATAAAGGCAGATGAAAATGAGGTGCCTAAAGTCGTGCACAACTGTGACCATGTGTCGTGGGTTTGCAGAGGCTGATTAGCTCTCAGAAAAGTAAGATACCAAAAAGTTAATGAGAGACAGACGTAGGTCTTTTAGGGCTGTGATGATGAGAGGATAAAATGGCCTGTGTGTAGATGGACAGAGACAAATTTTGCTGAGTAGAATTTGTCTAACATGGCATATATGAAGGATATGTTTATGGAGTTGAATGAAGAATTTTCTCCCATGTATTCCTGTATCCTGTGACAAGAGGGAAATGAAGAATTCAGGGCAAAGGGGTCTTAGATATGACATTCAGTTTCACTGATTTTATTTCTCTTGTTTCTTGAAGTACCAATTTGGGGAAAAATTAAAACTGAAAAAAAAAATCACATTTTGAAAACCATTTTACTACAACAACAAAGAATATTTAAGAATATTTACCTTCCTCAAAATGTTAATTTTCATTATTTTTTACTATTTTGTTTTCCTCTTTTCCCTCCAGTCATTTAATTAGGCAATTTCTGGAAGGTTTCCTGGGAATGTTTTTTTTTAATGGGGAAAAGATCATAGAAATGAGAAGCTGGAAGAACCATTTACTTAATCTTTAGTTTCCTTGTTCATCCCAGCATGGGGTTATTCCATTAATGGTACATTAATTTTGTTCAGCGTTGTTTCAGGTAGTGAAATGAACATTCCTCCACCAGACACAATCTAATGATGAAGCTGGTTAAGGCAGGTTTGTTGGTTTTAGTTCTAACTAAAAGAGAAAAGGCAGAAGGAGAATTAGTTGAGACTGAGGATGAGCCCTGCCAACCCTAATTACTTGGCAATCAGGTACCACATTAGCAGTAAGCTACCACATTTTTCATTGAGGTAACATGCTACTCTGCATGCTTTGGAGTATAATGGTTTGTAGTATAATGGTTTCAGGAGTTCCAGAAATCCTGTGAGCACATATAGAGAGCAGTTGTATTGCTCTTGCACAGACGCATCCAGCCTGGTCTGATGAAGCTGAACTTGCTGCTATATGCAAAGCCATGATAGCAGTGTTGTGGTAGGGATGGGGCTGAGCCCTGCTGTACATCTCTGGTGCTCTGTTGTGCCATCTGGCTGGGTCATGTAGTGGGTGGGATTCACCCTCATATTGAGTTGTATAATAAGGGCTCTGAAGTTCAGGGCTGACAGGAGAGAGGGTAAATGTATATAATTTATACATTTAGACTGCTGCAAAACACTGAGGCATCTCTGTCTTTGGAGGAGTGAGAGATGGGACATGAGAACAGTCCAAAATACATGATTTGTCAGCACTGTGTGAAGGGAAGGGAAAACACAGCAGGGAAGTGGGAAGTGAGGGTAGTGCAGGAAATAAAGCTCTTCAGTAAATTCACAGAATCACATAAAATCACAGAATATGCTGAGTTGGAAGGGACCCACGAGGATCATTGAGTCCAACTCTTTGCCCTGCACAGCACCCTCCCTAAGAGTCACACCATGTGCCTGAGAGTATTGTCAAAACACTTCTTGAACTCTTGTCAACCTTGGTGCTGTACCACTTTCCTGGGGAGCCTCTTCCAGCACCCAACCACCCTCTGGGTGAACAACCTTTTTCTGATATTCAGCCTAAACCTCCCCTGACACAGCTTCAGGCCATTTCCTCAGGTCCTGTCACTGTTCACCTTAGAGAGAGATCAGTGCCTGCCCCTCCTCCTCACAAGGAAGTTGTAACTGCAATGAGGTCTCCCCTCAGTCTCCTCCAGGCTGAACGGACCAGGTGACCTCAGCTGCTCCTCGCACAGCTTCCCCTCAAGGCCAAGAGGGGTTAGTGTTTAGTCCAACACTGATGGGATCCACTGAGTTTGCTCCTGTGCACTGACCAGAAGTTGTTCAGGCCTGGCACATTTGTGTTACTGAATGCAGCCAGCATCTCCCAGGTGAATTTCACTGGAATAGTGTCAGTGGATTTTCTTCCCAGAAACAAATGCTGGTGAGGACCATTTGCAAAATATATTTCTGTCTTATCATAGCAAACAGGAACAAGATCCTGTAATGATAGATCATTGAGATATTTTCTCAAAATAAGCTAAAAGTCAATTGCTCCCACTAGACATTATGTGTAAAAAATAGACAACAATAGCCATAGTCTCAAATGAAATTCCCATCTTTCTCTGTATGATAGTGTGGAAAAAAAAAGTATAACATATAAATATACAAATTTAAATCATGCTCATCCAGTTTTCCTGAGGCTTTGTAGCTTTTGTTTTGTTTTCCTTTTGCACTTAAATTCTAAGTTAGTTTAAGTAGACTCACCTCCACTGATAAGTTTGGTCTATAAATTTAATCTGTATACTGAGATAGAAGCCATACAGCCTTTTATTAACAAGCCTAGATGATATTGTTGTCTCTTCCCTGGGAAATAAGGTATATGTCCTGTTTGTTGTTGTTATGTTTGTTTTGTTTTGGTTTTGTTGTTTTGGTTTGGTTTTTTATGAAGTCTACGAGTTCTTTTCCATCATTTGTAGGACTTTTGTTTTGATCTGACAGGTATAACACAGATATTGCTCTGGATCAGAGCCATGTGATAGATTTCTGCAAAGTTGAGGGTTTCTTCACAGGCATCTTTTCTTGCCCACACAGAGCAGCAGCCACAGAACCACTGGCAATCTCCCAGGTTTCCAGAGTGCAGGAAAAAGCAGGAAGTGTGCATGAAGGCACACTTGTGGTGTTTGTACAGAGGCGCAGTTCCTCTCAAACACAGCTAGCACTGCTCATGGTCACTTGGGGAAATCTGAGAGATTACTACTTCTATGTTTAAAGAATATTGTTAAAAAATCACTCAGAAAGAAGGAACAAAATAAAAGGAAATCTCGCCCAACAAATTTGCTATTGCTATTTCTCACTGAAAGAATTATGGATTGTTTTGCCTTTGTGTATATGTGAGAATGAGATAACTGCATGCAAACAGTATTTAATATTGTCTTTTAAGAGTGAGCAATTCTGAGACTAAAAGGAGAAAAAAAATGTGTTTTTCTCATTCTAAACATGTGAAGCTTTGACAGAAATTGAAGATCCATGAATTAGGCTCTGTCTCCCAGTCATTTTAGAGCAGTAACATCTCATAGTACAGGACAGCACAGCTTCTGCAGCTTTGACTCCACAAGTGGAGTCCTCTCTTAAGAAAAGTTACCCAAATCAGCCTGAAAGCCATTTTAGAAAACTTGACAAAAGTTGAGCCAAAAAATTTTCCCATA
This sequence comes from Lophotriccus pileatus, assembly GCA_035583135.1. Taxonomy (NCBI): domain Eukaryota; kingdom Metazoa; phylum Chordata; class Aves; order Passeriformes; family Tyrannidae; genus Lophotriccus; species Lophotriccus pileatus. The sequence continues at coordinate 34,656,397 of JAWWES010000041.1, read as the reverse complement.
TTAGGACATTTAGGTTTGTAGTAGGACATTTCGGACAAAGTGTATGTATTGCATTTTCAAAGCCAGAAACTTGTTGGTCAAAAATACAATATTGTTATTAGCATTTACAGAACTCATTGAGGTAAAACTCTCCTTAAATCTGTGAAGAATTGGTGTTAGTATTTACCCTTAAGCTGTGCCTTCTCTGCTCAGAAGAGGAAAATCCAGTCTGACCAGATGATGATGAGAAAGGGAATTTGTACCTCATAGCCTCTAAATACATTCAGTATTATCAGCTTCAGGAGGTTAAAGACCCTGAGACAGTTGCCAAAATCATGAGATTGTCTTTTCACTGCTTTCTTGTTTCTGAACTTCTAGTAATGTTTTTTCTAAAACTTTGAGGTGAAGTGATATGTTCAGACACATGAATCAATGGCAGGATAAAACCCAAAGTAATGCAAGTTTTGTCTGAGAAAAAATTGGAGGTCCCTGAGGGTTTTGCTTAACTTTCTTTGAAGTTTGAAATGGTAGAAGAAATGTGAGGCAGAAATTACAGGGTTGCCTTGTATTGTCTCTTCTTGGTTCACGTTGATTTTGAGTACTAAAGTAGATAGGGGAAAGTCAGTAATACAGGTTTTACTCCAATAATTTGTGATTATGGTGATGATAATATCTATAAACAGACTTATTTAGGCTAAAAGCTGAACACAGATAAAGATCCAAAACGTACTGACAAATTGCCTCACACTAAAGAGCCCTTGTTATTCGACATTTGCTTTCTAAAAATGGGATCCTGATCTGTCAAGAGTTGAAGGCTAAGAATCATTTCTTACTTTGAAAGTCTTGGTTGTGTTAGACAATTAATTCAGACTGCCTTGGGACATGAGCCTTATTCAGGAATTGCACAAGAACAGCCATTTGTGTAAATGCCTCAATTCCAGTTGAATAAAATGTATTTTAAGACCTTTTTCTTCCCTCCCCCCCCAGTGTATTTCAAATTTTCTTCTTCCTGTGCCCAGGAACTGAAAAGAACTATGCCTATGAGAAAAAAAGGAAAGCATTTGCCTCTTTCTGTGACATTCCCACTGTGTGTATGTTCAGGCAGATTTTGTTCATCTGAAAATAGCAATAAAAATTGTCTCTGAAAATAAATGCCTGAGAAAGCTAGGATGTCAGCAGTACTGGAATCTTACTTAGATTTTCAAAGCAAAGGGAAAGATTATGAAGGAGAGTAAGTCAGTGGGAGTCTTTTGTCCACATCAGTGCCTGAAAGATGTTGAAGTTGCTGTATTGTCTTAGGTTTCTACTTTTCTACTTCTTCATTATTATATATATATGTGTGTGTGCGTGTCTTTGCTACAAGCTAAATTTAGAATTCTGAACATAAAAAGAAAAGGATAATTTTGGGGTGGATTTTTACATCTGGAAGGCATTTTGATGTATTGAGGACAATTTTACAAAGTTTTAACAGGAATTTAAACTTCAGTAACTAAGAATTGTTTGAAACAAAAAGAACTAGCAGAAATGAGGGGTTTACAAAAAAAGCATGAAGAAACAATACTGGTTTTCTAGCATTTAGAACTCTATGCTGTTCTACCTAGAGCTTTAGTAATTTGACAGAATTAATTTCTGAAATGAGGGTTTTACAAAAAGACCAAGAAGAAACAATACTGGTTTTCTGGCATTTAGAGCTTTATGCTGGCTCTAGATGTTTAATAATTGGACAGAAGAAACCAAACGTATTCTAAAGTGCTGTGCTGAACAGGCTCAGTAGGATCTATTTGCTCTGAGGATTACAGCTGGCTTTGGGATGATGAAATAGGATGTGACTGGTACAATCATGCTGTGCATAAAAGTTATGCCAGACATAATAGCACCATGCATTTCTTTTGTAATGGAAGGAATAAATTTTTTGCTAATCTTGAATAAGGACAGATAGGAAAATTTTATGAAGCTTATTATACATGCCTCTCAAAGAACAAAAGGTTGAAATAGTATTCAGCTGAGCTTTTTCAGCTCTCTCTGTGTTTTCAACTCTCTGTGTTGTCTTGTGCTTTTCCATCATCTTGTCCTTTGCAACTGTCTAACGAAAGGGAGGAGGGCAGGGAGAGGTGGACGAATAAAGGAAAAAGCCTAGAAAACTGTCAGAGCTTTGAAATTAACTTCAGCTGTTATTTTAAGAAATTTAAATACTTTGTGATTAAGTAAATCTGAGTCCATGAAGAAATTGAGCTCCTAATTAAAAACAAAAAAGTCAGGAAGTAACTTTTGGGGGCAACTTTAAAATTGTCTGTGAAAGAAGCTGAAAAGTTCCATCCTACATATCCACTCTCCATCTTACTAGAATACATAAATTTCTGTGAAACAGTTAAATATTATTGTTTCCACTTTGTAGATGTAGAATTGAGGTAGTTTAACTGAGGCAGACTTGCTAAGACTAGAGGCACAGCAAAATTTTAGCCTCTCATCCTTACTAGTAATCGATTTCCAGTAATTGCAAATACTCCCAGGTTAGTACTTTTAAAAATAGATTTGGTATCATCGTGACTGATTTTTACAAAAAGGAATAAAGTACTTCCACACACTGAAGAAAATTGTCTTCTTCCATCACTGAGTACTTAGGTTCCACAAGGTGGTGATGCACAAAGATCCTTCTGTCCCAAAGATACTCTAGAAAATCATCTATGAAGCCCAACAGAACTACCACAGCCTCCTGCCCCTCTCCTTCCTGCTTGCAAAGGGCTCCCACCATACTGAGACCTTTTGGGACTGGTATTATGTAATGATGAGACTATCCCATGGACAACAAATAGCTTTTTCTTTGCCTCTCCTACCGCCCTTCATCAGTGACAAGCATGCATCCTATGGGCACTTAAGATATTACTCAGTAAAATTAGGATATTCACTCAGTAAAAGTCCTATTAACTTTACTGGGCTCTGGATAAGGTTACTCCCCTATTGAGGCGGGGCTGTGGGATGGTAGTCTCTTGCAATCCATAGTGTGTTAGGTGCTTGGAACCCTTACATACTTTCTGACTTCCAAACATATGATAATGCATTAATGATACCATAGGAAAGATGCAAAGGGAAATGAGTACAATGAGCATGGTGAGGGCAGTCTAACACATGGTCTCAGACTGTCATCCCACTAACTACGTCACATTGTGGTACAGTAACGACCCACATGACTCAGAACCCAGGAGAATGAAATAACCTACCTTCTGAGATTTCATTAAGAAGAAAGATGACTATTCTGTGTCTTCTTATTAGTTGTGATCAGTAAATCCATGTTACCTTGTGACATCACACTGAAAGAGCTGGCTCTTATCTTTTCTTGGAGACTGGAGGCCCAGAGGTTAATGCAAAGCATAGGACTGATGGAAATCAAAGTGCACCTCTTGAAGACAAGCATTAACAAACCTTATCCTTAACGGGCTGAATGCATTTTCTTACACTTCAATCATCTGTGAAGGTCATAGAGTCTTTCTATAGCTGACTGACTCAGTGCCCAAGTGCATGTAAAAACTCAGAGAGGGAATTGAGGGAATCATGGCCAGGAGCCAGACCTCACAGATGGAACATTTCTCACTCTTGTGTTGATGCTTCCCACAGAATTGGTCAAATCAGCCCCAAATCAGCTGATCTCATCTGAGAAATTAGTTCTTCTCCCTGCAAAAAAAAAGTATGAATCTGTCACATAACTGAGGCAAATCAGTTTAGTCATATCACCCACCCACCTCTAGGGTAGTTTTGCCAGTCTGAACAGTGGATACCAGTGGAGTGCCCTGGCATCACCTCACCACCTGGTACAGCATCTTGGTTCTCTGCAATGCAGCATTCTCTAGGATTGTCCTCAGCTGGTACCTACACATGCAAACAGGACTTAAATAAAACCCAGTATCTAGCCCAGGATGATGGCCAGCTCTCAAACCTTGTCACAGCACACTGAGAAACTTCTCCTGTTGTTGTTGCACTAATGTTCATCTTAGTTTCTGATAGTGACAGGTATGGTAGTCAACTGTATGGCAAGGCTTGTAGTATGTCTTCTGTACAGTTATCAGGGGCATTAGTGACTTTCAGCATCTGTCTTAAGCATCCAGCCTCATTCCTGCCTCGTGTTCAGTTTTTGGCCCCAGCAACTTCCTGTGGTGTAAAAGGTCTAAAAGGTCTGTGGACTAATTGCGTGTAGGAAAGACTGCTTCTTTTTATAAATTTTCATTTTCTCATATTTTAATGAATATTCACTTGAAGATCAGTATGAGGGGAGACCACACAGCTGCCTTGACTAATTGGATTAACCCTATACTTCTCATTAGGGCTACCTCTGTCTTTAATTTATTTCAGAGAGCTCAAAATGTGCATAAATATTTAAATGTATATGCTTTCATGAAAAATTGATCAAGAGCCAAAATTGTTCTTTAATGCTATAGGAGAAATGCATAATTCCAGGAAATATTATGCTTACTTTAAACAAAAATTTTCCGTATAAGATGTGAGGTTTTTTTCCCTAGGAAAAATGTGAGTGAAGTTGTACAATGTCACATCTTGAAAAGCAACAAACAAATATGACAAACCTCTCTGGACTAATCAGAACTGAAGTAATCAAAGTAATCTATTCCTATTGCTTTTTCCTAATGTTTATACAGAATCAATTTAGAGCTCTTTTTTCTCATTACCCAAATACTCTTTGGACAAGCACACATACACTTGCAGTCCACATGTGAAATCCGGTGTTGTTTGGCAGATTTGCATATTTTGCAGCCTCGGTGTTTCCTCATTAGAAATCAAGTGACGTAAACAGAAGCATTTTCCAGGTCCAGAGCATTTCTTAGTGATTTTCACTGGTTCTTGTAAACTCAAATGTATGCCTGTAATTTTTCTGCTATTTCAGGTGATTTTCACTACACTTTATTCGGTAGTTGCTCCCTGACCTTGCAAGTATTTAAATGTCTCAAGATTTATATTTCTAGTCATTCTGTGTTTGGGTACAAATATAAGATGTGTGAGAGTTTGAGTAGGTCACTGCAGACAACTGCTGATACATAGAAACATGAAACTTCTTTAATTAATCACTAGAATAATTGATTTTATACTCAGGAGAATTTTATCTTAGTTTACAGACATAATTTAAAGTTTAACGTGGACCTCATAAAAGGGCAGGTCTTTCCTCTTGGAGGAAATCACACTGTAGAGGGAGAGATAAACAGGAGAGGAGGCAGTGCACCTCAGATACCAGTTTGGTTCAGGGCAAACTGCCTTTGGAGTGACACTTGGCAAAATGCATTGTTGTAGTTACATTAATAATGCAACTACAGAGTTGCCTAGTATGCCTGGGGACATACTGGCTCCCATGGGATTCGTGGACTATGTGAGACAGTAAAGTTGCTGTGACACAACTCCAATAGATTTATACAAGTCAAAATTTTATGTGGATGTGTATTAGGCACCTCAGCCAACCAAAGGGGCTAACCTGATGCCCTATGTACCTGCAATCTCAAATCACTGAACAGCAACAGGAAGAAAAATTTAATGTGTTTAGGGTGAAAATAGGGAAAAAATGCAGGTATTTTCACAATTTGCTGCCAGATTTGTTGTTGCCCTCTTTTTGGTTGTACAGCTGAGGCTGTCAGATGAGGGTGATGAGATGAAACACTGTGACACTAATTAACTGTAGAGACTGTCATTGTGCAGGCAGCAGAGCAGTGCTCAGACAGAGGGACCCACAGCTTGGCCACAGTTCAGTTTTTGCTTTAGCACAAAACACCGCCCCCCCCCCCCGCCAGTTTTATACCATTTTTGTTGACTTTCTTAGAACATAAATAAATAAGTCCAGCACAGGCAGGTAAGACAACTCTTTTCTGAGCTTTCTCTTTTGTTTAGTTTAAGTAAATAGGGGTGTTTATTTTTATTTTTGTTTTAGCACAAAACAGAACTGAACACCAATGGCCCTTAAGTATGTAAAATTCCTAGCATGTGTAATTTGTTGATTTGCTTCTCATCTTTTTTTGCAAAAGTATTGTGAAGGCATATACTTTCACCTTTAATCTTCTTCATTCTTAATTATTTTTGCTCCTGTATATTCAGCTAATCTAGAGGTTTCAGAAAAAACATCTGTGGTGATAGGATCAGATGAGTTTAGAGAGGAGCAACAAATGCATAGAAAATGAATGGTATACTTGAAGCTCATTGCAGAAAGGATATAATTAATGATAAGTAAAATATAAAAAAGGGACACATCTCTGAATTTTTCTTAAGAAGCAGAACTTGATTATTATTATGATTTATTCTAATATCCTAAAAATATTGTTTCAGAAACTGTATTATACATTCATCCCTTTCATGTTAGCGTTTTGATGGATTTTTTTCCTTCAACAGGAAAACCTTTATCAAAAAGCCCCTCTAGGATTTCAGTTGTGAATGATCTTTCGTGGTTTTGCATGCTGAGTTTCCCTTTCTGGAACTCTTCTCAAGTTTTCCACTACAAGCAGAATAGTCCTTTACTTCAAATTACCTGTTTTACTTGGATGGGATAAACCTAGAAACCATCACTACAGTTTCAATATCCAGGTCGGTAATTGCTCAGGAAAATGAGTCCTCCGGGGTGTCCTCCTGTGGGCTCAACAAGTCACTACTGACAACAGCGGCAGCAGATTCAAAACTATAACCTCCTTAGGGAGGTGGTTGTGATCCATGATAAACACTACAGATGAACAAAAGGTAAATGATTAGTGCTGTCTTACTGGGATGCTGCAGCCTTTTCTTTTCCAAAGAAAAAGGAGCAGCTAGAGGAACACAGTAAGACCTAACTTATGTATCTATATTAATGCTTTATTTGTTTAGATGGATTACTTCACCGGGGTTAGTTTCACATTTATTGCAGGTAGTGTTAGAACTCATAATTATTTGATTTGTGTAATTATACTCTGTAAATGGCTGGACTCGTTTCCATTCTAGGAGTGGTTCTCTTAGTGACAGTTTATAGTGTTGTCTAATGTATAGGTATTGTTGCATTTATACTTCATCCATTAGCAGTTTTCTATCCTAATCTCCTACCTATCTTTGTGGATTATAGTCAGCACAGTATTTAGGCATGCCATCAGAACGGTGCAATAATATTAATTAGAAATTTTCTACTGATAGGAATAATTACGACTTTTTTCCTTTATCTTCTTTCTTTTCAGTTTTGTTTGGTTTTGGTTTCTTTTTTCTCTTTTTTCAACAAAAATTTTTATAGTCAGGAATTTGCAGAAAGGCAATTTTACACTGGACCCTCAGGTCAGACTTACATTTCAGTCACCTTTTGGAGGCACATGCCAGAGTTCAGAATATAATGTCCCCAGGTGTTGCCTTCATCCCAGATGGTGTCAGTATGACAACATTCTTATAATTGAGGAGACTTATTGCCTATGCTGCATAGCAGTAGATTAGCTGTGATCTTGTCAGAAGGAACTTGGGAAAAGACTAATCTTGCCCTGTTCCTATCATTTTCCCTAAGCACCCAGAGTTGACCACAGGATAATGAACTTGATATGTCTCCAGTCTGGTCCTCTCCTGCTTTACGCTTTTATGAATACAGTGTAAAAAAAGAGAAGGTAATAGAGATCATGGAGCTCCTGTGATGTTCTGCTCACTCTTAAGCAGGTGCTCTTGGGATCTTATCAATTTCTTCTCTTTCAATGATTGAGTTAGAAATCCCATTCCTAAAGTGGCAGATTCTGGATTGCTAATTTTCCTTTTGATAGGAAGAGGCAAATGCACTCTCCTGTGCTGTCTGATGTAGAAAAAGGTAGCCTATGGTACTCTTACTTAATTTTTACTGTAACTGCCAAGGAATTGAACTTCACACTGACACCAGCAAATGACAAGCAGATCCCCTCAGTGGAGAGCAAGGCAATGTTCTTAAAAAAGGATTGAGATGCTTCTTCCTCAGTACTTCTTGGGTTTTTTTGGATGCATGGTCGCAAAAAAAATCTTTATTGCTGCACAAGAAGCATCCTGACATAAGGCTTAAGGACAAATTTCTTCCCATCCACTTAGAAGGTTTCCTAAAAGGGTCCTGAAGTCTTTGGCTGCAAGACCTCATGAGATTTCTAAGCAGGCTGATACCAGACTGACAGTGTGATGGAGTCTTCAGGCTTCCCCCAGAACCATGAAGGACAACATAGCTGTTACAGAGACACACATACACTGCAGCCTTTGGTGACTATTTTTTAAAGGGCACAGTGGACCGAATTCAGACCTGGTAGAAGGAAATGTGATTCTCCTAAAGATACTAGAGTTTCACCATGTTTTATTGTCCTTGGATATGAAGACCCACAATCCCAGCATACTAAATCTATATGAATTTATTACCTCCTTATAGGTTCTTGAAGATCTTCTATTTCTTCTGAAGCTAGATGTTTTTCTGGCTATTCATTTCTGCGTCTGTATCAGTGAGGTCTTAACACACTGTATAACAATATCTCAATTAATGTGTTCTGATCCCTGGCTCAAGTATGTTTAAGTGAATATATTTTGATTTTATGCTTGCTAATTTTGCTTAATAACAACAGTTAGTATTATCCCCATAACTCAGGGTCAACAACTTAGGCAAGGAGTTTTGCATTCTTTTATGCCATCCTAATGGATCATGAGGGTCCCTCACAACAGCCTTTCTATTTTAGCAGCAACTCCCTTTCTCATTTACTCAGGATCCTCAGACCAGGCTGTCTCAGTGTAGTGACAGCTTCAAAGCTCCAAACCAGTTCTTGTCAAGTGTGCCATGGCCAGAATGAGCCAGTCTGGGGTACAGAAGAAAAAGTGCTCACATCTCTTAGACCTCCATATGTCTCCTCTCAAGACATCTCTCTATTTCAATGGTAAAGTTGAGTCAGTTTTGCCATCACTGAGGATGTCCGTCTAATGCAAGAAGAAGCAAAGAGAAGAAGATTTTGCATTTTGAAAATGCCGGGGTACAAAGGCTAATTTAAATTGAAGAATTCTATACTTTCAGCTTAATTAAAGCTCAGCCTTGTGGTAAGAGCAGATCTCAGTTGATTAAGCAAGACCCAACAATGCCATTAGTGTAGAAAAAAAGAGAAAAGGAGGGGAAAAGTAGAAAATCACTCAGTACTGATGGAAAACTCAAATTCATAGTGGAAAAAGAAACCAAATATTTTATAGTTTTATATCATAGCTTATACATTTTGTTAAAGAACAAGAGTTATAATGTGTGATCTGTTTTTCTTTGAGAAAAATGTTGCCTTTGTTTTTGAACCGTAACCATATTTCCAGTGTGATATCTGACCCATGGATATTTAATTCTCTTTAGGCAGCTCTGCTTAGGAAGGGAGATACTTGCTTGGATCCTCAGAGCAGCAAGCTGCCCTATGGCTCTGAATAGGAAGTTTAAAATAATGAAAAAAAATCTTTTTTATCTCAAGTCAACTGGATTAGGCAGAACTTACCAACCTCCAATCAGAAATTGCCCGAAGCATTGAAAGCCTTCCAGCCTTCTGTGGCCATCTGACATAGGCATCTTTTCTCTCTTCTCCACTGCATATTGTCTGCAAAGAAAGGGACTCCAAAGTACCACATGGAAGTACTGATCACCAGGCATCATGTGAAGACTCTATATCTGGGTCTTCTTGGAAACAGGAGATTTGAACCTAAATTATTTCCAGGGTGAAATACTTCACAAGAAGGATCTGAACTTGAGGAAACTTTTAAATTTCACTATAATTCTAACACAGAGAAAGAAAATCCTTCAGTGATATAGTTTGCCTCTGCTGGGAATCATAGTGTCATCTGGCTCACAGGAGGAAGTTTTAGGAAATTCAAGCATGGGTAATGTATCCAGAATGTTTCTTTTTTGATCTCAGAAACCACTAATCGAAATTAAAGTTGTATAATTTCACTATGTCTGACTCATTCTTCACCTTCAGGGAGAAATGCTAATATAGTATTCAAAGTGAATCTTCATTGTGCAAATCCAACATCTCATTCTTTAAAGGTGCATTGTGTTTAATGCTTGACTTTCGCTTATAAGGCAGTAATTGTGATATATTAAACACTGTGACTTGTCTGATGAATTTAGCCAAAAACCTCTGGAACCTATTCTGAGTGTAGTTGAGGAAAGGTGGTACTTTGCTAATGAGCAGCATTTAAGGTACTTAAATTTACCTTTGGACTTATTGTATATTGTGATGCAAATAGTTCACACAGATTATTGTTTGGGGGGGCGGGAAAGAAAAGAAAAGACAATTAGTGCAGAGTCCCTAAGATCAGTCTTCTTGAGAACTAAATGTTTTGAGCAAGGTGTTAATTTGAACTGGTTTTGTTTTTCAGACATTGCAAATGGATGTAAACAAGCTCAATATCACATTACTTCGGATATTTCGCCAAGGAGTGGCAGCAGCACTGGGACTGTTACCTCAGCAAGTTCATATCAACAGACTCATTGTAAGTACCAAAGGACTGTGTATAATAAAATGCACCTGTTTATTTAAATTCTCTTATATTTATTTTCCTGTCAATATGAAAAAGTGCAATCAAATAGGAGAGAAAAATACCTTTTTCCCCATTTTTTTAAACTGCACTACAGAAAAATAGGTCTCCCTTACAAAATTATTAAAATTTTCTTTTGAAAAGGAACCATTCTCAGCAATAGTTAAAAAAAGTCAGATAAGTCTCTTTTTATCATATTCATAAGCAGATTGCATATCCTTTAGTTTTCATTCTAATGCAGTTCTACATCATGTTCATTAAGAGACACTTATACATGTTTTGTTTCTCAAAGGTTGAATATTGCTTAAAAAATACACATGATTCTTTCTTTCAAAGGCATCTTCACAATTGACCTCAGATTTTCCATTAGTAAATTAAATGTCTTCTCACAATATTAATATTCATGCTTTGTTATTCTGCTGTAATAATCTATGCTCCAAATGATCTTGTAGACTATGGTATCCTGTTTGCAAAAGATAGCGATAAATTTGCTTCCAGCAACAAAGACTGTTTTAAATTGATTGTCATTTTATGGTTTTCTGTGTATGTATTCATAACACTATTGCCTTTTTATGACAGTTTTACCATGAAGCAAGAGAACCCAACATCCTTTGCGTAGTGCTAGCCTTCAATTCACTTTGCAGAGGGAAGAAGAGTTATTTTATTTTATATGCGGGTTGAATATTAGAGAAAAAAACTGACAAGTTCAGCATAAAAGTATTTCCTACCTTGAAAGCTTGATAGGATTGTATACATCAAAAAGGATTATAAAACTCCTTCAAATATCTCTCTGTGAGAAAGGATCTCACAAAAAGTACAGTAAAAAGATCAATAGGAATGTAATGCAGTCCTTTTCATGTTCATCCGGGATGTCACAAATGAGTGACAAGTGATGCTAAATCTTCTTTGTCCCCATTGACCAGAATGAAAGGTTTAAAGACATATTTAGAGAAAAGCACAATTAAATGAAAAATGTTCTAGAGTCTGGGATATTTCTGGAGTATTTCAACATAGTGAGTCACCTAGTAGCTTTCTTACTATGCTCTTTGGAAAATTTGTAACTAAACAGAAGGAATATGTGTTTTATTTTCCTACTGGCTCCATTGCTTTTTGCTTTCTTCTCTTATTTGTGATCTAAGGGAAGAGGTAATGTAATTTTGCACCTGCATATAGCCCAAAATACAGTAAGTACTATTATTTGTCTTCTCAGCACCTGTAAAAGTGTACTATGAGTTAATGTTTCAGTGATATAAGAAAGCAAGCAAACTTTTGCCGTTTGCTCTAAAAATCACACACAGCCAAAATTCACAAGGAAGAAAAATCTGTATTAGGAGACATTATTCCCACTTTTCATCTTTCTAACATAAAACAGTTCCTCTCATGAAGGGTGCTGGCAATCAAGGAGGACACATCAAAATTCATCTCACCTCGTTTATGTGTAGTTCAAGCGACTCATCTAGTCTCCCTGTAAAAGCAATAGAGACAAGGGTAATGGGAGAAGGAGAGGCATTGAGATCCACCTGATTATTTTAGGATGGATTAAATCATTCTCTAGAGATACCAATCTCTCTCCACTGACTTTGGAGGTAATTTAGACAACTGAAGTGAGGTAAGCTGACTCCCAGCCAAGTGAGCATCTCTCAGAAGTGATCAGGAGTCTGGAAGCCAGGGCACAGGGAGAGCAAAGAGCCTACTAGCCTCTTACATGTAACAACACCTAGTGTGCCAGGAAGTATTAACTGGGTGTTTCCAGTGTCTCTTTAAACTTTCCAGTAAATCCTGCTCCCATAAAGGCCCTTTAGTGGGCAGAGGAACTCCTAAACAGAGGATGCACAAAACACTAGGAATGCTTCATCCCAACCAAGCCTTGCCTGGTGCCTGCCACCTGCACTCAGCACCCAGCACCAGTCACCTACCCCTGTCAGAGACTGAGTAGAACCACAGCCTCAAATCAGTTTCTTCAGCTCCCACCAGTAGCCAATGTCCTTATCAATCTTATTGAGCAGATGGACCAGCAGCACATGTGAGAGCACAGAGATTTAGGGCAAACATGCTTGAAAGAGTCCCTTTCTGTGCAGCTCTAGTTCTCAATGCAAAGCTAGATATTTTAAGAATAGCAAAAGATGTCTTTTTCTTCACTTCAGTAGAGATAATCATGCACATTCAAAGTGATGGGAAGGAGGCAGGGGAAATCAGTATTATCCCAGTTTGAACTGATCTCTCCTATCCCATAAGGATAAATAGCAAATTACCAGACCGGTGAGGCTCCTGCCTCACAGGCACCAATGCGGGTAGCAGCTCCATGCCTACCTCATCTGTGTGGCATCCCCCACATCTGGAGTCTACATAACAGTGTCAGCTATGCTGGCCATAGCCCTGCGAAACCAGGGTTCCACAACCACTATGGACATCAATGCTGTCTCGAGCACTGGTCTCAGGTGCTGTTCCAGTCTATCACAACCAAAGAAACTGGTAGTCTTTCCTTTTGCTCCCTAGCATCAGAGTGAGTATCACTGACATTTCTAATACAGAACCTCTTAGGCTGCCAGGACTGCATTAAAGCCATCAGGGCAAGAGTTAACAGATGAGAGAGTGGACGTTCTCAGCTTACTCATTAAGCGTAAAAAAAGCTTTCCTGGTCCTTTCATTTTGTTGTGCCATTTTTAGGAGTTGCACTGCAGTTGACTAAAAGGACTTTATACTTTGTTGTGGTATGTATCTGCAATGTGTTGAAAAGGGGTTAGAAAGCAATGTTCAAATATCACAGCATATTCTAAGCATTCCTGTTTCAGCTCAGCTCAGCTCAACTATCTGTTAAAATCCCAGGTGTCACATTGCCCTTGACCCCATCCCATGGCTTCTCCCATGATCATGTTACATTGATCGGTCTTATTTAATGGTACTAGACTCAGGAAGAGTCTCCCTTGTCAATAGTGATCGAGACAAAGCATACTATACACATATAGTATTTGCATTTTCTTGCATGGGATTTACAGAGACAAGGAAAAGGTATGGTCTCCTCACAAAGCAGGTTACAGTCTTTATATTTCATACTTTTGTTTTTGAAATTATACTTGCAATCTGCAGACAGCAGAGATTATTTAATGTCAGACCCTTCTATGATTTTGCCTTTTTTTTTTTTTTTTCCCTAGGGAAAGAAGAACTGTGTAGAACTGTTTGTGTCCCCACTGCACAGGAAGCCAGGAATTTCTGAGGCGCTCCCATCTGAAGAAGTGCTGCGTTCCCTTAATATCAATATTTTGCATCAGAGTTTATCTCAGTTTGGAATAACAGAGGTCTCCCCTGAGGTTGGTTATCAATTTTCTAACCTGTACTTTGATACAGAGTAGGCAGTTATTACATCCCTAGTAGTTTTCAGGCTGAAATTCTCCAGCATGAAGCAGGAAATGTGTAGGCTAAGATAGCATCACTGCTATAAGGCAATTACATAGAATCATAGAATAGTTCGGGTTGCAAATGACTTTAAAGATCACCTAGTTCCAACCCCTCTGCCATGGTCTGGGACACCTTTCACTAGACCAGATTGTTCAGAGCCCTATCCAACTAGCCCTGTTAAATTACTTTTGTGGTGCTTCATGAGGCTGTTTACTTTTTAACATCCAGGTCCTCCTCCCACAGCTACCATTGAAATCAAAGTTGAGATCCTAAGCATTCATCAGTTGCCTAAATGGAAGGAGGAATAAGGACTTTCATTCTATTAGTGTGAGTTAGCAGGTATAACAATTTCAGTAGAGTGATAAATGGAATGAAGATATTAGCATTATTACCCATGTGACTTGTGTTTGAAATTATTTTGAAAAACTGAATTTTTACATTATGTCCATGCTTCTTTCTATTTTCAGGAGAGGTGAGGAGTTTATTTTCTTTACCTGCTTCAAAAAGAGGGCAGAAAAACTTTGTAGCCATTATTTGTATGACTTCATCAATTTTTTGGGGGAAAAATCTATTTCAAAGCAGAGACTGCACTGTCATCTCCACAGTGTCTGAGACATTATAAGTGAGATGGACATTAACTCTGAGTTGACCATTTTAGGTATGCACAACAAATGAAAAAAAGCAAAGGCCTTTAGGAAAGGAAACCACTGAGCTCACAGAGATGGTCAAATCACATTGCATTTTATTTAACTTCTTATCAGAAGCCCTTACCTACAAATAAAGACCTTCAGAATTCAGTGTGCAGCTTCAACCATATTATCAAGAATCAGCATTTTCAGTGGAAACTCCCATTTGGACAGAGGAGATGTCTATGTCCAAAAGAGTGGGGGAAAAAAAATTAAATACTCTGATAAGCTGTGTTTCCCTGTACAGATGAAGAGTTCCTGGGGGTTTTTTTTGCATCCAAACCTACGTTTGAGCTACTGCTGAATTAATACTGGCTGTTATGCCCACCTGTATTTTCACTGATTAAAATTGTTTTGCTGATTTTAAGTATTCTAACTCTAAGAATCTGGAATGTCTGTTACAAAAAATTAAATACAAGAACAAGGCCAGTTTGTGTTCTACTACAGCAACCTACCACTATCAAAATTAGTAGATACTCAACTGTTAGCTGTTCTAACACAAAACAAAGTAGTGCTGTCTAAATGTCAAATCAACCACCCATCAGCAAACTGAGCTAAGCTTCCTTTAGAACAGAATTTCCTTTGTGATGGAAGCATATGAGTCTGATAGTTGGGATAGATGCAAGTATTTGTTCCAAGTACTTCAGTTACAAATAACACTTCATGTAGATGTGGGGCAAGAACATATATGAATAACAGGTGAATGGAGAAATGTCATCAAGATATTAAGAGATGCTGGAAAAAAAACAGCACTGAACTCAAGATCTCACCTTGATTTAGGTATAGTTCAATAAGCTGGAGTGTTCAGACATTTGAATTTTCTCTGGAAAAAAATGTAGACAATGTAGACCCATTTAGAAAAGAATTATTAGAATCAAAGTTGTGCAGGCTCTATCTCCTTCTAATGCTGTTGGAGAAACAAGAGATTCTTTTAATATTTCAGTTGGTAGCAGATTATACAGCTAAGGCATCGATCCCGAAAAATCACGCAGCTTTGCACTAACAGGTGTTTCTTTTGGATCTCAACAGTTTACACGTGTAAGACTTCTCAGAAAATAACAACTAAAAGGCAGCGATATACAATCTTTACTTGGTCAGCTACTACTTTCTTATTTATTCTTCTCACAACTTGCTCTAAGAACAAATTATGCCAAACAAAGTAACAGCAAACTGAAACAGGCAAACCTTTGAAGAAAGATACAGTTATACAAAGCTTTACATAGCTTTGACACATTATTTTTCCCATTGTGTTTGTGTATTTCTGAGGTATCAATCCTAATTAAACCATGAGCTAATAAATTGTACACTCTACCTTTAAAAATCTGAGTGCTTCACAGCGAGTATTGTATGTGCACTATCAGTGTGTCTGCAGAAAGAAAGCAGTACCCTCATCTTTCTAGGTGGGTGGCTGATATGGAGTTGTTAGGGCTGGAATTTGTCTCCTTTTTCAGCTGTATATTCAGTATGAGCTGTCTAAAGCTTGAAAGTCTGCTGGCTCTCTCTCTACAGTAAACAGAAAGGAAGAGATATGTTCAAAAGGCAGTTCATTCCATTTCTGAGATACCTCTCCTGAGATTGCTTGGTTGACTCTTTTTAACAAGGTTTAACTTCAACTAGACCCCCAGCCATAGAGGGTTAATGATAGGTGAGACTAGCCTGTCTGAAGAAGACAAGGTTATTAGGAAAACCCATGTGGGAAACTGAAGTTCTCTGCTCAAAGTCTCAGCCCCTGCAATACCATAAACAGCAAAAGTCTCAGTGGATGTAGGTAGCTGGAACTACATTTCCATTCATTACAGAAATAATTTGCTGGTTCACATCTGCTGATACATGATCACTGACTGATCTATTTTCAATTAAATTGCCTGCCTAAAAATTTATAACCCCATTTCTTATTCTGCAGTAGCTGAAAGAGCAGTTTTCCTATATGTTTTTGCTGTAAGAACCACTAGAGTACTTTGCTGCCTGGTGTAGAATGAGATATGTACCTGTGGGAATGTGAAAATTTAAAGGAATCATTGCCATTTCAGGGTCCAAGGCAATGTCAATACCTTTCATATGTTCTTGCTCTTCCAACGGCTTAGTTTAGTTGTAGTGTTTCCTCTTTTGTTATGGTTTAAAGTTTGTGTCTGAAGTGGGATTTAGAATTGTATTCTGTTCCATGGTACGTGCAGGTTCAGGAGCAGACTTCTCCAGAACAAAGTACCAAATAGGTGCTTGATGGTAGCACTAAATTCAATAAGTCAGGCAGTCCATGTTATTATGGTGTGGGAATCCTGACATCCTAATGTCTTTAAATTTGTTCGGAGAAAAAAAGAAAATACTACTGGATTTCAGAGCTTACTAGAATGAAAGAGAACTTGAAGTGGTTTTAAATGACATAAGTAACTGAAGTTACAGTAAGTAAAATAAGGGTTACATCTTTTGAGAGTTAAGCTGCCAGCTGGAGATGTGTCACTGAAGGAGAAATTCTAGAGTTCATTCCAAAATTATGCAATCCCAAAATGTATCATTACAGCTTCCTTGCACAAAGTTTCTGTTGGTTGCCTTTGAAGTGTGTGATATTAACTTATTAGACAAGAAATCAAAGGAAGCAATCATGCACTTAAAGCATACAGAAACTATAAGGACAAGTGATCAAAAGCAATATCTTAGAAATTACAACAGCCTGGACTGACAGAGGCACAGGAACAAAACAGAGCACAGGGACATGCTCCTGTGATCAGGCAAGGCAGGCGTAGTGTTACACCTGCACAGCTGCACCCAGAACACTCCAACAGGGACAGGAGCCTTGCAGGCCTGCCAGCCTGGATGTAAAATCACAGCACTTCATCATACATGTGTCTAAGGTAGAGTCTTGGGGGAGGCTTGTCAAGGGATACATGGTTAAGTGGCTATTATCCAGTGTCCTGTGAGCCTGAGCATTTCTGCATGTTTTCACTGGGGGTGGAAGTGATTTCTTGGCAGCCTTCCCTAACATGCCTTAGCAGAAAAAAAACAAAGTTATTGTGAACTTCCATGAACCCTTTTGATCTTGTGTTCGATCCCCAGCTTCCTGTAAGCTTTCCTCTGAGCTCAGATCTACAGCTTGCTGGGGTCTCATTAGTGTTTCAGCCCAAGGAACTAACTGGGGTTATCTGACCCAATTTGCAAATTCACCTATTTTCCAGTGAAGATTTACCTTTCCTGGCAGGTCCTGATACCACAGCAAGATCTTTCAGTCACAGATTTCACAGTGACTACTTCAGGTCAATGTCTCTCTTGTTATTATTAAAAGCTGGCTGCTCATTTTATTTGCTTATAGAAATACTCCATTGTTTTTCCATAGTAAACCCAGAAAGGCCAGAGTAGATTTCTAGTGTCTTAAAAAAAAAAAAAAAAAATAAAGTTTTAAAAAATTGTTTATCCTAAACACATTTGTTGCAGTTCAGAGCAGAGCAGATACCTTTGTGTGCAGGCACTCTTCATTGACTTCAATAAGGTTACTGATTGAATGGCATTGTTAAGAATACATTGATTCTTCCACACCTCGAATTATACTGAATTTAAATAGTTTAAATTAACCTGGCTAATTCTGCCTGAAATACTCACCTGATTGTGGAGACTTCTTAGGGAATGGAATCAAACACTAGGGAATGATGCCTTCATCCATGTACCCGGGTCTGCTCTAGGACCTGATGCTGCCTGAGCTACTGGAATTCCCCTGACACTCCACCTTCTCTGATATTCGTCCACCTTTACTAGCTGTAGATTTTTGCAAATTAGTTCAAGTATATCCTCCACCCTGTAGTGGTACATTCCACTCCTCAAAAACTGTCTGAAAGTCTTGATGGATTTCTGAGGCAGGAAAGGTTTCCAGCTGAGGGAGAGAAATGTGGAGTAACATCAGTTAATTGAGATACAGCACATCTTCCTGCAGGAGGCTTATTGCCTGTTGTTGTGGACAAGAATCCTCTCTTTTTTGTCTAGCATTTGGCCATCCTGCAAGCTTTTTTCCTGGGTGTCAGCAATTTGTCTTGAGTGTGGCCACTGCTGTCCCTCTTATCAGTTTCCCCAGACAAAGGAACAAAGTTCTGAATGAGCAGCACTGCTGTGTCAGAAGGCAATTCCTTATCATGGGCGTGAGTTACTGGAGGTCACAGCTTCTTCCCTCATTAGGAAGCAGTTTAAGCAATGATTCTGCTGTCCACCAGTTAAATCTGGGGGAAAGATTTCCTTGGTTAGATGAAGGTACTACTAAAGTGTTTCAAAGTGGTGTGTCATGTAAGTTTAAGTTGGGCTATACAGTTTTTAACTTTTTTACAGAATTCGTTAATATTCTTTGAATGTTATTGTTAGAAAGACAAATGAGGGAAAGATGTATCCTGAACACACATAGCATTAGACAAACATTGTAGAGATTCATTCTCAGACTCAGTTGTGTATGCAAAGTCCACTGTAAAATATTTAAAAATGCTGTGATAATAATGAATTAAAGTTTTTTTAAAGTCTCTCACCTATTGAGACTCAAAATCCTATTAGCTCTTCATTTACTTTTTAGTGTAGTAGTCCTTTGAGCGAAGAGGTTTAAAAACTCAGCAGTTATTCACTTACAATTGGTCAGCACCACCAATCCTCCTTCAGCTCCTACTTTTTATCTAGATTTCCTCCTGAGAGATATGAAACACCGGAAGGCCATCAGGTAACCCACTCAGGGTCAAAAACTGAGTTTAAAGCTAATAGGCCACAGCTGCAGCTGCTGCTGTTGCCACTGGATTCCCATGGAGCTCAACAGGAGCGGTGCTGAATGCAGAGCAGCTGCAGATCTGGGCTCTGAGCCAGTACTGGGACCCAAGTCTTGTGCCGTGACTGCAGCAGAGTAACCTTGTTGTGCTTAGGTAGCAGATTGCATGGAGAGCTGCACCCTGCTACAGTGGCAGCAGAGTTTAAATATGTCTAGGAACAAATTTTACAGACATATTTGGCAAGATTTCCAGTTTGGAAGCCCTGGCTTTTAAGTTGCTCATTAAACATTAGACTGACACTTATAAACGTTTTCGAACTGTCAATACCTGTAATACTTTAAAGCCCAGACCATGAAATTATAATAATCTGCATGATTATACAGACACAAATATACTAATTTTACAAGGTTGGTTTCTGTAGTTGCTCAGAAGGAGATGAAGGATTTCCATTCTGGTCCCCAGGGCTATGACTTCCAAAGAAAACTCTTCATTATGCTTTCATTTCTAAAGCAGTCAACTCCCAGTTACACGTGTGCATTCCTTTTAGCAGGCAAGTCTCTGTACATTAGCCATGCTACAAAATTCCTCTCTAAATGTTTCCATTTTATGGCAGTATGATCTGTTGATTTTCTTGCATCTGCATTGTCCTGAGCCTTTTCAAAGCAAGCAGGGCACAAACCTGTGCTGAAAAGAGGACCATGAAAACTATATTGGGATCCAGCACCCAGCAAATTTTTTGTCAGCTTGTCCTATCTTCCTCAAGCCGTGATCTGTTCCTCAGGAAGCTTTTCCACATTAATTCATCATCATCAGGACTTTTTGTGTTTGGGAGGCTGATGAAGACAAAGGGTTTGCTTGACATATTAACTGTCCAAAAGAGCAGGCTAATCAGTGGCTACGCAGATGTTGGAGCATGAAGAACCCATGTAAGTGCTAGAGGTCCTTGCAGTTATGGAGCAGCCATTCACCTTTAAACAGAGGAACTCTTCTCTGTGAAAAGCTGCCAGTCCTCTTACACAATGTCCCCAGAGAGGAAAAAAGATCACCTTGGGATAGGAAGACAATTCACTAGTTAAACAAGAAGTTTGATTAAAGCCATTAGGGAATTTCAGCAAAGAGGAAACACCAAGACCTTGAATATTTACAGTGGAAACCAGAATTTAAGAATTTGTTTTTACTAAGTCTGAGAATTGTACTGAAAATACTTAATTGAGAAAAAAAGTAAGCAGTTGAAAATTGGGAGTGCAAAGTCTACTGAACTGTGGTCACAGAAACATGAGAGCATACTTTTTTCTACATAGTACATTGCAATTAGACTGTGGGTATATTTGAAAACATAGTGAAATTCTGGTCTTTTAATAGTCCAGCCAAATCTCCACACTGCCATAAAGGCAAAAATAAAGACTTTTACAACTATAATTATTTCATAATGCCCAAGAGTTCTCCAGGAGTTCTGGAAATTTTAGTGTGCACAGCTGTTTCAGAAATGTACTAGCAGCAGGAAAACAAAGATAATGAGATTAAGCATGATTAGAATTATAGATAGATAATGAGATTTTCATAAAAATTAGTATTTTTTACATATGTGTTTGTGTAATCTAGAGGTGACAGTGTCAGGGCTTCCTGGCTCCTGGAGGCAAACCAGCACGTCACCTGCTCCTTGCTCCTGTCAGGTGTAAACAGTGGGAAGGTGGCGCGTTGAGTGCTGGGGCCGGAGATAATCTCTGGGAGGAAACAGGCAGGGCGAGTGCTTCCCAAAGCCCAGGCAGGAGCGCTGCTGTTCCACCTAATGACCAGGTAGTTTCCAAGAAAGACGGTGGGTCCTGTGTGCTTACCTTAACAAGCCCGTGACTCCTGCTGGAGGGTTATCTCGGCAGCCACATAGAATCTTGGGTGCTCTGTGCGCTTGGGAGCCCGGCGTCGCACCCGCTCCGACAGTCAGCGAGCGGGCAGGGTGCGTGGCCAGGGGGAGTGTGCAAATAGCAGCGTTTCAAGTGAGTGCCATGTACTGTGGAATGTAAACTGTGACAAAGCTGAGGGGGTGGTTAATGCCCAACGAGAGCGATTTAACCTGCACATGCTACAGCGTAACTTTTTTTCTTTCTCCTTCTTTGCTTAAAAAAGAAAAATGTTTTGCAAGACCAGCATGAAGCAGACAAAATCTGGAGCAAAGAAGGATTTTATGCAGTTGTCATATTTCTCAGCATCTTTGTCATTCTAGTGACTTGTTTAATGGTAAGTTTCCTTTTTACTGTCTTTTTCCTGGGTTTTGCATCGTGGTTTTCTCAGTCTGAAGGACAGGGTCACACATTCTTTACAGCAGAGGTGTTTTCTCTAAGCTATTAAAAACTCAGCCAGAAGGTAAGAGTTGGTCTCTCTCATAGTGCTGAGAAACCAAAGTTTGAAGAACCACATTTCTTGATGTATTTTAAGTCCAGTTGAAGAATTTAACTAGAAGAAAACTGAAGAAATAAATAACATGCTCTTAAAACTGCAGAGTAACTCTGCAGGGACAGGAGTGATGACTTCTCAAGCTTCTTACTAAGGGTCCCAAGATCCCTGAAGTCTTACCTGCCTATATTTCAGTTTTGTAGGATGGTAAAAGCAACACCACAGTGATACAAAATTGTCAGTGCACAGTTGTTAGAGTTGTCAATATTCATATATCAAATAGACAAATTTTACACTGAAATGACTAGTTAAGTATATGAAGGAGTAATCATACTTTTGAGCAACTTTGCCATTGACATTGTATGAGTTAAATGGCCAGGTTTCTGAGCATTAGACATACTTCTAATATGCTGAGTATGAAATGTGCAATGGTCACACAGAAGATGAACAACACTACACCACCACTGACTTTCATAGGATAATTTCTGCATTTTTTTCCGATGTTGTATCTTACATATTTTCCTTTTCTGAATTGTGTAATTCTTCTGTGCTGCATAAATAAAAGTGTTTACTGAATTCTCTAACAATTATTAGCGTTTATGAACACGTAGTATCTTGGAGTCTTTTGATATATTTTACTTTCAAATACACTTAATTTTCTTTAATTTCAATAGGTCTCCCACTTTCAACCTCAAGATGGAAAGAATGCTTAAACTGAAGGTTTTAAAAAATCATCACATTTATAACAAAATGTTATTTAATCTTTTAAAGTCTGAGATTTGAAAAGCACTTATTCTACCACAGAAAATTGTTGCTTTGTATAATATCTACTTCCTTGTCATCTCCATTTCTCCATGCCATCTCACTCAAAAATAAAAGGGTAACTAACCTAAAAGTACTAACTTTTTACTTTGGAGAAGAGATATTTTGTTCTTTACTGATTGTTTAACTGGAAGAGTATATAAAATGCTGCCTGTGACCGTCCTAGTGCTACACAATATTTTTATTAATGATTCAGAATGCACAAACAGTACTGGGAATTGTAAGCATTGTGTAGGGCAGTGTCAGAACTTCAAATATTATTAGATGCCATAGGAAAGATGGGAAGGACAAAGAATGCTGCTTGGCAGGGACAAGAGCTCTAATCATGTGCATCAATACAATGTAGGAAATATGTGGCAAAACAACAGTTCTTTAGGAAAGGTTTCATCAATATCAGAGAACATACACTTAGGTAAATGAGTAACATCACAGTGTTGCAAAAAATACACTTCTTGCCCTGGGATGTATGGATGAGGATATGGTCTCTTCAGATTTGAATTCAACTTGGCTCTGGTAATAATTTGGTTTTAGCATTGTGTCTTATTCTCTGTGGTCTCTCTCTACCAACTTGTGAAAAATGTCAGGCACTTATAGGAGGAAAGAGATGCAAGAGTGATCAGAGACAGAAGACATGAAATTATTTGGTTTATTTATGACAGGGAAAGGAAGAACAAGCAGAAACATGACAGTTCCCAAACACGGAAAGATTTCAAAGGCTGTGATAAGAAAGAATATAATACTTTCTCAACTGGGGACTGGAAAAGGAGCAAATTTTTCACAGGGTGATTTGGCTGAGTCATTAGAGAGATTTTTGTTATTCCTTGTGTCACTAGACCCTGAATTGCATTGCTTGGGGAAGCTTGGGAGTTTTCAGCTGTTAAGAAATCATCTGTCAGAAACAGTTTGGGTGCAGCTGATCTGAACTTAAGGCAGAGGTAAATACTAGTAGACTCCTTGAATTCCCTTCCAGATGGAATTACTATGATGCTGTGGTCTTCTCTGCAGGCATTCACCCTTCTGTTTTCACCCCAGTCCAACCTGTATCTTTTTTATGTGTGCTACTGTTTACTGTGTAAATGAATTCTGTCTTAGATTTTGCTGGGACCTTCTGGAGTATGTGCAATCTGTAAAGCTAAGAAACAGCTCACATTGTTTTTCATCCCACTTAGTGTGTGTCAGAGTGGCAGATTATGAAAAGTAGTAATTCAGTATTTCAAATTCAGCCATTGCAGTCTATCATACCATAAGGCATTTGGCTCATCCTAAGTAGCTTTGGCTCTAAAAAGCATATGAGACTGCCAAAATGCAGCCTCTTTATTAAAGTTGTAGGGTAGGCACCTATTTGTCCATAGGTGGTTATTTGTGGTTTAAGGGGTCCAAAGGCAGAAATCTTAGCCTGCACCTGTAGATGACTTGAAAGTGTCCTTTAAAGTGTGGAGTAGAAAGTACTTTAAGTAATGATAGTCCCATTACACTTTCTGAGGAAAGCATGTTAGCACTTAGATCAAATGTGGTTCTTTAGATTTTTTTCAGCTTCTGCTACTCTCAAGTTATCTTTTTTACATAGGGTCTAATAACAGATTATTAAAAAGGATGTGAAATAATAGTTGTCCATATTTTGGAAGTCAAAACCACAATTCCTTGGGTCTCCAAGGAGTGAAAGTATGTCAAAACGTATCAGTGACAAGAAGGTATGGTGAGCGTTGTCACAGCTGTGAATATCAGAGCTGTTTATCTGTGGATTACTAGAAACAAATTAAAGCAAAGCAATCAGTGGAGTAAAAGAGAATTAAAATATTTCAAGCCCCCATTTTCTCTTTACTGATACCTGTGCCCTTGCTTCACAATAGGGCTGCTTTTTCTGCAAAACAATGGCAAGGAGATCTTACCCAAGCAATTCTAAACTCTTATGAATGAACAGATGGTTTACTTATCTAAGTCTTGTTTAATGGGTGAATTGCTAATGACATTAGGTCAGTTCTCAGCTAAAGCTCTAATGCTAATCCTTGAACAAACAAACCCATCAGATATATCCAGTCTTCACTGGTAAGCTATGGATTGATAGATCTTCATGCACGGTATGGGGCAACAGCTGTCAAAGAGCTTCTGACTTGCAGAGTTAAAAATGCTTTGGTCTAGACTTTGTCATTATTCAAGGATTCAAGTCAAATGCTTTACAGGAACAGATAAAGCAGAATGGAAAGTATAAGGATATCTGCAGACACCTTTAAAAAACTGTGTAAGTGCCTTCCACCTTCTCACACAGTATTTATGATAGTAATTCTGATAAGTATGATGGGTTGTAAGGCACGTGTCGAAAATGGCACAACTACAGCTCAGAAGTCATTTTTGCAATTGTCCTCCAAAGAGATGTGTTAAACAGGTGTAACGTGGGTTCCTCTGCAGTGACATTACCAAGCACATGCTACCCTCCAGCCCTCTCCCATCTGGTGTTCAGTTAGTGTGGAGTTTGATAGAAGAAGATCAGTACAACTTCTGTAAACCTTTTCTTGCAGATTTCTGATATCCATGGTCCTAAGCAGTAGGTGGACAGAGAATCCTGGTATTACAGAATGTTCTAGGTAATTATAAAGCAGGCTTTTCTGAACAGATGCTTAAATAACTTCATAGGCCACTCATCGCTTCAGCTTTATTCCAGAAGAGGTAGTGTTTCTCTGAGGATATTTGGGCATATCCTTATCCTGAGGAGTATTTCAGAGTAGTAGCAGCCTACCATTACAAAAGTGACATAGTAAAGTTCAAGCATCAGCTCCATGTCGGATGAGTAAATGCTTTCAAAAACATCTGCTTTAAAACAATTTGAGTCTGCTATAATTAGAGATTTCCACCTGAATGTCATGTGCATCTATTTTATTTTGTACCATTGCTTCTCTTGTGTTAAATGCTAAAAAAATTTTCGATATTTACTCTGTCATTACTTCTGTTTTCACAGTATCTTTTGTGACTAATTTCCATTCTATGTTATTTGCCCCTTTAATATGTATTACATATGTATTACAAATAATTACTGACTCACAGTGAGAACTGTTAAAATCCCTACTGCCCACATGTACGTACACTCTGCAGTTTACATAATGAAAATATTTATCTGGTTGTGAAAAATGCTGTGTAACACGACTTGTGACTTACCTTCTAAGAACACAAGCCACACATAGAAATCTTATCCAGCATTTGTGATACCTTCCTTGCCTTGTTTACTAGCCAACTGAGATTGGCCTGTCCTCTTTATTTCTCTAGGTTCTGTACAGATTAAAGGAGAAGATCCAGTTGTCACTGAGACAAGAGAAGGAAAAGAAGCAGGAGATCCACTTGTCGCCCCTTCCCCTGCAGACATCTCAGTCCGAGTATAAGACAACCAACAGCATGGTCCAACCTCAACAGGCTCCAAAGGTTGTCAATGTTGTAGTGGACCCTCAAGGCCAGTGTGTTCCTGAGCTCAAACCTCCCCTGTGTGCCAGTCCATCTCCTTTCAGAATGAAACCTGTGGGGCTCCAGGAAAGGTAGGATGGTGCCTGGCACATTCAGGATTTATTCTGCTTTTTTATACTTATGCTTCATGATTTCATGTTTCTCTTCTGCCCGTGAATGGGAGACTTTGCCATACGTACATCTGAGAATTGGAATTTTGGTGTGTTAATATCTATCTCATGAGTATTCTCTCTCTCCTTCCCTTTTCATATGACCAGAGGTTCCGGTCATATGAAAAGGTGCAAGTTTGGGCTGAGATTATCCACATTAGTGGCATTCTTTTTGCTAATTAGATTTTTCCCCTTTCCAATAATTACTTCAATAATTTTTCATTTTCCATTGATTTATTGCCTGTTTTAATCCTGGAGATCCTGGCAGATGGCTCAAGGGCTGGTTATGTATTCTCAGCAAAGGATGTTCTCATTGTCAGGGAGTCCCTAGCACATGGGAAACTTAGAAAGAAGAAATATTTACACTGAGTGCATTTAGCAATCTCATACAGTGTTTCCATTATCACCTTAAGGTAATTTTTCTTCTGAAATCCAGCCTTCCGTGATGGTTGGGATACAGTTCAAAGTCTACAGGCTTTACAAAAAAAGAGGAAGAATTGATTAATAATGAAACCAACCCTTGTATGCGGTTCCTCATAAATACTTGGGCACCAAACCTTGCCACTCATCGTGCCTTTCAAAAACTGGGCCAGTGCTTTTTTTATAAAACCAGTTATTCTTCCCACTGGAGGATGCACACTGACATCTGTCTCTCCTCTGTTCGAAACCTATATAATTTCTTGTCTGATGGCTTCAGGCCTCTTTCATAAAGTATCAGTGCTCTGAATAACTAACGTAGCATTCAGCCATGCAACTGAACTCTTCTGCCCTGGCACAGACAATAAATGAAAGAACAGATGCCACATGGAGACCAAGCAGAGACTCATCTGTAAAGACTCTCAGCTGAGCTGTAACCCTGATTCAGCTTGAACCAGAGGAGATGACAGAGATTTTATCAATGGATTTATGACAGACAGAGCTTAGGGAGGGGGAATGATTCTTCTATCAGCAAAAGATGCTGAAAGGCAGAGCTGTCATAAAATATCTAGTGATATCACTGCAGAAAAAAAAAAAAAAAAAGGAATGGAGGAAGCCAGTAAACACATTTTGGTAGTTCCTCTCTTTTCTCAAGACCCTAAAAATAAAGTCCACAAGCAGGAGGATCACCTATCTAGTTTATAATGCTTAGTACCTAACATAGCATTTGTAGGAGTTGAGAGGGATTAGGGGAAAGGAATTTGTAGAGGTAGTTTCTATTTAAGGGCAAACAAAGAAAGTAAAAACTATTGATCTAAGATATTAATTTCCACCCCCACAGATAGGAACTCTGCATTTAATACCCCTAAACCTAATTTCATCCTTTGGAAGGACAAAGTTCTGAGTCAGGTATGTCAAAACGGAGAGCTGAGATACAAACCTGATGTTTGGTCAAATACCTCAGGCATTTCAGCTTATTACTAAGGAAAAAGAAATTGAAGGAACTGAGCTCTTCAGTTTCTACTATAAAAGAACACTAATCAACCACCGTGGAAAAGTGAAAGTCATTGTTATAACATCCCACTGTGCAGTTCTTTTTGTCATGTTTAATGCAGTTAGACTTTATCAGCACAAGTCCTTTTCTAAGAAATGGTGATCCAAGTTTATTTCAAGCTCAGTGATACAGAGATCTGGGAATGTGAGAGAGAACTTTAGGGAATAGTTTATCTTCAGTTCCTCTTACATAAGCAACTATTATTGCATATATTTCTCATTTATTTACTACAATCTGTATTATGAACAAATTTGTACATATTTTGACACTCAGAAGCATTGGAGGCAAAAAGTACTAATGCACCAACACATTTTACCTCAGATGTCATCTGATGACCAGGTAAGTGGACAGCTTAAAACTCCTCTCCACCTTTCTGCCCCAACAGAAACCTTGCACTAGGCAACCTTGGGCCATCCTCATTACACACTGCAAGCAGCAAACCATGCACTAAACAGTCTACTGGCAGCTCTTTTTTTGTCAGTATGGGATCAACCCTGGAGGACCCCTCCTGATCAAAGACACAGCTTGAGGGTACTCATTCAATATAATAAATAATATAATAAATAATTTTTGCTACATTGATTTTGGTTTCTGCCAGGGGAAGAAGCTCTTGGCAGGCTAGAGTGGGTATGGGGACTCCTTGAAAAACTTAGTGTGGAGATTCCTTTGGTCTCTGGTTTGATTCCTTAAGTGTGATCCATAGTCATGAAATGCCTAGTATGGTCCAGACCAGACTGTGTCTGTTCAAATACAAATCAGTGGTCCATGGTGCAAACCAGTGAGTGTGCCAACCACTGTGCCTAGCCATCTAGGTGGAAGTTTGTGACAAACTTTCTGAAGCAGGAGACAGAAAAGTCAGATGATGCAACCTGATCTGGTTGAAGATGTCCCTGCTCATTGCAGAGGGGGGTTGGACTAGATGACCTTAAAAAGTCCCTTTCAGGCCAAACATAGCATTCTAAGATGCTGTGATTCTATGCCTGCCCCTCAAGCTCTCCCTGTTCTGCACACTAGGTGCTGCTTTGAGAGGCATACTCTTGACAGGAGAAGAGATAATGATTTTTAACTGAAGGAGGGATTTAGATTAGATATAAGGAAAAAGTTTTTTACAATGAGGGTGAAACACTGTAACAGTTTGTACAAGAGGTGCTAGATGCCTCATCCCTGGAAGCGCTCAAGGTAAGGTTGGACAGGACCCTGAGCAACCTGATTTAGTTGAAGCTGTCCCTGCCTGTGGCAGGGAAGTGGGACTAGGTGACCTTTAAAGGTCCTTTCTAACCCAAACTATTCTATGATTCTATGATCTAAATACAAAAATACAGTGGAACTGAATTTTCACAAAGCACCACATCAGAGAGCCTTGGGCTCTCTGAACCTTTCCATTTTTGATAGGAATATCACTGGCCAGTACAGAAGCAAACAAATTGTTAATGGACAGCTATGCATGGATAAAAATGTTTCTGGGAGTTTGACCAGCTTCTTAAACTGTATTGTGCTTCTGAATACTAGAGCCAAGTCCATGAACATATTTTTCTGTGTGTCTGGAAAGGCTCTTACTCAGCTATTTCTATAAGGCTCAGACGCCCAGCAGGTTATGCAGCGTTTGCACTATCAGATGTGTAGAATGCCGCAGATGATTTGTATGCCACACAGACACACAGACACACGCCTTGCTGGATGCGGCTGTGCGTGAGCGCGGGCGCGGAGAGGGTGACACCTAGAGCCGGCGGGCGGCGCTGCTCCGCATCCCCCGCATCCCCCGCAACTTCCACATCCCCCGCACCGGCAGCTCGGCGGCCGGCGCTTTTATCCTTTGGCTGTAGCTCTTGGAGTGGGCAGGTGATCACGTAGTCAGAATAACTGCCCCAGTGGCCTCAGGAGACAATTCTACTCCCGATTCTGCTTCACTCTCATGAGACTCCACCTGGAGTACTGCACTGAGCTCCAGGGATGAGGACTTTCTGGAGCAAGGAGGGTCACGAAAATGACCGGAGTGCTGGAACAGCTCTCATATGAAGACAGAGGGAGAGTTAGAGTTGTTCAGCCTGGAAAAGAGAAGGCTCCACTTATTGCGGCCTTTCAGTACTTAAATGGGGCTTATAAGAAAGATGGAAACAAACTTTTTAGGAGGACCTGTTGCAGTAGGACAAGGGGTAATTGCTTCAAACGGAAGGAAGGTAGATTTAGATTAGATATAAGTTGATTGTAGTTTTCCTAGAGAGGTGTGGATGCCTCATCCCTGGAAACCTTCGAGGTCAGGTTGAATGAGGTTCTGAGCAACCTAACCTAATAGCAGCTGTCGCTACCCATAGCAAGGGAGTGGGATTAGATGACCTTTAAAGGTCTCTTCTAACCCAAACTGTTCTCTATGATTTTCCTAGATGGTGATCAGGGATGTGTGCCCATGTGCAGCTTGCAGTTGGGAAAGGGATGGAAGAGTGGTGGCGAAGAATGAAGGATGAACTGACAGGTGTGGAGGTGAGAGGACTGTGAGAACAAAGAGGCACTGCCCCCTTTCTATTACAATTAATGATTGATATTGAGGCAGGCAAGGGAAGAACTGTCTTCACAGCCTCCTGGCATCCTCTGGATTGTTCAGTACAGAATGCTTTGAAGTTGCTCTCTTCTGGTGTTTTCACAACTGCTGCTCCTTTGCAGCAAAGGCCTTTTCCATTGTCAACCCACACCATTCTGTTACTGACCAAAGGAGCAGGAGAGTGGGTGTTCTCTTGTGGGTGTCTTCAGTGATCAACTGTCACAATATCATAGTGCCGATGCCTGAATTTAGGACGTAAATGATCCTTTTCTCTTCTGTGAGCATATCCATGAATATTGCATCAGTGTTTATTTTTCTACTTAGGCTTTTATAGGTTTATATGAATTATGTATACTTTTTCCTTTAGCACAGTAAGGCTTCCTTTAATTCTGTTTGTTGACCCAAAATTCATTTTGATATGAATGGTTCCAGCCAAAAGCAGAATCTGGTGAAGTGGAATGTGGTATTTTAAATTTCATTCTGATATACCAGCACTGAAAATTCTACAAGCAGTGAGTTGTTAAATCACAAGTATGGTGGATATAAATATAAATGTTACCACACCAACACAGTATTACAAGTGGATTTGCATTTCCTCTGGCCCTTGCTGCGGTGAGTTTTAGTCCCAGTATTATTTCTGGCTAGGAAAACTGTATTCCAAGTAGCTAGTGCACAATATGGTGTTTTGTTCAAATTAGTTACTGTGCAAAAATTCATGGAAGAAAAGAAAATGTGAAAAATATATCTTCTACTCTCTGTTGAAAACCACAAACAGCACTTTGGAAATTTTCTCAAGGACTGTATTCCACCCTAGCCGCAAAGACCTAAAACTCTGGCTATTACATCTAAATAATCAGTGGGGAAAATCACAGTACTGTGTTTTATTAGTCTGTTACATATTAAATCAGAAAATTTTTCTATCTAAAAGGAAGAGCTCCTCATGTTCACATATCAGGATGCCATAGGCATATAGGACTCTTCTTCAGAGCAGGTAACATTTTACATGTGCTTTGTGCTCATTTTTTTTTCTGCTAATAAATACAAGAGAGTGGAGACTATAATAGAAAGAAGAGCAAAAACCTGGCACATAAGTGAAGTAATAAAATATTTTCAAAATGTGAAATAAAATAATTGTGCAATGGAGATATAGCTGTGACACAGGAAAATAGAAGTTACTCTGTGAAAGGGAAGAGCCAGAAAGAGCAAAACTGGAAGGGAAGGAAGGGGGCTGCTTACAGGCATCGTTCAACAGACACTGTGCAACCAAGTCTGCAACCTCTGGAGAAAATCAGTAGACATCAGAATAGTAGGGGGAAAATCACCTAAATCAAGCTCCCTACAAACATAACAGATGAGTGAATTTTGGCCTGAACTCTGATTGTGAGATGTTACTTTTCCTCACAAAGCAGAGCAATACTATAAAAACTCTATGCCTCAGTTAATGGACTGTAACTAGTGAGATTTCTGTTACCATCCTGAAGATCCTAAATTCTTTCTCCAGTTCTAAGAAGTATTCAGTAGACATACAGTGAGTACAGTTCACTGTAAGTATAATGAAATAAAAGTGAAAATAATGTGCATTATAATGCTGCTAAATGCTCGTCTCTTATCTGCTTCCTTATAACATGAGAAAAAGAGATATTCTGATGGAAAGGAAAGGCAATATTTTTTTTATATAATTTAAAAAGATAGATTCAGATAACCCGTAGGAGTCTGTAGAACTCTGCCAAAGGAAAAAGTTTGAAACAGGAATGCATTAGCACAAGAAAACCACACATATAATCACACAAATAATGAGAGCAATTATTGTTCTCTGTCTGATTTCAGCATCCTTCCTCACAAACATCTTGTATCTGATACCTTTACAAAGAAAATCTTGAATAGTTTGGGCTTCACGTTGTAGGTGGAAGAAAAATCACACTTAATACTGGTAACTATTGTCTTTTATTAGTCATTCTGCATAGACATACAAACTATTAAACTATAGATCCAGCCACTTGTGCAATTTCTGTGCCCTGTCAGTTGCCCTGTGGATGACAAATTCTAACTGTAATCCCTGTTTTCCTGGTTTTAGAAAAATCAGTATTCATTAAAATGAATCATTAGCTTAACAATACTGTATACAAAATAAAACTTCATAAAAAATATTAAAACCAGGGTAAAAAATCTGATGTGCTCTTTTCTTCATTAATATAACGTCTGCTGCACCTCAGGATATCACTGTTCAACCACATCTCTTCTCCGATAGATGACAAAAATTTCCAGCAATTATCTCTGGCTCTGTTCTGATTTTTAGATCACAGAGCACAATTGCTACAAAATGTAATTATGGTGTTGCTGATGCATTATCATTATACAAAATGGTCCATTGTGAGTAATCATTTCAAGTAACGCTCAGAGGGTAGCACCTTGCAGTTGGACTACTGTAAACATGCCAGGTTTTGTAGTTTATTGCACAAGCATGGGAACTTAATATATTTACAGGAAGGGGCCTTGAATTTCCTGACTAAAATATACTAGCTTTGCATAGATTCAGAGGATAAATTTGCTCTATTGTGTGCTGCTGGATATGCTTTCTGCATTCTTAATTTAAATCCTAGGGATTGTTTTCAGGAAAATGTCATTGTAATTATTTGAACACAGCTATGTGCCAACACGAAAGTATGAGCTGGAGAACAGTTTCATGGTGATATCCTATCAGAAGGCATTTGCAAAGCACCAGGGACTGGTCAACTGAGTTTGAGGTGGGAGGCAGGAATTTTTGTGCTCTGGTGTGTTTCTGGCACCGACTCATTAGATCACTTTGGACCTGGCATATAAACGTCCTCCAGCCATACTCCTGACCACTGGATTGAGGATGGCTGGGTGTTGTTCTGTCTGAAGACATGTAGCGAAGAGGAGAACCTTAACATGAGGTACAGTAGAAGTCCTACTTGCTACTATTTGTCCACATCGTTTAAGAAGAGTGAGAGAATACAATTACAAAGCAAACAAACAAACAAGCAAAAAACCAAACACTTTCTCAAGGACTTAAAAATACATTTCTCTCATTTGGCAGACTTCTCAACTATATTACGTCTTGGTAAGATCACAGAATCATAGAACCATAAAATGGTTTTGTCTGGAAGGGACCTTGAAGAAAATCTAGTTCCAGGCCCCCTGCCATGGGCAGAGACATCTTCCACTGCATCAGATTGCTTAAAGTCATATTCAGTCTGGCCTTGAACACTTCCAGGGATGGGACATCCACTTATAAATTCAATACACCCAGAAACACTTACTGCACTGAGGCTGCCTGGCAGAAATTAGTTTGTATCCACACTGCCAAGCTCACTTTACCTTCAAAAGAGTGGGGAATTGATGCAGACTAAGAGAATGGTTTGTGCACATGCATGTTCCCAAATTGTGACAGTGAATTGCTTTGGAGTGCTCTTGTTGTCAAAGGCTAAAAACAAGCCGGGGCTGCAAGGCTTGATATGCACTACTGTCATTCAGTGCTGGGATTGTTTCCTGGCACTGTGATTATTTTTTAAGGTTCAGCTTGCACTTGAAGAAGTGCACAGCTGGTGTAGCAGCTGACATGAAGGGAGCAGTACAGACTGTGGGCAGTTGCTTATGGCCTTTTAGTAATTCTCTCTCCAGTGTGGGGTCTCCTTGCAGCCCTAAATTGTGGCTTCCCGCCTCCTCACACCATCTCAACTAGGTGGAAAGCCACACTGACTGCTGGCACCTGCATTCTGGGTAACAGGGTGAGGGCAAGGGCTGAAAATCTGGCCTACTGAGGTGGGAGAAGCTACCTCTAAATAATAAGGAACATGAGGCGGGATCCTACTTCGAGGGTCTCCTGCTCAGTGCCTGAGAGGTCTGAGGTGTTAGCATGTGGATTCATCTCTCAAGAGAGAATAATTCTATGCCTCCAACTTGCATTTGTGAAACGTTTCTGTTAGTGCACAGTCACACTGAAAACTTTCTGCATGTGCCGGACCTTTGAGTTGCACAAATGTCTATTCTGTCCAGTCCATTACAGATGTCTTTGCTTATCTGCAGTGTAGGAAGAGGGCAGGAATGTTCCCCTTTCTCTGGAGGGGAAGTGAACTCAGGCACCAGCCTAACAAAGACTCTTTCAAAAATGTATTTTAACTATTTGACTCCTGGATGGTTGGGAAGCTGTTTTGGTTGTGGTTAGAGCTCTTTGAAGCAAAACTCTGTGGGAGTTGCAATCTACTTAAATAAATGCAAATATGTACCATTGCCCAAACTTACACCCACAGTCCATTTCCCTGTGTCTTTGGCACGTCTTACAAATAACTTCAGATTAGTGTGGATTAGATGGTGTTTTTCCACTCCTGTTTCCATCTCCACTTTAAATTGTCCCACATCCCTTTTTGTTTCTCTTGCAAAGAACTAAAAGCTCTTCAGAGAATGTGACTTTCACTTCTGGGAGTGGATAATTCAGGCAAATTATCCCACCGTTATTTAAAAAAAAATTTCTGCTGCTGTTTCATGGTCCTCTGCTCTCATGTACGAGGGAGTGCTGCATTTAGTGTGCAGTCCATGCTTACCCTTGGTTTTGCCTTTACTGTCCTCTGTGGTTTAGTCAGAAATTTTATAATAATTTTATTGTATTCCCAGGTCTCTTATCTGGCATTTATTCTTGTTACTTCAGTTGCTACTGGTTTTAGCTTGTACACAGGAAACTGCAGTGCCAATCAGTGTCGTTCCCAAGGTGACAGGAAACCCTATTTGGTCGGATGTTGATTGTGCTTGTCTTTACGGCTCCACCCATCACACTTTCTTCCTTTTTGGCTTAAGTTAAGAAAAATTAATCAGTGACTGCCATCTGGTAGAGAGTTTTGGTGGTTTTGCAGTGATTAGTCCAGCCGATCTTTTGAAAAGTCACACGTGGCACAAGAAACCAAAGGAAAATATCCGTGTTAATATTTAAATGCTTCTTGAGGCTTAGATTTACAGGGACCGTTCTTGCCCTTAGCATATTAGTAATTTGAGTTGTATGAGTAATCCCCTTGTCTTCCTGAGCAGCAGGTTTGGGATTTTAAGTGCTGTTTGGTCAGAGGGTTAAACTCTGATGCAGCTTTCTAGTGACTGATTTCCTCCAATTCTTTTCTGTGCTTGACCATCCAGACATGGTTTCTGTGACTGCTTCCCTGCTGTCCTAGCGTGCAGGCAGAGTTGGACATCTGGGACAGTGAGGAGATGAACGTTAGCTGGGCTTGAATGCTCTGAGCATCTTGTCTCAGCCCATAGCAGGCTGTGTCCGTCTGTGACGTTTGCAACCAAGTGTAATGTCTTTTCACAATGGTGGGTTGCAAATTCCCTGCTAAGGGGCAAAGGGCAAGAGAAGAGCACCAGTTTCTTTCTGAGGTTGGTTTGTAAGCAGGAAATATCTCATGAGCTCTTGACTAGTACCCACAAGTACTGGTTTCGGGAAAACAGTGTAGAAGGAGGCAACCATATCAGATATACAGAGTTTTGATATTTAGAAGGAAGATTGATTTTTCATATTTGGGGGTGTAATAGAAAAGTTTCTTTGAGTGTTCCCATTAATGTCTGAAAAAGTTTAATTCTTCAAATTAAAACAAAAATACTCACCTTTCTTTTTGTTTTGGAATGCATTTATCTCTGATCATGCTATTTCTTCTACAGGGCAACCTAAAGCTGAACTTAACCCAGTTCCCCTTAGTTTAAAATGTTAGGAACAGACACAGAAAATAGTAAAAGAAAAGAAAAACATTAAAGTGGCTCCAAAACTGCAATGTAAGATATCCAAGTATTTCTTTGAGTTACAAGAAGCCATGTGCTGGAAGCGCTTACAACCAGCTTATATTGGAGCCATCAGTTAATATTCCAGACCATGAATCTCTTCTTTGAGTGCAATCATAATTCATTTTATTTCTGTGCAGTGTCAGGAGAACAGTTGACTAATTATACTGCTTCTTTTTTGAAGAATGCATTTCTGGATATTCAGAAGAGATCTCTTACATAGAGCTAGTATGTACAGAAATCTTAACGTTGTTAGATAGCAGAAATGTCCCTTATTTTCAAATACACTTCTGCTCAAAGATTACTGCATGCAAATCTGTGGGTCAGAGTATTTCTCAGCTCTTTTGGGAAATTCTCTTCAGCATTTTTATTAATAAAGTACCTGAGAGCCTGGTCACAGATCAGGATCCTTATGTGCAAGACTTTATAAATTCACGAAAATGAAATGTTCTATCCAAAAGACCTACATTCTAAACATCAGACAAGATAGTAAATGTGTACAGACAATCAAACATGCCTCAGGAAATGGAGAAGCAATAGCATCATGGCAGAGATGAGGATGCCCAAAGTATACTATAAGAATGACTTGGCCAAAGAAATACTGCCCAGAGGCAGTAGCTGATTCCATACGACACTGACATTTCAGCCAGGCTCTTGCTAGAGTTATTTGTCTGCTTTGATACCATCACATCCAAGCTGATGCACCAGTTTAGTTTGACTTTGAACTTAGTTGAGTATGGCCAAGACATTTCAGGAACTCTTTTTATGATTTTCATACTAAGACAAGTGGGACATTAACTGGTTAAGTGACTGATCCAAGATAGTATTTCAAATGAGTGCCTATCTTCATAAAGTACCTGGGCTCTTCAACTCTCCATTCATTTCTCTAACCAGGGGAGTCTATAAGAAGCTACAAAAGTGATATTTCTTTCTGGGTCAGGGACTTCCCTTATGTTCCCTATCAAAGATAGGGAATTTATGCTTAACAAATAGAGTGTATTGTTGCTACTAATTTATGGTACCTATAATTATCCTTGTTATGTTAATACTGTGATTTGATAACAAGAGCAAAACAGAACACAGCAACTTCAAATGACCGCTCAAATATGCGATAGGCATCAGAAGGGGAAGTTTTGTATATAATTCCCACACAAAAAAAATGTCATGAAGTACAATGTTTCTCTAGGGAACTCAGTCCTCGTCGTTCAGGATGACCAGTAGTAGCTCCCTGGAAAATGCTGCCAGTGAGAGACAGGGTTGGTGCTGGGCAGGAGGCAGCTGAGTTTGCCCCTCTGCCAGGGCTGGCACTTCCGCTTCCCACCATCCCCTAACAGCTGCATCTCCTGTTTTTGAGATGTCTCAAATCCTTCCTGAGTTGTAACAAATTCTGCCAGAGGACTGCTGCATATAGTCCAGAGGTTTTCAGTTCCTCTCCCTGGATTTGATAGTGGACCTAAAAGCATAATCTTACAGCAAATCAAGGAAAACAATCAGAAGGGCAGAAAAATACACAGTGGCTAATAAATACAATTTGCATGAGCTTCTTTCACTTTAAACTCTATTTAGCTTGTTTTTTCTCAGTGGATTTATAGAGGTGTCTGGGAAGAAAGTTTGGCCCACAGACCACAATACTGAATAGGTTTGCAAAAGAAGGAGGCATTGTGAAAAGCAAAAAGCTGGTATTGTAATTAGTCCCCAAGTTAATCCTCTGGCTACAGAGAATACATTTGCAATTTACTGCAAAGATTAAACTAAAATAACTGTTTTCTGCTTCATCACAAGGATTTTCACAAATGTAGATGGTTTAAATACTCCTCTAGTCCCCATGTAGAGTGTTCACTATTGCCTGGCTCCCAGCTACTGAGCTTATCATCCTGGGTTAGTGCAGAGTTCATAAGGCTAAGAAAGATGTCTGTAGAAAAAAACATACAAGAGAAGACACCAGGCACAAAGATGGGGAAACATCCTTTGATTCAGGACATTCCTAAACCATGGAGTGCCAGAAGATGGAGGACGTACTAAAAATTAGTAACAGTATTAATTAAGTAATGAGTAATTCCTGCTTGCTTTGTTCTTGCATTCTTTCCTAAAACCTCTTCTTGCTGACCATTATTGTAAACAAGATACTGCTCAACCTTTGGCCTTACAAAGTACACCGAATTTGTGTTCATATTTCTACATTGCTGTCTTCAATGTGTGTTAACCTGACCCATGTTACATCATTAGCTGTATGTTGAGAGGGTTTGTACTAAGATAGATGGTGTGGAGATCAGATTAGGAGTGAGTTTGGTTTATCTTTCAGTTATGACTTATCTCCTTTCTCTTTATTTCACAATGCAATATGCATTTAGAGGAAACTACTTTTGTAAGAATCCTCACATTTCCCTTTCTATTCAGATTCATAGAAGTGAATTTAAATGAGGCTGTTTAAGTTTCTTAAGGTCATGAATCTTTGCTAATAGAAGACTATTAATCTGAAGCAATTGTTGTTATTTCGCTCTGAAATTTTTTATCTATACTGACTTATTGATGGTGTGTATGAGAAAGTAGATCCAGAAAGCCTTTGCTCTGGCCTTTATCTCTGGGCACAGGCAGAGATGCATTTTCCTTCTCTAGAGTCCTGCTTATGCAGTCCCCTATAGGAGTGTCTCTGATGAAGGCAGACAGTGGCCAGGGCTGCAAGCTCTGTAGAAAAGAGCTGAAGATCTCTTACCTGTCTGTTCCTCATCAGCCATTCAGCTCTAAATGGGCCCTTTTAAAGGTCTATCTAAGCTCTGATGTGGAAGATAAAGTACACCTTGGTATGCAGACATTTATA
Source organism: Lophotriccus pileatus (assembly GCA_035583135.1). Classification (NCBI taxonomy): domain Eukaryota; kingdom Metazoa; phylum Chordata; class Aves; order Passeriformes; family Tyrannidae; genus Lophotriccus; species Lophotriccus pileatus. The sequence continues at coordinate 34,617,709 of JAWWES010000041.1, read as the reverse complement.
GCTGTCTTAAAAGCATTCAAGCATTGCTCTGTTTCAAATTGCAAGCCTAAGTGGATTTCCTAGACTTTATTTTCAAAGGGAATCCAGGAACTTTTTACAGTAATACACTTGTCTGAGCAAACCTTCCCATAGAAAGCAAGGCTGGAAAGCCAGACTATGAAAGTGGATCAAAAAAAAAAAGCTGGAAAGAGAGAAAGGTTTATATACCTAGCTTAGGCGTCAGCTCTGGAGACTTTAGAAGCCGCTAAATGGCAGACTTAAATGTACATAGAGGGGTCCTGTCTCTAAGAGCCTAAATCCCATCAACTCATAGAATGACTTAGTCACCCTGGAAATGGAACTGTGTGTTCCAAAGTGTATGAGCTACAAGGATTCGGGGTCTGTACAGGCAGTCTTAGATGGTGTGACTGAGCAGAGCCATTCTGCCAGCTCCCTTTGGAAGTGTCCATAGATGGCGCAGCTCTGTTGAGCAACAGCATGGGTCTGGAGGATTTACATTCTTCAGAAACTGCTGCTGTTCAGTAATTTCTTCAAAGTGCACTAACAATTCATTTGTCTGCTTAGAAGTCTTCCGTGTGACACTTGCAGTAGTTTAAAGATAATGAAGACCAAGTCAAATAAACAAGGAATGTGCTTTTTTATCTTAAGGTTGACAGGGTGTAGTAAACGCCTCTTTTCCCAGATGTTCCTTCCTGTCTTTCCCAAATGGCAAACTCACCAGGAAAGAACTCATTGTACTGATTAGTCTTCAAGTCACAATAAAAAATAATTTTCTCTTACTGATACTGTCTGAAGATACTGCCCATTTACATTGCAATTATTCCTGCCCATGTCTTTTTCCAGGTCAGCTGGTTTTGTTTAAAACCTCAAAAGAGTATTGAAGGACATTAATGTGTGAATAGATGATATATTTGCTTGTTTGTATTTAAGGGTAATAAATGATATTCCTTAAATGAGCAGCAGCTGCAGGAGGGAAGTAGAGTTTGTGCTTAAGAGATTATTATGGAATACATGAAATTAAACTGACATATAAAAAAAATAAATTTCTATCTAAAAGATGAAAAATCTAAGATCCATTATTCATTTGTACAACCATATGGCTTACCAGTTAAATAGCAAAGAACCTCAGTTAAGCAGTCTTTAAAAAACACTTCCTAGAAGCTATTGCTATAGTGTTGCACCTCTACATCCTCATTGATTAGATCAGTTCTCCTAGATAGGCTGTCCTCTGTATAATGCAGGCAAGCACCCTCTGGGTGTGCTGTAGCGCTCACCAAAGAAGTGAGCCTTCCATGTGCTGGGAAAAGTAATCTGGCTTTGCACCTGGACAAGAGATCTAAATTGACAATGAAGGTACATGGCTACAGCTCCTCCAAGGTGTCACAGAGGTACTTATGAACTGAAATCCTAGAGGAGCAACTCATACAAGTATGACAAAAGTATTCTGCAGATTGCTTTTTTCCTTAGTTTTCAAGGAAAATATACAGCAGACAGAATATGTGGGGTTATTTTAAGAGTTCTTCTTGGCTTACCTTAAATAAATGCTTTATCTGAGCTCCTTGTGTTGTGCATTTTTTTGATATGTGGAGCCCTAGCAGTCAATTTTTATTATTCTCTATTCTCTTTTGCATTTTCCTATTCTTTTAATCCCTTTTGTTTATATTCATTGTATCTTGATTTAAATTAGCATGTGCATTAATCAGAGAGAGAACAGGTCATCCAGGACATGAGGCCTCCAGTATGAAATAGAGCAATGCTGCAGTGCAAGAAGGTAATAACAGCAATAAACAAAACCGTATTCAATTAAAGCTCTCCCATCTAAAGAAAATTAACCATAAATTAGTAAACATTTGTTCAGCTCTTTGAATAAACAGCTCAAATAAGCACAACAAATTGGCATCTTAATTTATTTTTACTTGTGAACATTTGACTCAATTTTCAGTCATGCTGGAGACACATATATGTGACTGTGGATGAGAAACAGAGCTTTATGTTTCCATTCAAATTTTGTTGCCATTCAAATTTTATTGAAGAGAGAAGTTTGCATGACAAAATGCGATTTGATTGTACAAATAATCTACAGGAAAAGATGGGAGGTTGTATAAGCTTTGCACTTTTGAACAGTCAGTTCCCGTAGCTGAGCGGTGTAGCCTTATCGAGGGCAGAACAGGAGTGAATTGGCAGTACATTAGAAAGCCTGATTAAAAGAGGGAAAGTTGAAACTACACTCATGTCAGCTGTTTTCCTCTACAGGATATTGAGCCATTCCTGTCCTAACCAGATACTGATTGCTTAAAACTTAATCCAGAAGTACTTGTCAAAAGTGTTTCCTCAGCTCGTTTTAACCTGCTGAGCTGTGAGTAGATCCTTAGAATTTTTTGCAATTTAGTGCTAGAGGTATTGTCCTGCTCTTGCTCATGGCTATGGGAACAAGATCAGACCCTCTGGAGAGAATGAGAAGTGCCTCCAGTTTCCAGAAAAGATATTTGAAACTTTATATCTGAGGCTCCTAATCAGTTTCTGTGGACTCAGAGAGGGCTGGATTATGCTGGCAGGTGCTGCCAGGAGGTTTCTTGTAGTTGGGAAGCTGCAGAGGGCTGGAAGTCTTACCTCACAGCAGACATATATCCCTCCTCTCCTTTCAGTAGGTACACAGCTTGCTGTCATGTCTTCTAGACCCCTTCCTCAGAGTTGGAGGAATCCTCAGACTTAGAGGAAGCATCAGTTTTTCAAGTGATAAATAAGTGGAGAAAAATAAAATGCAGCACTGGAATATTATGAGAACTCTGTGGCAGAGCAAACATGAGCAGAAGTGGCAACTCAGGAATATTCTTTCCAAGATGCATACTTCATCCTATTGCCTCTCTCACCGCCCTGAGCTTAAATGTATTCAATTTATGGCTTTCTGGTGATAGGTATTAGCTTCAGTGTTATGTCCACACTACCGCCTGTAAATGAGGTTGTCTCTTTGGTGAAATGAGGCTGCCCATACCAATGGCTACAGGACTTGTGTCAGCTGCAGAGGACTGTGAGACAGTAGAAATAACACAAATTCAGTAATATTAACCATTTAGTTTTTAAACATGGTTGTGGAAAATTTGGCTAATATCTACCTATCTGTCCAGGATCGCCTTTTTGGAGAGGAAAAAAGAGCCAGAGGAAGGTTAATCTGTGGAAGGAATAAGGCTTTGGAAGCTAGGCCAGGAGCCTATCTAGGAAGAGAGATCTACTGTTCCCACACCTGATAGGAGGTCAGTAGGTAATTTCTGGTGTTTTAAGTAGCAGTGGTTTGTCAGCAGGAGAGAGGGGAAGATCAAGTTTTGCCCACCTGCGCGTCCAAGTGCTGAAGGTAGAACTCAGATCTTGAATTTTTTGTTTCATGCATTGTAAAGTTTCTGCAAAGTGGCCAAACATGAGCTAAGTGGAATAGATCCTTCAAGGATATAATATTTATATTTATATATATTTATATATATTTTTTATATAAGTATAAATTATATATATGTATTTATATATAAGTATAAATTTAGACTGGTCATAATGCAAAGTAAATGAGTCACTTTATATTCATAGTTACAGATTTTGTATCAAAATCAGTTTATGTTCCTCTGCAATTGTTTTTTTTAAGTAAAAGATAGACATAAATAGTACTGAATCTTCAAGTCAGTTAAAGAGCAATTTTCTTCAGAGAAGACTACCTATGGCATTTAATTGCAAAATCACTTAACTTAAGAAATAACACAGATTTAGGGAACTTTGGTTTTTAGTGCTGCTTCTAACACTAATCCTCCTTTGGCCTTTTTAATTGGTTGATTGCAACTTCTGATTTTTGAGTACTTCAGTCTGGTTGTGATACAGATTTGGTTTTGATAACCCGAGGTCTGAGTGGGTTCCTAAAAACTGCAGCCCTTGCTTAAGTGAAAACCAGCAGCAACCCAGAATTGTTGGCAGGTAAAGCAGAGAGTATTTGGGAAACTGAGTTTTCATCAAGGGTCTGCCCATAGCATCCATATAACAGTGCTTCATAAGGCACCTAGGAGTGTAAAAATGAAAAGTACAGTATAAGTAATAAGTACTGTTTGAAAATATTAGGATGACATTTGCATAGTTACCTAATGATTTTTAATTATTTTCTCAAACTAATAGTGATGATATTGATTGTCCTTTGTTGAAATTAAGAGTAAATAAGAGGATAATTATATTAATGAATATTGTATATTATCAGAACTCATGGGGTTTTCTATCAGGATATTCCTTAATATGTGCTGCAGCATAACAGAAAACTGAAACTTACGAGATCTAAATTTCTAAGAATGTATACCTAAGAAAAAAATGCAACTTTGTTTTTCAAATTGAGTTGATCAATAATGGATTTTTACTGCATGCTTAGAAGACTTGTTTGAGATAGTATGCTGATGGACAGAAAAAAAAAATCAAGAGGTCACCACACCCATTACTATAACCATACTCTCATTCATCTCTACTTTCCCAAGATGTCCAGTCTTATCAGCAATGCATAGTGGGTACGTATTTCAGATAGCAAGTACAGAGCAAAAATCATATCTATGCATTTTTGAAAAATACATCAAGTGTTCTTACACTTGTTAGAAGCAATTATTTAACAATACTGTGAATGTTACTTGAAAATTTATCATATTATATTTCACTTCAAATGAGAGCCATCTCTTAACCTTCTGGGGACTGTCTGTAATGGATATTATAGATCTTCATTTGTGAAGAGATGTCTCAGTTGTTTATTAGAAGATCTATATTAGTGTTTGCTTGAGGCTGGAAGAAAACAGCAGTATCTTCAGTCCTTTGCAAAGATTATCTTAACCTCTCTGTTCTTCTGCCTTTCTACTTTTTCTTTTTTCAACACTGATTTTTCTTTATGAAGTCATAGTTTGCTATTTTTATTCATTTTATATTGAAATACACGATTAATAACGACATTAATTCCTTTTCTCAGTTACTCTTGCTTTTCACACATCGCCACAGCTTTACATATGACATTAGTTCACCTATATGACTATGGTTTCTCTTAGCTATTTTGATAAAAGCAGCAAGAAAGCTGACACCAATACTTTTTCTATTGTTTACAAATTTACTTTTTTCTCCCTTTGAATCACTATCTAATTAATATGTACTAAGACCCCTCTCTGGGATTCTAGACATATGCTCTGATTGTACCAGTCTGGCACCAGTAAGGTAGTAAGTGCTGGAAAGCATGTGCCTAGTTGTGCTCTCCCAGTGCAATCAGAGCAGTGCAAAACCCACCTGCATTCAGTGTGTTTGCCGATGAGAAGGAGCAGCAAGGTGAGAGACTGAGGACCCGTGTCTAGGCCTAGCCTGTGAGCAGCACAGAAACAAAATGCACAGGGGAATTGGGGTGTTTTTCCCTTCGGTAAAACCCAGGGAGAGTATCCCTGTGGAGTGTTCCTTGGTACAGGCAGGATCTGAGGACTCAAAGCAAACTCCCTCCCCAGCAGCCATAGCCAGTGCTACTCTTCGTGTTAATTAATGGCTTTCTTCCACCCACATGCCCGACACAGCCCCCCCCTTGGCTACACAGCAGCTCGGCTGAGGACAGAGGACTGATGGCGCAGGAGGAAGCACCTTCCGTGTCCACAGTGCTGGGGTCAGAGGGCAATGGCTTTTGGAGGGCAGCAGCCACCACTGCTGCTTCCAAAACCACTAGAGAGAAGGAGAAACTGAGGTTCAGGAATCTGGGTGTTGCATTTTTCAGGAGTGCTGAATAAATACAGGAATGTGTATTTAAAGAAACTACCCAGCTTAAACAAACAACTGGGAAACAGGTCAGGCAATTGGATTTTCATAATCACCATCTATGGCTTAATTTTAGGGTCAGGGAAGACCCGGAAATGGCCTCACTAATGATTAATAGGCTTTAGTAACCTGTTGGCCCTCCGAGGTGGACAGGTGGAGTTTCCTTTTGAGAGTGTTCAAACAAATACTGCATTTTTTTTTTTTTTGTCATGGTCTGTAATAAAATTTGCTTCCATAAATGTATTATTTAAAATACTCCAGGGATTTCTCATCAGTGGACTTGTTCATATTATCCAATTGAAAAGAGGGCTGTGAGTATGTAGTAAGACCCCTCTCTGGGATTCTAGACAATACACAGACACAAGTGGTTTCCTGACTGCACTTACGTACCCAGTAAGGTGGCTATCCCAGCTGCTGAAACTTTAGAAGAGTTAGTCTCATGATGATTTTAATATAATGCTGTTGCAAATGTTTACAATTCCTCAGACTCCTCACATGTGGTGAGGTGCTCTTCCCCATCAAGACACAACAAGAGAGGACGCTGGGAGAGGTGTATGTAACACTCCAGACTATTAACATGGGGAACATAAAGAATGTAAAGTTATTTAAAATGTCAAAAAAGGTAGACAATATGAATAAATAAGGGAAACCCCATGTGTATGGCTCCCTTACTCTAATTTGAAGTAGAACAATACCTATATGTAGTCAGGAGATATACACATACACACACACATACATACATATCTGTATATGTATGTGAATATATATGTGTATGTATATATATGTGTTTGTATATATATATGTATGAATCTCCAAGAAAAATGAATTGTCTGACTTGAAGTGTCACTGGTATGACTGTGATTTCTTTATTCAAAAACTACTGTAGACAAGAGATGCTTACTAAAAATGCGCTCCTTGTTGCTCTGTGGCCAGCCTTGTGGAATCCCTTCCAATAGGGTGGGAAAAGGTGAACTCACTACATAGCTTCTTTCCATCGAGGTACTAAAAGAGAAGAGAAATTTTGCTTTCTATTCTTCAACAGAAAATGAAGACTTTAACTGTCGGAGGAACACAGAGAATCCAAGGACTCCGGGGGGGATCTGAGACTATAAGCATCTTCTATTAGAATATATAAGCATATGATGGGTTCAAGCCCTCCCTCATCTGTCAAGACAATGCAGTATGTCTTGTTTTCAGCCCTATTCCATAGCATAAAGAATGCAATAAAGAAGTTTGCATGATTAATGCTAATATTGGTAATAGTTAGTATTGCTAATGTATGTAAACATTATTTTAAAAATATTATTAACCGAAACATACTTCAGAGGGGTTCTTTGAGATGCCCATATTTATGGAAGAATTAAATTTTGAGCTATTTTCTATTGAACATGCTCTTATGGACTTCCTAAAAAGATTGCTATCCTTCAGGTAACTGTTTCCTGCCCTATATTCAGATTTTATTCAATCAAAAAATCTAGCTTTGAATGCATTAAATATGTACCTAAAAACTAGTTCTTCTTTCCAGAGTAAGTTATTTGATCCTCAACACCAGTATTCACCAATAATCCCCATAAATGGTAAAAGCTATAAACTCACAGTTATAATTAGATCAGGTATATTTTTGTTGTTGTTGTTAAAAAGGAAATAGCCTTTTTGCCAAGACTGTCAGTTATAACAATGTAAAAGCCAAAGAAAATATTAACATTTCACTGTACTTTGTTACTCGACAATAGGAATACTTTTCCTCTATATTAGGAAATCCCAGTAGGCTCTCCCAGAAGTATGTCTGGGTCTAAATTGCTACCTATTTTTCAACCAAAGGTAGCCTAAACAGTTTCACAGAGATTCATTGCACGGCTTTTCTGTGGATTTCTGGATGGTTTTCAAAAGATTAGATTTGCGATATGTACCCTTGGAACCACCTGTTTGAGAGACTGCCTTTTTCCATGGAATACATTGCTAGTCACACTCAGAAGAGGTGCTTGTGCAGGAGAGCTTTTATGACAGAGAGGTCTAACAGGATATTTTCCTTGAGAAAGGGCCTGGAGCTGGGTACTAACTTCCCCCATGGACGGGGGCAGTCCCCAGGGAAATGGGATGGGTATGTGAGCCAGCACCCTCCTGCAGGATCCAGCTGAGAGTGGCCACCATAGCCAGCTCATGGTGTGCCCACCTCCCACGATGTCATGGCTCTGGATTTGGATATCAGTGCTGGTATTGCCAACTGGGGCTTCAGTGCCATGCAGGGTGTGTAGCGAGTCACAGAGCAATACTGGTAGCTTGTGCTATATATTGGTGCTTGTGCTATATATCAGTTACTCGGCGTTTCTGCTAAGGATGCTACTTCACTTCTGCCTACCTTTTAGCAAAATAGCAGAATCATACCCCCCACACTTTCTTGTGACAACAGAAATTGTCCCCATCTACCCCTGAATGCAGCCAGCCACCTGCAACCACCTCGGCTCCCTCTTGCCCCTTCCACCTCCACTTCCATCACTGACTCACTGCTACCATCTGTGGGCCTGGGCAGCAAAGCTTTTGCTGCCACCCACCCATCACCTAAGCTGAAGTAGGCTTGTGAGCACAATGGCACGTGAGATTCACTGATTCCACCAGGTGGTCTTGTCTCTTGGGCATTGTTGCTTTGTGCTGTGCTAAGTGACAGGTGAGTGACTGGAGTAATTTCTATTCATGCAGACTGACATGATATAAATCTTTTAATTTAAAATAAAATTACTGCTGGCATGTATAAGAGGAAGAAAAGTGCATCAAAGTTGTGCCTGAACAAAAAAAATGTGATATGCTTGTATGGTTACATCGTTCAAATATCCGTGCAAACAAATACCCGTGGGCCAACGATAAATAATGAAAGGGCAGTAAAATGCAAGTATTAACACAAGCAACTTTTGATGTAGACCAGAGGTGGTGAATGGTGCTACATCCAGTTGGCAGCTGGTCACAAGTGGGGTTTCTCAGGACTCATTATTGAACCGAGTGCTGTTTAATATATTTACTGATGATCTGGGTGAGGGGATTGAGTGCAACTTCAGAGCTGGGCAGGAGTGTTGATCTGCTGGAGGGTAGGAGAGATCTGCAGAGGGATCTGGACAGGGTGGATCCATGGACCGAGGCCAATGGTGTGAGGTTCAATAAGGCAAAGTGCCGGGTCCTGCACTTAGGTCACAACAATCCCAAGCAATGCTACAGATTTGGGGCAGAGTGGCTGGAAAGGGGTCCAGCAGAAAAGTACCTGGGGGTGCTGGTCAACAGCCAGCTGAACATGAGCCAGCAGTGTGCTCTGGTGGACAAGAAGGCCAATGACATCCTGGCTTCCGTGAAAAATAATGTGGCCAGCAGGACCAGGGCACTGATTGTTCTCCTCTACTCAGCACTAGTGAGGCTGCACCTCACCAGTCAAATGTTGTGTTGAGTTCTAGGCCTCTCACTTCAAGAAAGACATTGAGGTGCTAGAGCCTGTCCGGAGAAGGGAAATGAAGCTGGTAAAGAGTCTAGAATCCATGTTCTGTGAGAGGTGGCTGAGGGAACTGTGGGTCTTTAGCCTGGAGAAAAGGAGGCTCAGGGGAAACCTTACTGCTCCCTACAACCACCTGAAAGCAGGGTGAGGGTTGGCCTGTTCTCCCAGGCAGCCATCAGCAGGCAAGAGGAAATGGCCTCAAGTTGCACAAGGGGAGGTCCAGGTTGGGCATAAGACAAAATTTCTTCACTGAAATAGTTGTCAAGCACTGGAACAGGCTGCCCAGGGAAGTGGTGGAGTCATGGTCCCTGGAAGTATTCAAAAAACAGGTGGATATGGCACTTAGTGCTATGGTTTGATGACATGGTGGTGTTTGATCAAAGGTTGGACTCAGTAGCCTTGAAGGTCTTTTCCAACCCTAATGATTCTGTGATTCTGTAGAGGAATTCTATAGAAATGCACCCAATCAAGCAGAGTTCTAACGTAGAAACTGGAATTACTGGATAATAGGTTATCCACTGGGCAAAGTGTAGAGTTGTATTCTGATCTGGCAGGATGGCTATTAGGAGAGACTTGAGACAATCTTTTGTTGTGTTTGTATATATCTGAGCATGGTAGAGCAGCCAGAATCCAAAGAACTTCCCCAAAAGTACACATGGATGGAGAGGTATATGCCAGGAATCAAACTGGCATTGTCTTGTCTCTGTATGGGCATAGCTGCTTGGTAAATGTTAGAGACCTTTACACTGAGCTGAGCAACTTTAGTCCAGTTCAGACAGCTGAGTCTGTCAGTCTTATAGTAATGATTTCTGCTTGGTAAACACAAAAACTTTGATTAATGCCTACAGATTTGTGTCATCAAAATTCACAGAGCATGGATCTATTGTAATCAGTATGCCCAAATAGTTAAGAGTTGAGTAGATAACGTTTGATTGATGGGTTGAAACTATGAAAAAAGACAGTTTTCTTAAGTGTTGTTTGGAGAAAGCCACAAAAGGAATAGGGCTTATACCAAGCACACTGGAGTGTGCTCTATTTGTATTTTCACAGCTCAGAGTTGTTGTTGAATCCAACTTTATTTTCCTGTAGAAATTGAAATGTTATGAATTTGATTGTCCTGCAAGAGACTTTTGGCATTTCCAAGTAACCCCTCTAAGTCTGTGACCATTCCTCCTCCAGGGACACAGCTTGTTTATTGTGGTTTATTGCCTCGCCCTTCCCTCCTACCTAACATGACACATTTTCTGCTGTTTTGGTACTCACAATGTTCGTGCTGCCTTTCCAATTATTTCTGCTGACGTTACCACTTTTTCTCCCTCCATTCTATATATTTCAGTAGCTTCTTAAACATACACCTAACATAACTGTGAATTTTATTGCAGGTTGTTATATGTATCAGAAATATATTCCCTGGTTTTTTTCTTCCTTACTGATATACCACTTTCACATTTGACATTCGTAATGATAAGGTAGCATATAGGGAACAGTTTCTGCTTCTCAGAATAATCCAACGAGTTGTTCTCTAGTGCACTGTTCTTGCAGGTTGTTAGATTGAACAGGTATTATGTTTAACCTTGGTTTTCTGGCCACTCACTGCTACCAGTGAAACCACTCTTGCAGTCACTGCATACCCAAATCTATCAGGGACTATACAGAAAGTCAGGGTGCATAAATAATTTAGGATCAGCTGCATGAAAATGGAACTTATGGTAATACAGAACTCATATAACTGTGTTAATTATTTTCTAATGCAGACGAGGGTCCAATGTCTCACTGACTTTGGATATGAGCAGCTTGGGAAGTGTTGAACCTTTCGTCACTGTGCCAACCCCACGAGAAAAAGTAGCGATGGAATACCTACAATCAGCTGGCCGCGTCCTGACACGGCAGCAGCTTCGAGATACAATTGCATGTTCTCATTTACTTCAAACAGAATTCATGGTGAGTTTAACAACAAGCTTTAAATGAGGTTCTTTTTGACATAACTGAAACAACAGAAATTGCGGTGAAAAAATAGTCAGGCAACACTTTAATGTCAAGGTACAGCTAATTTCCACAGGGCAGATTAGATAGTTTCAAGGTGGTGTTTTACGTTTATGTTTGATGTCAGTCATATCCATGGATAGTACAGATTCCTCTGGGTTTGAAATTCCATTCATAGATGGGATAAGTGTCGTATTAGAGCTACAGTACAAACAGGCAGAACTGTAACACTGTGACAGTTTCAAAGAGATCATGAAAGCTGTGGTGACAGAAAACACACTAATAATTGGAGATTTTGTTTATTCTCATGTAAACATCATATATGTTTCCAATTTGAGCACTAAATTTTTAGTCACTATAAATTACTTTTTTGGAGCAGACAGAGACACCCACAGTCCCTGTCCAAAAGGGACTTTTGTCTCAAGGTCCAAATATCTTTAACAAGCATGACACACAGCGCCCTAATATACTCAAGACCAAAAAAACTGAAGTGCTTTACAAGTGTACTTATTAGTAAAAAGGGTAAGAATCTAAAATGAAGAAAGTGGCTGGGTAGAAACAAGTCAGAGCAGAAAAACTCAGTCAGAGAAAGCACATTACAACATATTAGTTGGAGTTGAAGCTGGCCAGAAATGTGGGGGACGATAAAAAGAGTTTTTTCAAATACATTAATGGCAATAGGCAGTATAGAAATACTGAAGATGGTCACCTCACAAACAGGGATGGAGATAAGGCAGAGGTATAGAAATAGAAAGCTAAGAATCTTGGGAAAATAACTACAGGATAATATAGGAAACATCTTTATGAGATTGGAAAAAATCTATAATGCATTAACAACTGCAGACTGCTCCAATCTCCCCATCTCAAAGCACATACAGAATATGGTGAACATAACTATAGAGTAGAGCAGCTTCTCTATCAGAAGATACTGAATTGACCAAGAATTCCTTTCTGCCTAGGAAAGAGACTGTGAGAGGGTCTAACAGAAGTCTATAAAATCCTAATTTGGGCTGATTCCAACGGGATGAAGTTCAACAAGGCCAAGTGCCGGGTCCTGTACTTTGGCCACAACAACCCCCTGCAGTGCCACAGGCTGGGCACAGAGTGGCTGGAGAGCAGCCAGGCAGAAAGGGAC
>JAWWES010000041.1:34590231-34605229 GCA_035583135.1 Lophotriccus pileatus | reverse complement strand
GGAGGTTTAGGTTGGATATTAGAAAGAAGTTCTTTACAGAGAGAGTGATCAGGCATTGGAATGGCCTGCCCAGAGAGCTGGTGGATTCACCATCCCTGGAGGTGTTTAAGATGAGGCTGGATGTGGCCTGAGTGCCATGATCTAGTAATCACAGTGGGGTTGGATCAAGGGTTGGACTTGATGATCTCGGATGTCTCTTCCAACCCAGTTAATTCTATGATTCTATGATTCTAATTGCAAGGAGAAGATGAATATGGACTGATTATTTATTGGTTTTCATGCCAAAAGATGACCAGTGCTATACAAAGAAAAGCTTGTCCTTTTCTAGTTCCCTCAGATGCCTTGCTACCAGTTTCTTTCAGAGGACACCAGAGAGGAGGAACCTAACACAATCAGCTACCCAACCTAAGCCTAACTTCTTTTGCTTTTACAAGTATTACCTAGCAAGGCATGTAAGAACTGGAAGACCTGTACAACCCCTTGAGCAAACTACAGGTCTAACAAAGACATACAAACAATGCACTTGTTATTAAATATGCCTTGATCCTTTGGGTTTCATTTTTTTTCCAATTTGCATGTAAGTCAATAGATGATGAATGCCATCTTACTCTAAAAATCACTTTTCATTGTGAATAATATCATCCTACAAAGCAGCCCTTTTATTAATCTTTAAAACACCAGTAAAAGTCATTTGCTTAAGAGAAATAAATTCCTCAATTCTTTTACCAAAAAGTGGTCAGACAGTGTACACAGAAAAAATTACAAGCATCCAAAATACTTTTATCACCAGTTATGCCATAGGTTCTCTGCCATTCTGCTGGTTAGGCAGGAAAGTCAGAAGAAATAACTACATCATGCTTAAATCCCCCATGTTAGGAGACAGTTTGTACAGACAACTTGGCACTTCATAGAATCCTGTTTACCCAAATCCTCTACACAGCATTTGTACACAGCTTTGGATAGATAGAGACTCACATTTTATTTGTCTCTTAGTGGGGCACAACATGACTTGGGCCATTCGCTGTTTCCACAGAATTTTATTGTAAAGATCATGACTTGCCTATTCCATTTCTAAACTTTTTTTTCAACATGTTTCAAGATGAAGCTGTTGAACTGTATCTGTTTGCTATCTTCCTTGCTACAGATAATAGTTTTAGTAGGAACTCAAGGCATGCAAAGAACGCCATATATAAGCCTCACTCATTCTGCTCACTCAGCTTTTTTTAACCAGCTAAAGAAATACAGTAAGACAGTCTTTCGGACATTAAAATTATTAGCTCCCATGAAAAACTTCCAAGTGTGAAAAAAGCAGAAAAATGTTCAAAGTATCTATGGAAAATTAAACATGAGCAGTTTCAGGTTATTCTGAGTTCTTAAATTAAAATCTATTTTTTTATTAACAATTAAGGGGACATTACTTATTTTTATTGTAAAAAATTTTAAATTACTTGCAAAATATTTTTCCATAATATTTATTAAGCTATATTCCTTTTTTTTTTTAATAATACTGACAAAAAATTGGGGTATTTTTAACTGAGAAAATATAACTGATTTGCAAAGAGGAAGAAATATAAATTACCCAGTATATACTTATTTAGTAGCCTGAGCTGCTACTATTCAAAAGACAGAATATCTGAAGTTGGTGACAAAAGATAAAATTTATTATTCCCAAAATACCAAAATGTTAGGAAAGGCAGTCCTGAATGGGAAAGTGCCAAATTGTTAATTTTATAAATTTTGATTCACATAAAAATAGAGGTATCGGTATAATGACTATCTGCCTTAATTTTCCAACATTTTGCCACATTTTCTTTCAGAGGCCCAAATAGTATCTCTTCAAATGTATGAACAGTTGTAGCATTGAAAGGCTAATGTGAGCCAGAATAGCTGTTATTAGAAGAGTATTGCTCAGAGAGGGAAAGTAACCCATGAACAGTATGCACACGCATCTATAATTGCATGAGAGTGACTAAGCACATGAATGTGTGCAGCTTATACATTATTTGCAATTATTTAATTAAATATATGTGTTTAGTAAAACAATTCTGTACAATATAGCCTATACAGCTACAGACTTTGTACGCTAATTTGCACATGTTCATGTTATTTGCAGTCTGCTGGGCTTATTTTCTTCCCTGTTAGCAGGACTGTTATCCCAGTAATAAATAAAAATCCTGATTTATTTTTTTCTAGAATAATCTCTTGTTTCTCACAGCCAGTTTCCAGAGAAGTGACTTTGTCTGTGGCTGTGATCCACGATGTATTTCCACAGGTTTTTGTCTCTGCCCTTGGCCTCACAAGTGCTTACAACTGGGAGGAGCCCACTGATTAGAAAGTGTTTACAGGATGTAAGTGATGAATATTATTAATGGACCTTGTTGGCCCAGAGAAATGTGTTTCTGTTTTCAACTTGATGGCATCTGTCAGTAACTGGCCAAATGATGAACTATTCAAAAATTTCAGCAGATGTAGCAAGGGAGACAGCCAGGCAGCTGGAAGAGCCTCACTGACCACCATCACTGGCTGGGCAGGCAGAGGACTCTCTCTTCCTCACAAATCTTTTTCCAGTGTCTGTAGATGACAGACATAGATCACATTAAACACAGGCTTAGCATCTTGCTCTCTCATGATATATAGTTCAGTAGGGAAACATTTCAGAAGCCATTCACTGGTGGTCTTTATACTAACCCAGAACTAAGCTGGGGAAGCTCTAGGTCAGCCGCTTGGAACAATTTGGAACCCAAGGGCCAAGGGTAAGAGTCTCACAGAGATCACCATTGGGAAGTGGTGAAAGTCAGAGGTAAATATGAGGAAGGTGTGGGAGCTCTTTCTGTTAAGTTCTGTGCAGGAGGAAGTGGCATCAGAAGCAGGATAGAGGTGAGATGGTTTGACCTAAGGCAATAGGGATGAAATTTGTGCAGGAAAGGAGTCTTCTAAGTGAGAAGATCCTGCACATAGCAAAAGCATCATATCATGGCAGTACAGGGAGCTAAAAAAGGACGGGGTGAAGTACCTGCAAGGAAGGAGTATCTTAGCAGCACCACTTTGGCTGGCCTTGACACAGCATGTCTTCTTTCTGAAGAGTCAGCTGAAGAGCAAAGAAGAGATTGAGGAAGAAGAGGGAGAATAAAGAAGATCCACAAAGCACATCCACATAAGGCAGAGAAGGCAGAAAAATAAGAAGCAACACAGACTCACATAGTATCATGTTCAGAGCCAAGCTGAGAAGCAGAAATGAATCACAGCATTTCATTATAAACCATCTAAATTTTACTCAACTTTGCCATCTCTTTAAGCAGAAAAGTGAGAGGGGAGCTCTCCCTGTTTGGTGAACCTGTGTAAAGATCTGCTGTTGGGTGCATCTTTGGTTAGAGGCCTCATCCCTGTTCCTCTAAAAAAACCCTGCAGAAGTCAGTCAAGCAGAGCAGGACCAGAGCTTGTGTCTGAAGCACAGTGGCCACGCATCTTATCTGTGCCAAAGTTCTGGGCAGGCCTGCACCTCTAGAGTTAGAAACCACCTGATTTTGGAGGAAAATATTTGAGTGAATTTTCCAGTGATTGAAGCCAAAAGGTCCTCTTCATGTTCTGATGTGTTTGTAAGAGGCAATTATTTAATATGCCACTGTCTCTTAGGATAAATGTCCCAGGCTAGCATGAAATTTTCAAATCTCTAGTAATTACTGTTCTTTTAAGTAGAAGTATTAATTTACTGAAGATCAAATTCCAGGCTTACCCTAAGATAATTTAAATAATGGTGGCCGAAAAAAAACAAACGTCAGTAAAAAGATGAAGATTTGAGTCCACTGAAGCATTTTTAATGTGATTTTGCCAGATTGTTTTGGTTGGTAAAACATCCCCCACAGTCAGGAAAAAAAACCCTATATGTTTCATCTTGCCATTTTAAAAGGGTTGTTTTTATTCAACTGTAAAAACACTGTTTTGGGACCTCAAAACCAAAATTATTCTTACCCTCCCTTAAAAGAAGTCAAACATCTTGTTCATGCAAAATTGGGGGATTTCTACTTTTCGTGATGACAAACAACTTGAAAAACATTAAGTTCATCCGGAGTTTATCATTTGTATATTTTTGAAACTTCAAGGAAACTGTCACATTTGTTACTTGCACATCTGCATATTTAAAGAAGACAGTGCAAATCAGTCACTAAAAGATCAAAATGAGAAGCAAGAGAAATAGATCTAGATTTTTATTAATTTTGAGTCATTGAATGCAAAAGACTAAGGCACTTCATTCTAGTAGTTTAAATAAAAGGCAAATGAAGTTTTTGAAAAGACATCATGAAGGGCTTAGCACAACATTTAAAAAAATTTTTGTGATATATTAATATTTAATTATTTTCAAAGTTCCTCCCCCAGTTATGTAAAATATTGCTCTTTTCTGACACAGTACTGCACTTTTGAACTCCACTTTTCTAGAACTATTGTGCATTTAACCTTGCTCCTAATCCCGTAAAAATTTTTTTTAATAATTCATCAGAAGTGTTCCCTGGAAGTCACCCCTTCAGTGTGCAACTCCCTGTGTTTATTAAAGGAAGGGTGTTGACAAGCTTGAGGTGGGAACCACTTTTTTTCTTAATAACTTTGATGTCAAAAGACAGTTGTGTAACAGCAGATGGCCTTCTGGTGATAATTTCCTGCATGGCTCCTTTGGAAACATCAATCTGATTTAATTTATTTTTTATAGGAAATACCAATGAATTTTGTGGATCCCAAAGAAATTGACATCCCGAGTCATGGAACTAAAAATCGCTATAAAACAATTTTGCCAAGTAAGTGAGTTAGTCCATGGTTTCCTATATGACATTTAGTCCTGCTTTGAGAACGTATTGCTGTGAATATTCAGCTGTTTTTATATTTGCTTGTTGTGTACCCATTCATACTTGTATTTATAATCGATGTAGAAAGATAACAGAAGCCCAGTGCTGTAGGACTGGCAAATGCAGAACTCTCATTGGATGCCTTAGTAGGTACACATGTTGGCAGCATCCCAGCCATGTTCTGAAGTGCATGATGATTTTCCCTGAAAGGCAGCTCAGGCAGATGAGTAGGGAGAGATGTGCCGTGCCTCACAGCAGCTCATCCATCACAGCCCAAATTGTCTTGCAGTCACTGAATTCCCTCTGGTTGAAGGAAGTTACTTGGGACTAAAAAACCTCTGACTACAAAAAGCAAGTGCTACTTATCCTTTGTTCTGGTGGGCTTCCATGTTTATAAATCCTCTGGTGGTTGGGTTTTTTTTCTTCTCCATGTGCTAATTGTCTTTGGGGAAATCCGTTTACAGGAGTAAGAAAACCACCCTCAAACAGTGCTGTCTCTTCATTGCTGTAAACTTGTTGCTGCCTTCTGTACTGCTTCTGTATTTTCACTGGCCCAAATTCATATAACAGTTGCTTTGTTATAATTAGAGGTGATTGAAAACTTTTCAGCGGAATAGTTTTCCTTCAAAATACATCTCTCTGAAATGCAAATGTTTTCATAGCATTTGTAGGCAGATAATAAGATATTCCATTTCTCTTTTATTAAGCATTATGTTTTGTGTTCTGTTTCAAAATAGGCTGCAGATGTTTTAACACTGCACTAAATATAGACATGAATAGTTGAGTTTTTATCAATTTTGACATAACCAAAGTGAAAAAGTTCAGTGATTCAAATTTTGCAGAACACTCCCACAGAAAAATGTAAACATATCCCTTTGCTTATGTTTGGAATGAAGAATACTTTTAAAATGACAGCATATCCTATCAACTAGAAATTTGTTTTTTAATCATCTCTAGATTGTCCTTGTGGGCCTATGTTACGTTAGTAATTCAAATTCAAATGATGAAGTTTCTCTCACTGAGACTGAATGCACTGTAATTTGTTCACATCACACAATGGCCTGGCAGTCAAATTAATGAAAACTGGTGGCCTTCACCTCTAGATTTGTCTCAGAAATGTGATATGTAGCTGGGACAGAAACTTGTGTAAAGTCCTTGCTTCTTCTTCAGCCTCCAGTAAAATTTCCATTGTGTTTAAGTTTAGTTCACCTATTGTAACCAATAGTTGTGTGCATTTGAGTGCAGTCAAGAAATGTTGAAGGGAATCAAAGAAAGAAAGTAACTTAATGCAAGTTATATACTTAACAGTCAGAAAATTCAGCATCCCTTAGAGTCTGGCCCAGTGTCGACAGGATATACATGGAAGGTGAAATCCTGACCCCTTTGACGACAGCAGGACTTTTGCCATCAGCTGCAGTGGAGACAAGATATGACTAGGCCTCCACCTGACTGGCAGATTTTTGAAAGAAGTTCTCTCTTCCCTTAGAATCTCATGTCCCAGCTGCCCCAGCCACCATCAGGTTCACCTTCAGCAATGCCTGGCAAATGCGATGAGTCCTATTTCACTGCAGTACATGTTTTGAATTGGGACACAACAGCTGGGCTGTGGTTAATGCTGATGAACTTTGAGAACCAGCGTGCCTGTGTTCTTCACCTCCAGTTGACTGGGATGTGCTCCATGGCACATTTTGAATCCAAGCACGCTGCTGGTGTGCACCCCAGCTACTCACTGACAATCACTTTGTAACTGTCCTTGACAGAAATCAAAAGGTCTGTTGTGCGTTAGCACCAGATTTTTTCAAAGAAGGTATTTTGAGGATTGAGGCACATGCTCACAATAAATACTCGCACATCCCACACCCAGTCTGAGAGGGTTTGGAAATTATTTGAGTGATTAAATAGAACAGCTTTTCTGGTTTCCTGCTCAGATGATATCAACCTGCTGCTTCATGCATCTGCATCAGCTTTTCCATTCCCAGCACTGGGTGCGTCTCCTGAACTGAGGCACCTGTGATGACAAGTGACGTTTGAGCTGATGGATTATCTCCTAAAAATGCCCAGTCCTGCCAGCTCCACCCTCTATGCTGTGGACGATGTTCTCATTTTCTAAGAGATAATTCTGTGACAAGGTGCAGATACTACCCAGCCAGACACACTCATGTGAAATAAAACTAATGCCTATTGAAAATTATTCTATATAGAAAACTATAAACTGCAGGAAATGTTACATGGCTATGAAAGGTGTTTCAGTTGCAGTATAACATAGTCAACGCCCTATGCAAACACTAGGATGCTGCTTTAAGTTTTCTAAGTGTTATTTGCATTATAATAATATTCTAATTCCACTAATGAGGGGTCAGTGTGGGATCAGAGGCAAGTGGCTAAACAGTTCCTTAAAATCAGTGTTTTTCCATCCTTCCTCTTGACTGTGACCCTGCCCATTGCTCCTTTTAAACCCTGCTCCATACCTTCAGCTGCATTCCCTCTGCCACCAGTTTATAGTATTTCTCTCTCCCTCTGAGCCAGTTGCCAATCCTGCCCAAAGATTTCCCAGTCTCTCACCTGTGGCAGAATACCAGCCCTGGTGCTTCTTCCTCATCCTCTTACTCTACATCTTCACCTTTGCCTGCATGTTTCCTGCAGCCCCCACTACATATCTCTGAAGCAGCACCTCAGCTTCAAAGCCCTCTATCTTTTCTACTTCCTATCTCAGTTTTCTGCGTCAAACCACAAGCAGAATTCCTGTGGTACTTCAGAGTATATCTGGACTTTTGCTTACAAAGGAGCAAGTGGCTTAACACTATTCTGTGGGTATCTTTGTATGTGCAGTAGATCCAAGGTATCTGGTTACTATTCCCTATCCCTTTCCAAAGAATAACCTCATGTCAAAAGTTTCATGAAAACACCTTGGACAGAACAGTGCTTAGGGGATCAGACGTCCACAAGCTCTTTCTTGGAGTACTTGTGCTAAAACTGGCTCTGCTACTCCAGCTGAAGGCAAGGAGGAAAGTTAAATTTAAATCATATGAACTAAGTAATTTATTATGAAAGCATATAGACATGCTAGAAAACCGTTATCTCGATGCTGAGAATTTTCAAGATCCCTTGCACTCCCTGGTCCTGACTACAAACAGTCATATTTGCTCCAGTCCTGCTCCATAATGAAGGCAATAGGACCAACAGCACACTTTCAGAGACTAAAGGAAAAAAAATCATATATACAAATCAGAAGGAAAAAATATTTGAATCTTAGTGGAATTGAGCAAGGGTTCATTAAAGCATTTTTCCATATCCATGTGAGTCAACAAAATGTGTCCTAGTTGGTGTCACCAGTCTCATAGCATGTATAATATTTGTAAATAGATAGTATTATAATAATTGATCTATATTGGACTGCATGGTTAAACATGTAAATGAATCCTAGGCATACCATATTTTTAGTAGATAAGAAGGATTCCTTTTGCATGGATGGAACTTTATTTAGTAGTGCTAAAGCATGTTTTAAATGTAGAAGCACTCACCATGATAAATCTGTTAAATTTTCAATTGAAAAATACTGGATTATGTTGGAATTACCAGGAAATTATTCAAATGAGATTAAAAAATTGTGCATAGTCTACAGGTGTTTTAGACATGAGTTATTTAGAAGCAGTTGCATTATTTGCAAGTCTAATAGCCTATTTCCTACCTGGCAGAGATTGGGAATGCAGTCTAGTATGATTCTTCACTGTTCTGTGTTACAATATTTGCCAAGTAATACCAGTACCCATAATTTATTTATAGACTGTAAGCAAAACTAGGCAAAATAGAGAAGAATGAATTTCAGAATGTTTCAATGTCTGAAAAATTTATGGGGTTGCAAGTGTGAGAGCAGTCTGCCTCACAAAATTTTTGTCTCCCTTTCCTGCTTAAAAAAAAACAGAAACAGCTTAAGGACAGCCTTTCTCACAGTATTTCTGTCTTGCTGTTATTTAGGCTGTTATTTAGGCAACTAATTGGATTAGGAGTAACAAATTACTTACCTTGGAAATGCTACAAATGCAAACATGCCCATGCCCTAAAGAATTCAGACCATAGTAGTTGAAATGGAAGAAGGAAAAATGACCACAAGACATTATACCCACCATACAAGGAGCACAGCCTTTGCAATGGGACAAAACGCCATGCCTTCATAACTAAGTGACATCATGGAGTGGAGGATCCTCCAGTATCTGTGGCATTGCAGGAGGTTGTCCAGCCCTGATTGTCCCTGCACTGGGCAGACTCATGGGGGCAAGCTACAGCCCCTTTAAGACCTTCCTCTTGCTCCATCATGGTAACTTCAGGACAATATTGATTTGTTAAAGATGGAGTTAGAAAAAGCTTCTTCTGTTCTTATGGGAGAACTATTCCAAACTTCCTAGATACATGGAAGAATACAGGAGTAATTTTGCCTCAGTTAAAGTTGTAGAAGACATATTTTATTAGTAATTTGGAGTGCTTAACACCTCTGCTGCATTTCAAGATGCTTTACAAACATTGATGAATTCAGCCTTGCAGCCACCATCTGTCTTTCTCCTGTAGCTTCAGACTCTCAGACTTTGCCATCCTTGAGGAAAAGATTAGGACCTCCAAGGTATTTGTCATTCAGGAGGAAGCTAATGACTTCCATTTATGTCTGATGATTGCTTAATGGCTCTGGATTTTTAGCACTGCTCAGGTTTTCCTCATCTCAGAGCTCAGTTTACACCACTTGCTATTTTGTAACTGATCATGACTGTTAATTTATAAAAGATTCCTGTTCGGAAGCAGTGTTTGTTTCGTTGATTGGAGTTGGAAGGAGGTCTCAGAAACTGTGAAACTGATTTAGCTGCTCCCTAGTAACAGAGAGATTTATCTCAGGACATGGTAATTAAACTGGATGTTGAGGCTGCTTGGAAGAGGTTTTTTAAGGTAGAGGTCAAGTGACACCAGAATCAGAGGCATTGTGTGAGCTAGAGGAAGTGGGTGTTTTTTCAAGGCCACGTAGCCTGAGGCATTTGTGGAAATGGCTAATAACCACTCTGCTGAAAAGGAATGAGAAGTTTCCTGTCCTCATATTGTTACGAGAAAAAAAAGCTCTAAGTGAAAGAAGTTGGAAAAGCTAGTACAAAGAGATTTTAACACAGGCTAATTAGGGTTCATGTAGTGCTACTAACTGCAGAAGACAAGACTTCCATGTACAGACTTTGAATTAGAAGTCAGGCAGTTATTTGCATATTTTAAGAAACATACTTTCAAAACATCAGCCTGGGTTCTACAAAGGCTCCATTCCTGTCCAAGATGCTCCTGTGACCTCCAGTGGGAAATTTATGTTTGGGATCATCCCTCCTCTTCCTTTGATTTGCAAAGGTTTTATCTAGTTCTTAGGAACAGGATGAAAAGTCACAAAATAAATCCAAAAGCAACTCTGAAAATACCAATTTTTGCTACAGCATATGTACATCAACTATATATTTCCTGTGTAAACAGCAGAACCACACCATAAATAGTGATTTCTTATCACTTTCCAGCTCAGCATCCATGTATATATCTTTAAATACATAGCCTAGGATTGCACTTAGCGAAGCAGCTATCCAGAGACTATTTCCAAACCAACAGGTGTCTGTATACTGTCAAAACCCCACTGATTCTAATTAATTATTTAAGCAAATTGCCAGAAGAAAAGGTATTTTTTTCAGCACAGACATATTTCCATATTATTTTGTTAGTGGTAGAATGTTTTTTCAGAAAAGGTGTGAAGAAAGTCATATTGTGTCCTTAGACAGCCACAACATAGGCATCTTATTCCTTTTCTGCTTACCCCTTTCTTTTATATTATGTACTTGAGCATTTACTGGCTTTAATTCCAAAATGGTATTACATGGGGGATCACATCATCAAAATGAGCAAGCAAACCCCTCCTTTGCAGGAGGGATTTAGTAACCCCCAGCTCTCTACTCAACAGAACTGGCCCCTACTCCATTCTAGATCATCCAAGACTGAAGGAAAGAGTAGAATGAAGATAAATGTTCCTGTATTTTGGCATTGTGTCTCCAGTCCAGTGCACATGAATGATCACAAATTGTGTCAGATGAGGACACAAGACTGAAGGGAATGATAGGGATTATCTAGTCCAGGCCCTTACAGAGAACTTGAATTGGTATAAAAAACACATATCTGATTTCATCCCAGGCAGAGGGAACTTTTCTTAATTTAAGTCCAACTGTCCAATGTAGTCATTGAACACTATAGCTTAAGGCAAAGATACCAAAGTCAGATCCAAAGGACTTGGTGTAACTGAACAATGATATGACACAAGTTTCAGAGTCACAGTCTAGGCAGGTCAGCTTGATACTCAGCATGGGCAGACTACATCTTGCTGAACATTGCCTGGACCTTATAATGCGGCTTTAATGTGCAAAGCTTGCTGAGATGGTTCTCCACAGCCCAGCATTGTGCAGCATAGGGGTACCTTAGATACATGAGATGATCCTTTGCACAGGGAAGAATTTGGTGCATAGTGCTTTACTTCTTGGCAACCCTAAGTAATGGTAGATTCTTTTCTTCAGCAAGACTTTGATTCTTTGTAGAAGCCTTCTAACTATGGATTTTCTTTTCACTTTCTATCTTCTTTATGCTCTTAGATCCTCTAAGCAGAGTGTATTTGAAACCAAAAAATCCATCTGACTCCTTGAGTACCTACATAAATGCTAACTACATTAGGGTAAGTAAATGTATAATCTTCATGAACTTTTGAGACAATATTTTATTTGCTATGTGAATAGCTGATTTTTCCAGGTGCCACTCACTTATTCCTACCCATCATCATTCATAATTCCAAATCTGTCTACATAGGTGGGATAGAAATAGTTTCATGAGCCATTTGTGACAAAGACCACAAAGCCATGAATGTACTAAAATGGTTGCAATAAAAAAAGAATTTATCAAATAGTTTATAAAACACATTAAGAAATACATGCATTACTATTTGTTTAGTTTGATATTTACTGTTTAATACTGTCTTACTGCCTTATAATAAAGAAAAGAGAGTTACCTTTTAACAGTAACAGATACCAGTATTTTCAATATATCAATTGATACTCCTGAAATCAACAGTTAAGTAATTAAATAAATACTGTAATAACTTTGTGAAAAGGAGCATAAACAGATATGTTAAATATACACAGGTGCCCACAACACACACAGTTGTTCACATTTTACTTCCTATATGGGTCTCATGACACAAACATTTCACCAGCAGGAACCCTGTTGGAAAGCATTTTTTTTAAGTGTCAGCTATGTTATAATCCTTGGTCTCACACACACACACACACGCACAGAGCTTTCTTGAACTCATGACACCATGTACAGACTTCAAATAGACTACTAAGAAACTACTTCAGTCATGTTTTAGGAGTGTAGTCTTCTACCTGCAAAATTAAATGTTTTGATTAGAGTTATTATCCAGACCCTCAGCTGGAATAAATGTAATAAGGCAATGGAAATTTGGCCCCAGAGCTCTACAGTGATGTTGCTTATTTAAATAACAGTACATTAATATAGACGTACATCCTCCATACATCCCCTATGCCCCTCACCCCGCCTCGCTTTGCATCCTGGACTTTCAGCATTTTGTAAGACATCATCATGTAACTAAGCAGAGCAGTTCTCTTTGGAGAGCAGCTCTTCCATGAGCCGCTCACGTTTTGAGTCCTCTGAGGTCTCCCTTTTCTCCATGTCACCACTGTTCAGGCCTACATATGGTGATTTCTCCTGCTGCTAATACCAGTTGAACTGCTGGAACAACCCAGCAATGAAATGAAATTTCCCACCCATGTTTGGAAAATCATTAGGCTTGCTCGATCCTGACAGACCTGTCTTGGACAAAGTATGTTCAGGCAGGTTGGTGGGTAGAAGGACAGCTAAGGATCTATCCCATTAGTTTGTGCAATGAGTAACAGCTGTCAGGGAGAAAGGCATCCGAAAGGAAGACCCAAGGCTAGAGGCTCCCACACCATCTCCAGCTGTTCTCCATTCATTCATTCCCTTCAGACATTGCCAGGCTCTCCAGCATTACTGTTGGGGTCCCTGTTATTGCACAAACTCATAACTTCTCCTTTTCACCCCAAAAAAATAAGAATTCATTGTCTTGTTTTTCCCATTTCTTCTTGGCTTTTCTTCTCTTCTGCTTTCCCATTGTTTGCCTGACCTTTCTTTGGCCTCCTACACACTTGTGTGTGTCTTGGGACTCCCTATACTGATATGTTGTCCTTCCTATAAAGTCTCATATAAAGGCACTCTCCCTTAGCAAAGATGAATAGCAGAGCCTTTGACTCCACAGCATTCATATATTTTAAATATTTTTTTTCTGTCATGAATTTTTGTAGAAACCAGTTTTATAGTTCTTGTTTTCTTTCCTGTGGCTTGTTGACTATAAGCTGTCTTGTAAACACTGCTGCAATATAAGTCATAGATTAAAGTGATGGATGGTGGAAAGCCCCAGCAACTTGGAGAATGGAGTAAGCCAAAAGAAAACAAGTAAGCAGCGAAATTTGAGAGGATTGATGTATTCTCAAGACTGTTTAAGTTCATCAAATCAGTAGTTTCCAGGGGAAAAACTGTTCTACTGAAAAATTTCTGATCTGCTCTACTGTTAGTCCTAACTGCTTTCAGTTCAAATAACTTTTTTTTTAGTTTCAGATTAGTTTTTCTGCCCTTTTAGAACATTCACCTGCAATATTGATTAACCACATGAATTTAAGGTAAATGCTTTTGTGTCTGTTTCTAAACCAGGGATATGGAGGTAAAGAGAAAGCTTTCATTGCAACTCAGGGACCCATGATTAACACCGTGAATGATTTCTGGCAGATGGTTTGGCAAGAAGACAGCCCTGTCATTGTTATGATCACAAAGCTGAAAGAAAAAAATGAGGTATGACAACTATCCAAACTGAGAAATTATTCCTATGGCTGCATGTTGTAGAAGGACCTTAGCAGATATGGAAGGAAGCAGACAACCGGCTTATAGTAAATGGCCCGTCTTCGCGAACAAAGAGCCGAGGAAGGTCTTTACCCGCATATGCAGATAAGGCCTTCGAGCCTCATTTATCTGTTGGTCACTTCTGTACTTCTTTTTACTTTCTTGTATATAAAGACTAGATGGTTAATATTATGAGTAGAGTTTTCCTGACATGGTGGAAGTTTGCACTATGCTATAGTGGCAGGTTTTTAATCCATTCCAAATGTTACAAATCATCTGGACCATCCCAGAAATCAGTTTGGGCTCCCAGATGTCAACACTGTGGAGGAGCTTAGTCAGAATGGAAATACATGACTCTTTAGTACAAATTAGAGATGACAATTGCATTTTAATGGTTAATGGCCAACTAACTGCCTGTTACACATTCTGTGGCTTTTGCATACTTTCCAAACTACATCTTCTATAGCTTTAATTAATTTTCATGTAAATTTTTGTCAGGATTTCCTTGTTCATTACACAGTCCATATTTCTGAGTACCAAAAATTAGGAACAAAGTTCACTCTCCCATGCAGAGGGCCAACACAAAACTCTGTTCTGGAAGACTGAATGTTAAAGGAGCAGTTTGCAGGGCTTGAGGACAAGAGTGAGATAGAAATAAAGGAGTTGGACTTTTTTCTTGAGTCCAAACTGCTAGACTTGATAACAATTCCCAGCTCTAGGTAGATGCCTCAATCAAGTCCCTGCACCTTGCCAGGTAAGCACCAGGGCTGTGCTGACACTGCTACACTCACACTCCTGCTCTTCAAACTCAGATGCATGTGATGATAGAGCAACAGGGTTTATTCAAGCAAAGTTTCCAGTCTGAGTGATCAAGGGACCAAGAGTATAAGTGTGTTCCCAGGGCTCAAACTCACTGCCCTGTTTAAATGTGGACTCAGTAGACATACTCTTCTCATACTCTTCACCGCTGCTTCACTCTTTGTCGCTGTGAGTTTGCACTTCTAACATGAACTTAAAATTCAGGGGATTTTAAGAAACTATATGTAAAAAGTAGGTTGGTCCTGTAAAATGTCCCAGGACGTATTTCCAAACAGGTGCCATTTTGCGTTAGACTGTTCAAACAAGTGTCCAGAGGTCTGCATTTAAGATTAATCATGAAAGCATAGCAAACTTAGCCCAACCTA
>JAWWES010000041.1:34494207-34590131 GCA_035583135.1 Lophotriccus pileatus | reverse complement strand
TTAGACTGTTCAAACAAGTGTCCAGAGGTCTGCATTTAAGATTAATCATGAAAGCATAGCAAACTTAGCCCAACCTAATAGACCAAAAGAGTAAGTAGTTCACGGAGGAAATGCTGACTGTTTAAATTCTCACATCTGACGCTGTGTAAGAAGAATGACTTGAAAGAAGTGCCCAGTGGTTTTCATCATGTCAGGAAGCACTGTGTTTACCTGAGTTACGCAGGCTCTAGGCACTGGTGTTTATCGGCATTGTTGTGCCTGGCAATAGTAATTTCCTCCTAATAGAAAGGGTGAGGAATCTCAAGGCGTTCCCAGGCTATATAGAGGGGCTGTGTTTGTGCAAACCGTCCTGCCCTGTCTAGGAACCTAAGGAACTCTCCCACTGTTAGCAGGTTCCTCCTGAAACTTTGCTTGCTATTGAAAATAAAACAGCTTAGCTGTTGGGCTAAGCTGTTAAAATATTGCTTTCTATAGAGAAGGCAAGAACAGATTTATTTAGCATGATAACACTTGATATTTTTTCTTCTCCATGGTCTGCTTTATTTCCATTATTTTCAGGGAGGTACATCTGCAATATACACACATATCTGAAAGCACATTCATCCATATCCACCTCTGAACAAATAAACCTCTATATATACCTGACTCTCATGTATAAGCCATACTCCTCAGTTGCTATAACACCAGTCAGCCTCCATTTGAGCTATAATGTACTGTAATGTATGAGTTAATGTATAATGAGCTCTCAAATGAGAGACACATGAAAAACATTAATCTCAACAATAAATTTATTTGTTTTACAGAAGTCAAATTCTTTGGATGTTAGTGTCCTAGTTCAATATATCAATGTAAGAAATTTGAATTAGCAACAGGAATTGTGTGAAATGATGATTAATAAAGGTTTCTATAGATTAACTTCCATACATCAATTGAAAAGACTGCTGTGGTCTTCATCCATCTTGCAGGATGGATGAAGTTATAGTATGAATGTAGAGTGCTGTGCAAAAATTAATTTCAGCTCTACAAAGAAAACATACAGCATTAAATTATTGGATTTTCTTTTTCATTCTGAAGTCTGATTAAAAAAAGAGGATTGATTTGTAAGGAAGGATAATGCTGAAAGAACTATGGATGCTCTGATATTTTAATCAGAATTTGTAAAACCTATCCTCAGAATTACACAATGTCTGAACGAAATGAAGATCTGCCTGTGCAAGGACAGTCCATAGCAAAGGAGTTTCTGCCTGAATAACTAGTGAGAAACTTGGAAATCTAGGCTGTAATTTTAGGATTAATACTAGGAAAAACTCATCTCATGTAGCAATCTAGGTACCCTCCCTGGTCACTGAAGAGCAGTAGTCATCTTCAGAGTGTGATCAATCCTACTCTTAAGAGGATGAGATAAATCACTAACTGAAGGCAACCATCTCTAATTCTGTAGTAATATATTAAGACACAATCTTACAAAGTTTTACCCACAAGGCAAATAGAATCTTCATATATTACTGAGTTTAGTCAAGACAACTCAGCTGTTTTTTGTAGTTATGCTATGTACTCCATAAATAATATGCATTTAGTCTGCCTTCAAAACTTACAAGCAACTTTACCTATTAACCAGGAAACATATTTTGAGAAGCATAAATAAAGAATACTGTGCAGCATTCTGCAAGAAGGAGTAATACTGACAGATGCATGTTTATTCAAGTCAGATAATGCAATGTTTTTTAGCAGTCAATATTTACCTAGGATTATCTTGTTAACTCACTGTTCAAAGCTCATATTATATTTCATGTAACATTTTGTCCCTCAGTTGGTCCATAGGCATGCTTATCCATGCATAGCCGAGTAGATTTTGGAATTTGGAAATTCTACCTTTTACCTTTTGCACATAAGCCTCTTCGAAAATTACTTATTAGTTAAGTTGAGTATTGGTACCATAGATATGTCTTGAGTTTTAGAAGAACTTAAAAAGATTTGGTCCTAACTTTGAGGATTTTAGCATATGAAGGCAAATCCTGCAAGCCCTCTTGAAGTGTACCTCTCCTGCTTGAGTTAGTATGACAGTAAATAGAGGGCAGGAGTAAAAAAGGGACTCTGGAATTGAAGCTTTGTTGCTATTATTTTTTACTGTTGTGTGTTGTCCTGGTTATTGGGACTTTTCATATGTAAATTTGTAGGCATAGCTATATAGAAAAATACACGAGAAGCAGAGATGAAGTAAAGCAACTGCACATTTAAGAATTGTTAAACCAATTTTGTTCAGGGTCCACATCCAGGAAATGTAAAGCAGGTAAGTGTTGTGCCACCAGAGAGAGCCTTCCTCCATCCAGCAGAATTAGGGACCAGGATGCAATAGGAGCACTTCTGGCACGTTAAAAACAGATTGTAGCAAATTGCAGGTGTCAGCCCCAGATCTAGGCAGGGCCAGATCCCACTCAGTTATGCAGATCCACTTCAGGAGTAGTCCTATGAAGCTTGGTACCTACCCAGCAGGCATGGGATAGGGCATACCAGGAAACAGGACAGGGAATGCAGGGAGCCTAAACCTGCAGCCCTGTCACAGAGAGAAGGATGAAGGCTGAAATCAATTAAAAGTCATGAGAGATAGTGTTTCTTGTATAAACTTCCTGTTTGTCAGGGAATTTTGATTTATTTAAAAAAAAAAAAAAAAAGTCAGGCACTAGATCGGAAATAAGTAATCATTTATTACCACAAAGCTAACAATTTTGAAAGATGGCAGGAAGATGAAAATTTCTACATCAAAGTTAGAAGATTCCCAGTCTTTTGGGTGCCTTGCTAGTTGGTTAGGATTTTTCTTTTCTTTTTTCAACTGAAGTATCTTTCAAAAAATCCTGCTCATAGCTGTTATGTTTGCTGACTACAGAGGGGATTGTACACTCAACCCCAGCTAACAAAATATGTGACCTATTTACCTAGTTAGAAAGTGCTGTATAAATCAATATGCTGAAGGGGAAACTGCAGTCTGAAAGTAGAGCAAGGAACAGAATCAGGACCAGCAGAAAGAACAGAGAAAGACTATGTGAATACAAGAACAGGTGATTTTTTTCCTTTTTTCTGATATATATAATATGCAATGAGTTTTTACTGATTGTGGATATGAGGCTGGACACCAGACTTCTCATCCACTGTGTTTAACTTCTGAACAGGTTTAAAAGAGACCTTTAGAATTTTATGTTCAAGTATCAACTTGAGGCACTTTTCTTTTTTTTGGACAATGGTCCTGAGATTTTGTATATTATTTTCCATATGTCTGATAACTTTATCCCTCCCATCTCCATCTCTATCCCTTCTTTTGCACTTAACTTTCAAAAACATGTTAATTCCCCCAAATACCTGTCTCCTTAGAAGTGCCTGAACCAGTTTATTGAACCTGTGTTTACAAGGCTATTTTTGAAAGCAGTAACAAACAGTATTTTTAAAAGATACACGGCAACAGTGTTAAAAATAATCCATTGTATCTCACTAAATGTAGTTGAACTGTTAAATGAAAGTTATTTTAATGAACAGCCACATTTCATTGTCCACCCAGCACAAGTTGCCAATTCCATTTCTGGGAAAGAGTCAAGAAAAACACTCTTCTGGAGTGCCTGAAGGCTTTGTAGTGAGTAGTTGCTGCTCACATTTATCAAGAAGTCTCAGGAGTTTACTCAACTATTGTTGATTGTCAGGGTACAATTGTGTATTTAGACTTTTCTTTTTCCCATATTAGCACTGAAAACTACACTCCCAGGGAGGGGCATGAACTGCAGATCTGGCAGATGATAGTAGCTATACATGTCACATGGGTAGACTGTGGAACTTGTGAACACTCTTTTTCATACAAATTTCTGAGTATTTTATTGCCATTCTTGATCTCTTCGGGGAGACAGCAAATTTAGGATGTTCGAGTAATTCTGCAAAAGACAGGATTTGAACGAAACCAGTCAGAATGGTCAGCATTATTTCAGAAAATGTGGCTTTCACACACCTTACACTATTAAGGTAATGAGCATCTATTTTTAGAAAAGTATTTATACAACGGAGGTGATTCAGTTCAATCTGCTACTGGGTTATCCAGTAAAGTAGCAGCTTAAATATTACACCTGGTGGTAAAGCCTTGCATTTCACTGATTGTTTTTCTGGATCATTTTTAGCAGGATTTACTGGGAGTTATGCTTTATGGAAATTAATTATATTAAAGGGATTGTTTCATTTTTATGCATAATGTAACCTTCTGTCTACATGTATACCAATTGCTTCAGCAACAGTTTGTGAGGAAGTACAGACAAGCTCTTTCTGGGATTCTTAGTGTTCTCTTAGTGTTTTGTTTCAGTTGTTTGTTTTTAGGGGTTTTTCTACCTGTGCATTGGATATCAAAACAGCATGTTTTCTTTTAATTATTGGGGTGTTTTTCTTATTTAATGAACAAGTCAGACTGGCCAGAATTATTTCAGAAAATGTGACTTCAAACATCTTACACTCTTAAGGAAATAAGCATCTATTTTTAGAGAAGCATTTATACATCAGGGATATATGATTTCACATAGTCTATAGAGATACTCTAATTGAAATGAATATGAAGTTGCAGTTGACTTGAAGATAAGGAAACTATTTTAGGGGAAAAATAAAGTAGTTAATATTGTAAATACTATTTCTTCATCTTCTTTTTAGTAGATGCTTGTCAGATGCATTGCTGAAATAGTAAAACGCTACTGATTCATTAAGAATTCTGTATACATTTTGTGTAGATCTAGCAAGACTGATGGATTTTCTTAACATTCATTTCCAGAAAATTCTATGGTAAAAAACTCAGATTCTTCTAAATTCTTTAACATGCACATTAAATCCCACTGAGTTCAGTAAGATCTAAGGGAACATTTACATGATTTTTTTGTATCAGGGCTCAGGAGAGTAAAGAGGATAAAAAGTCATGTAAGAAATGGAAAAATCCTGAATCTCTTGCTCAGAAGGAAATACCATTTGGAAAAACAAAATGTTATAAGTTTAATTTTATAAATTAAAGAATGTTCTAGGAAGTTTGAATGTGGAAAATAATTCCTTTAACTGAACTTCATTGAGTTTTTAAGAATAAAAACAGCTGTTCAAAGTGTTCAGTGATAGAGGTCTATATTTGAAAAACTCAAATCCTGAAAACTAGGCCCAAATCATTAAGAACCCTGCAACATCTTATTTAGGAATACTTGAGACACGAATAACACCTCGGTTGAATTCATCTGAACTTTCCAGAAAAATATATTCTGTGTAAAAATTAGATATGAATATGGCTTCAGGATCCCGTCTGTTGGTGACACTGATGCTTGCTTTACAGAAATGTGTGCTTTATTGGCCAGAAAAAAGAGGAATCTATGGGAAGGTTGAAGTCCTTGTTAACAGTGTGCAAGAATGCAAGAACTACACTGTCCGTCAGCTTACAATAAAGGTAACAATCTGCATCTGAGAGACATCATTCGTAATGTTTTATTTTTTTCATGTTAAATGCTGTCAAAGTGTTGATTTGTTTAAAGGGCATACATTTTTGCAGGAGGAGGAACCGAGCTATGAAGCTCACAGCTGCAAGGTATTGTTGGGACCAAAGTACTGGAATACTTATGATATTGCCACTGTATCACTCTGGCAATAGAAAAGGCGTCAAAAAGAGTGCAAGTTTCATTCTCGTAAATTGCCTGTTTTGGGGCCCTTTCAGCATTGCCAAGGCAATGTAAAGGGATTTTAGTTAATGAAACAACTAGTATCTAAAAAAGATACACTGCTTATATTGTGTGCTGAGTGCATCTATAACCCATTTGAGAAGCTAAAAATACAAGTAGTATATAAGGAAATCTTCATACTTTCATCATTCTGACTAAACATTAATTATGTTAATTATCCATAGTATTTATGGAGCATTAAAACATGCTCCTATTCTGGGTTACTCTCTGTATTACACTTACATGCTATCAGACTGATCTGCTGCTCCTGACATAGCATTACAATAAGTAATGGATTGGGAAAATTTATTTGGTGTTGCAGCCCCAGCAGTGAGAAGTGAGCAGAAGTCATATCATCCAACACAAATTACTCTAGCCCATATTTAGCCCCTTTGCTTGTTGAAGTAGGTGGTAGCAGCTTCTGTTGGAGAAAATAACAGGACAGACTGGGATGTCTGATTAATCTAGAAGGGTAGTTCTTCTGCACCTTTATCTTAAATACTCTTTTAATTTTAATATCAGATAATGACCTTAAAAGGTAGAAATATATATTAATTTAGAAATTTAGAAGCTCAGATCAAGCTATTCTTTCTAGGTATTATTGCTGATATAACACATTCCTCTGACAATTCCCACTTGAAAATACAGTCATGAAGTCAGTAGTTAGATGGACAAAGCAGAACTTACACAGCTGTTAAAAAAAACAAGTTTTGAGGTGCACAAACCCTTCTTACAATTGGGTCCCTGGAAGCATATCTGTTCCCTGCACTTGTATCCTCCAAGTCTAATATAAAAAAAATTGTTAAATCCCTCTTAACATTTTTACTGTCTTTTACCATAATATTGAAAGAAATAGAAGGAATTATTCACTACCAGTGTTCATGTACAATCTTCATGTTATTTTCAGCAAGGGAGTCAGTCCCGGAGTGTGAAACACTACTGGTACACCTCCTGGCCGGACCACAAAACCCCTGACAGCGCTCAGCCTCTACTGCAGCTCATGCTGGATGTAGAAGAGGACAGGGTGGAATCACCAGGCAGAGGGCCTGTCATTGTGCACTGCAGGTAATTAGCCAATACTTCTCTTAAATGACTGCCCAAAGCAAGGCCACAACAAATCACATCAAACAGTCCTCCTAAGCAAAGAATGTATTTGGGGAAGGGCAAAATTCCCCAGTTCCTCCTCATGCTAATTGACTTTTTCAGTTCATATTTGAGGATTTTGAGTTTTGGAGAAAATTCTCTTGTTGCTAGCAAATCACTTCTGAACTGTTCCCCATTTCTGCTAGTGAACTCTGTTTTTGAAAGACCAGCTAGAAAAATTATTTTCCTTTTGTTTCTCATTTATGATTTGCTTACTTTTTTGTGTTGTTGCATGATTACATGCCTAATTCAGATGCAGTGCCCTGTGACAGGTTGGCTAAAATATTGCAAAGCAAGTCAATTTTAAAGAGCAAACATCAGGTACAAATTTGGAGACCAAAACACATCAGTACTACAATTTGTGAACATACTCACAAAGGTAATTGGTTGGATATTCAAAAGCAAAATGTTATTCGGTACTCAAGAGCAGAGTGTAACTCACACAAATTGTAATGCATCAGAGAATGTCCTTCTAATAATTCTAATTTAATTCCATTTTATTGCTTTATATTGATTCATTGCCCCATGTTGCAATTTAAGTAGTAGGAAGTAGCACTGGATTTGTTATACTGGTGGAAAGAAGTAGAGGAAGCAATATAGAAAGTAAAAATAAAATCAGTGTTTCCTTACTTGCTTTGTCTCACAACTGTGATGATACATCTCTTATAGTTGTGATAGTACCTTTTTTCCCCTACAAGTACATTAGAGCAGAACTTGTCATCTTGAACAACTTCTTTTCAACTCCATATTTAGGAGAATTAGAGAAATGGAAGCCAGATTTGAACGACCCGTCATTTTCAAATCTTCAAAGCTAGAATGTTATGAATAAGCAGCTTTCCCAAATTTTACACAACTGTTTTTATCAGGAATTGTAGTTTCCCTGAACGATGCACAAGTCCATGGATGGCTACTGAAAGTCCCATTTTCCTAGTAAGGATCTTCAGTAATGAAGGTCTTCAGGAGAGTCGTATGTCTTTCTGAGTGATATAGCAGTAATATCTGTAATCATGACCAGGAATTTATTAATGATTAAATACAGATATCATCTCAGTTGTGAATAAAATTCATAGTTCTTCAGTCACAACTCAGTAATCTAAATATTCACTACACTATGGTCTACAAAACTCAGTCACACTCCATTTTCTAGTCAGACAGTTTCTTCCCTTTCCATCTGAGTGAGAGGGCTATAAAGATCTGGACCCCAACTCCTGTTTTAACTATTTACCTCACATTTCCTGCCATTCAGCATGACAGCAATGAGCTGCACTAAATTCCCCATTACTTAAGCAAGAAAGAGAGTGGGGCAGAGATTCTCAAAAGTGTTGAAGGCTCAGGGATAAAAATAATGCCAAAATGCCTGTTTCCCAGCAGGCATCAGGAAAACCTGGAGAGCTACAGCACCGAATCCTTCTGCCTCCTGTAGAATCTCATGAGAGACAGTTAATTTCATCAGCATGGGTCTAGGTCCTTTTTGCCTTCACAGTTAGAGATATGGTTAGTGGAACTCCTAGATAGTTTGATGACTTTAAACATAAAGCCCCACTGACTTTTGCCTTTAGGTAGGCTTTTCCCCCTTAATGATGTGCATATCTCCATCATTTGCTTGGACTGGGCCAGAGAATATTTGGACTCTGTGGTGCTAATGCAGATTGTTTTTCTTACCATACACTTGTATGCAAACTGGAAAAATGTAAGTCTCACAATTACCCACAACAACTGGACTGCTGGAACAGTGCACACTTTCATTTCTCTCTAAGAAACTGAGCTGAGAAGTCAGCCTTGCTGGTCATGCACCCAGGACCTGTGGGTTCTAGCAATTCCATGTTTCATATTTTTAGTGTTTTCATATCTATTTAGTGTTTTGCACTCAACTCCTTGATTTGTGAATTCCATTCCCTTATTAAATATGCCTTCTTTTCAGTGCTGGTATAGGCAGAACTGGATGTTTTATTGCCACAGCCATCGGTTGTCAGCAGTTGAAGGAAGAGGGAGTTGTAGATGCACTGAGCATTGTCTGCCAGCTACGAGTGGATCGGTGAGTTCCAGAAAAACCATAAATCAGTGGTCATTCTGAAATGATTCTGAAATTGTTACTGAAACGATTTAGTAATGATCAGTAATGAGTCCGTAACGATTCCGAAAACTTTTCACAATTGAATGTTGCTTTACATTCTGCTATATGCATCATCTTACTAGGACACAAGAGATGTGGGTCAATCTGGAGATAAAGGATTATCTTCCAGCCTGGATTGACAGGGACATCCAGGCTCACTCAGTGTGTAGCTCCTTTGAGCATCGGAGAAAGGCAAATCTGGTGCTGTTGCTATTCCCTCAGCTGTGCTGGGGGTTCTTTTGAATTGAGTTGGCAGATTTCCTCAGCCTAAGAAAATAGCAGGGCATTTGTTGCACAGTTTTCTTAAGTCAGTTCAATTCCCTGACTGAATTCTCAGCTTGGGAGCAGGAACAGTGTAAACCACCATTGTAGCAGAGTGCTTTGTTTTATGAAACCATGGCTGAAGAGAGATTTGTGTTGGAAAGGAGGATGTGGGTATTGTGCACAATGGAAACTTGCTTTGGTTGTACTTTTCTTTCTTGTTCTGCTCAGGGAAACAGGATTTTTTATAAAGTAAATAAACAGGATTGAACCAAGAATAGAGAAGTCTCCTCTCCTGCTGTAGGTACCAGGTCATATAATCTCCTTGCAAGTATCTTAACTGCTCCTGAAATGCATTTCTTCTTTAAACTGAAACAATCCATATGAATGCAAATGCTGAAAAAGAGCTTAGGTCAAAGGGGCAGTACAGAATTTTTTGTTCTGAAGAGCTCTGAAAGGTATTAGAAGCATGAATTGCAGAAGGACCGGAATCCATATAGTTGACTGTGTTTATGGATCACCTCCTCTGCCTTCCCCTCTCATGCGAGTTCATCATACTAGAGATCATAATGCGATCTTTACAGGCAACATGAGCCACTAGGAGTATAAAATTCTCCAAGGGAAGTTACTGACCTAAAAATCTCAGCAACCAAATAAGATGGAAATGCTGAGGGGAAAATGCTTACTCTGTTTTAAATTATCAACTCCAAATTTCCAACACTCTTTTCTGATTATCTGTTCACCTTACTGAAAAATGTTTGTAGTGTTCTTCTCTGTTTCAGTATTTCTATTATGAGATAACCTTTTTCTTATTGCTTTTACACTCCATTTTTAGGGAAGTGGAAACAAACTCTGGTCTCAGCTGCATCATTTTAATGTCATTATTTCAGACATGAAAAAATAAGCCACATTTTCAGCATTATAACTGACAACACAATTTCACTGAGTGGATCTGACTAAAGAACTTTCTTATACATATTAGTATCCTAGATCAACTTAGAAAGAGAATGGAAATCTGACCCAAATAAAACATTCATAACAGCAATCTCCATGACACAAAGCTTGTTATAAAGCATTGTTTTTTTGCAGATTTCTGTATTTTTTCATGTTTCAGATTATATAAATAGACTCCAGAAATCTTGCTTAAAGTGCTTCATATTCTCAAGCATTGCCTGAGATGAAGAGTATGTCTCTGTTGTAATTTTTAAGGACATTTTTCTGGGTAAAACTCAGTAACCAAAGCCTCTTTTTTCTTTTCTTTTTTTCCAGTTGGCCATATTGCAGAATGAATCTCACTCACCTGACAGTCAATTTATAGCAAGGATTACTAAAGCAAAGCTTAGCAGCCCCTAAGACTACAGTAGCCAGCCCTACCACACTGCAGGTCCACAAAGTGGCCAAGTATTGCTGTTGCATGGACGAAGCTCGATAGGATCCACTTCCCCTGATATCCCAGTCCTGACATGGTGGTTATTGGCAGGTGGTGTATGAGACAGAGCATTTACATGTGTCATGAAGCTGGCAAATGAACTCGAAGCCCACTAGACTTGGCTGCAGGAGCTGGCTGTGGCCGTAGCTGTGTGGCACTTTACGTACCAGCATGGCCAACATTAGCAATGGAGTAGAGCAGGAGCAGTGCTGAGGTTGTCTTCCTCATTATGCTGGCAAGCAATTTGTTCTTTGTGCATCAGATTGCCCTTACAAAACAAAAAATAAGAGAGTTCAGCAGAAAAGGATGGTTTCATTTGACCACCATCCAGAAACACGGCTAAGAGGTACACTGACTATTTCATCTGCGATATCTGATTCCAACTAGGTTCCTGGATAGGCTGGCTCGTGCTCAGAGCTTCACCATCCAAAACAGAGGTTACTGATGTAATGAGCACATCAGGCATATCCACTTGTGTGCGACCTTTTTATCCCATGGGTCCACGCCCACATTTCTACCAAAGAGAACCAAACAATAGGAGAAAAAAGCTGTGCTTGAGAGGCTCACAGTGATGCTGTAGTGACTTACTAAAACATTTCTATTGCCCAGGATATTCAGTGAAAACCAAACAAGAATCCAGACAAATTGCATATGGTGGCAAAAAGTTAAGCTGCTAAATAGTTTACCTAATTACCCTCCCGGGAAACAAAGTTTTAAATAAGGCTCCAATAGGGAATGGGACAGGACAGAGCTGTTCCTAGATAGGTTTGTCCAGGTACCACTTTCTTCTTAGCTGTTCAGTGTAAGTTACGGGGTGAACAAATCTGACAGTAATGGTCAATGCTGAGCTAACATGAGGAAACGGACCACCCACTCAAAATCTTGACCCAGGATGGACATACGGCCATGCTCTATGTGAATTTGTAGAAAGACAGACACACAGGTCTGCTCAGCTTGCTTTTTTTCCCAGTTCATTTTTTATGTTTTGCAACAGAAACAGGAAATGTTTGATGTGAGGCATCTTTAAGACTTATTGTGACATCGAGAAACTTTGCACATTCTTAACCTTAAAGGCACATTCTTGGAATGACATCCGATAACTTTGCTCTTGGCTCCTCAGACAGGATGAAAAGAGTTTCCAGTGTGCGTCAATTCATTGTTGGAGTGCTTTGACTAATCGCTTCAGGTTAAAAAAAATAATCCCAAACCCTGCATCACATTCATTCTGGAGCAGACTCCATCCAGCTGCGCTAGCAGCAAGCCAGAGGGCAGGGTAAAGGACCCTTTACAAACCCATTGCTACCCAAACAAAGCTGGTCCTGGTCCCCGAGCCCTCAGGATACCAGGGGCTGTTTCTTTTGAGCACCAGCCCAAATAGTCCCAAAGAAGCTGAAAGCCAACAGCTCACAGAGGAGCTGGCAGTGCAGGTTGGCAAAAGGATGAAGGCTGCAAATCCGGAGATGCTGTACTGTTGGTATATCCCTTCTGGGCACTAGGGACATGGGAGAGGAAGCCTCCCTCCTTAAGCAGATTTCCTCCTGAAGTTCTCTTCCTCACAGCTATTTGCACAAACTGATGTCTTGGGGTCACAGGTAAATTCCCTGCTATTAGATGTGAGCCTTGCAGAACAACAAAGGAGAGAAGAACTTGGGGATAGTGGTAGATGAAAAATTGGACGTGAGCCAGCAATGTGCACTTGCAGCCCAGAAATCCAGCTCTGGGGTCCCCAGGACAAAAAAGGCATGGACCTTCTACAGTGGATCCAGAGAAGGGCCATGAAAATGGTCAGAGGAATGGAACACCTCTCCTGTGAAGGAAGTCTGAGAGAGATGGGGCTGTTCAGCCTGCAGAAGAGCAGGATGCAGGGACATATTTTTGCAACCTTTCAATATAAAAGGGGGCTTATAAGAAAGACAAAGAAAGCCTTTTTACCATGGTCTGTAGAGATAGGATGATTGGTAATGGTTTTAAACTAAAAGAGAATAAATTTACATTGGGTATTGGGAAGAAATTCTTTACTATGAGGGTGCCCGGAGAAGTTGTGGTTACCCCATCCCTAAAATGTTCAAAGCTGGGTTGGATGGGCCTCTGAGCAACCTTCTGACTTAGTGGAAGGTGTTCCTGCCCATGGCCGGGGGTTTGGAAGTAGGTGGTCTTCGAAGTCCCTTCCAACCCAAACATTTCTGTGATGCTATGGTTCTGTGAATCCCATGTATAATGGCACTGACAAGGCTAAGTTGTCTGAACCTCTGTGTAAGATTCAAGTGCCCTTAAGCTCACAGAGATGTGCATTGGTTTGCCTACAGAAGGTTGAGAAGCATCGTAACATTTCGGCTATGCTTGCTAATACATAGCAAACTGGGTAGTGCTGGGCTCAGCCCAAGCCAGTCTTATACACGCCTTCTTGGCAGGTACTTCAACAGAAGTAAGAAAGAGGAAGGAGCAAGGATCACCACCTCAAACAGCCTAGTGCAGCCAAACTTGTTTTAACCTGCCCTTCCTGCTGAGTCCTTCTTCCTGGATATGTTTCCTTCCTCCACCCATTCCACACAGCTGATCTAACCTGGGAAGTGCAGTCCCTTAGAGAACATCTTGGGGGAACATCAGTGGAGGAGACAGAGAGGGAAGCTGGCTGGAAAGGGATTGCGTGGGCAGAGCAGGACACAGCAGTGATGAGGAAGAAAGGAGACTAGGCAGCACAGAGGACCAGAGCAAAAGCCCTCCCATCACCTTCAGTCTCTGGTTGGATCTCTGAGCAGGGGACAAGCACACATCCCCTTCCTACCACACTGCAACTGGCACTGACATATGGGATACTCAGAGCTGAAAAAGGGATTTTTATCAGGTGAATGTACAAAATGGAGGCATTTAATGCAAGCTGGCTGTAACTAGTCCTTTTTATGGTCAAGTTAAACTCTTTTGTATTGTTGGTGGTGAAATGATTCACTGCTGTAAAGTTTCTTAGGTGGCTGCTGTTCAGACAGGATGCATTGTAGGCGGTAGAAAGAGGACAGGAAGAGCTGTTCTCTGCACAGGCGATCTGTAAGTCACAAAGGTTACATTTTTAGTAAAGGACAAAAATGAAAGGCCAGATCCTGACTACTTCCTTGCTCCATCAGTGGTAACACTACATCCATGTGTCTGGCCTTCCTTGCCCAAGTGACTGAGAAAAATTCTCTTTGAATGTATTGAATTTGAAATGTACGTTTTAATAATGTAGATGCCAGATGTTTTCTTCTCTAGTTCTTACTCTGATGGAACTAGGAACGCTTCTTGCTGAGCATGTGCTGGATGGCATAAGTTATGAAGAAAGTACTTCTACTTAGCCAAATCTCCCACTTACTTAAGCAAACTCTAAGCCAAACATTGAGAAAAGGGCTTGTATTATCTGGTGGTCATGGATCTGTCAGGGGCTGGAACTTGTTGCATTCTTAACAAATAAGATTTCAGCCCAGTGTGTTTCCTTTCCAGGGGTGGAATGGTTCAGACCAGCGAGCAGTATGAATTTGTGCACCATGCACTGAGTCTGTATGAAAGCAGACTTTCTGCAGAAGCTGTCCAGTGAAGCCAAGGAGGGTAAAACCGAATGTCAGTCTCTTGAGGTAATTTGTTTCATTACCTACCAGCAGCTTCTTCAAGAAGTTTACTGCAGTGGGAAAGACGGCTTTGAGGCCAACTTCTGAAAGGATTGGGACGGTTTGGCAAAAGTATGGAGATTGCTGGACCCTTACTATATATGAATGTATTGTGAGCTTCCCAAAAATGATTTATAAAGAAGGTACTGTCCTGAAACTACACACGGTTTTTGTGTATGTATCTAAAGGTGGGTTTAATTCTGTAATGCTGATATCTGCCATATGGAATGTATGTATGTGCTACTGCTGCAGTCAGATGGACATTGGGACTTCTACAGAAGAAATGTTTAACAAGTGTATAAATGCTTTGACGTTTGCAAACTGTCTTGTGAATGGACTGTCAACTGTAATGTAAAGTGCTATTACTGATTATGTGGTAAGCTTGTTTCTTGGCCACATAATATTCTTGCTGCTAAAATTGCAAGTGTTCAATTATGGATTTCAAAAAAGATGAGATAAAAAATTAAATATCTTGTTTTTGAAAATATTCAAAAGCAGTTAATATTTTGTATGGAAATATATGTTCTTCATACTGTTAACTATTAAATGTGTATTTACTGTAGGTCTTACAGAGCAGTTGCAGAGCACAATGTCTGTTCTTCAGTGTATTTGTATTTACCCTATACTGTTGATTGTCTTAGAACATGCTTCTGCTACAGACCCAAATCTAGTGTATTTG
The DNA here is from genome assembly GCA_035583135.1 of Lophotriccus pileatus. Taxonomy (NCBI): domain Eukaryota; kingdom Metazoa; phylum Chordata; class Aves; order Passeriformes; family Tyrannidae; genus Lophotriccus; species Lophotriccus pileatus. Next base: position 34,575,163 of record JAWWES010000041.1, on the reverse strand, counting down.
TAAATTGTGTAAGTCATTCTACTTTTAAAAGAAACTTTGTAGCATATATTAAATGGTAAGGATTTTAAATATTTGTCTTTTATTAATACAGAAATTTTTGCATATGTTGTTTATCTGCTCTATCTCTTCTAGTAGGAGATAGATGCCTTTAGTGATATGGACTGTTCCATGACAGGTTATACAAGAAAGAAAATGCTGCTATGACTGTTTTCTTTACTGTTCAGTAAGAGTTTGTTTTTAAGAGATATGCAAGGTTGACATTATGACTTACAGCACTGGAAGGTCTGTTTACAGGGTATAATGAGTTTTTAATGCAGTGATGTTGACTTTGCTTCATACTGCTAATAAATTAAAAACTTGATATAAAATATTAACCGAAGTCTCTGTTCTTGCCTACAGTAGTTAATACCCCGCACACTCTTGTACCCCCACAAACAGGCTCAGCCCAGTACAATTTGGTTAGCCTCCACCCTGGCTTCATACCACTTGGGAACCAATCCAGGACACAGGCAATAAGAATATCCCACTGACATGGAGCAAGGTGCACCACCTGATGGGAAGGCAAACCCAGCATCATTTGATTCCTCGTGGGGAGTTTCTGTAAGACCTGATACAGATCCCAGAGGTTTGCCTCCTCCTCTTCCCCTTCTCCCCCACCCTCCACTTGGCTTTTAAAACTTGTGGAGTTAAAAGTATCACTATTGAGATTTTGCTTGATTATGTATAGTTACAAAAAATATGTGTTTGTTTCCAGAATGTTACAGGGTATATTTACCCTGCAACATCCAGATGACCTGCAAACTTGTAATATTTCACAGGCAACAAATTACCCAAAAGTACAATCCTCTTTCTTTTAGTCTAAAGAGATTCAATATAATCTCTATTAGTTTCCCAAAAAAACCTCTCTCTGTTGCTTGTATTTTTCCAAAATAAATCAATTAGTATACTCTGAAGAATCATATAAAAGGACAAAGTGCTGTAAAACTCCCCAAAACAATTGAATAGAAGGAAGTGCTCGTCACCGACTTTTTCCCCCTGTGAAGGCACATTTCCTTCCTAGCCTTCGCTTCACTTATCTGAGGTGGGTTTTTTTAAGAGAAGCATGGGGAGTTGCTAGAGGGAAAATGGACTCTTTATTTCACGTCCTGGTTTCTACCTGTCTTGCCTTGACATTCTCAGGTAAGTGTCTCTCCCTCCTTCCCCTCCTTCGTGTTGCTCTTTCTGCCACTGAGCAGATCTCCCCAGCACAGCTGGTGACTTAAAAAAAATGAGTCACCTCTTCGCTGTGGTTCGTACAAGAGGAATGGGGGGCAGGGCCAACGTAGCCAGTTCTGTTTAGATTTCTTTCCAAAGGAAAACAAACTGTCTCCTTCTATGCTGGAGATACCTCTTCTTTTTCTAAGAAGATCTCCTGTTAGACAATCCAGGAGATGAGTTTTGGGACAAATTCTTTAAAGGGGAGATTCCTATCTTTTATTTAGACTTCGTGCAACTTCAGAGATAGGAGCTTTCTGTGATGCTTAGTTAGAAAATACCCAGGTCTGTAAAAAGAGGGGGTTGACAAATATCAACTGAGGGAAATAAATATATGTTTGGTTTAGCACGTTGTAACTAATGAGGCTGGAAATGTTTGAGTAACTGAGATTATAAAAAGAGAAAAACCCAAACATGATATGGTAGGGAGGCTGCGTTTGAAATAACCAGTTCTGTATTCTGTAACTTTGTGGGGTTTTGATGAATGCATTGGAGTTCTCTTCATTTGAGTATCTAGTGTTGATCTTTAAGTGTGGTGACACAGAGAGCTAATCTTACGTGGATTGGAATGGTCACAAAACTAACAGCTAGAGACGTTGGAGTAAATCCAGTAACATAGGTGTACTTCCTACCAGTAAAGAACCTCCATTCCTGTAATGACACAGGCACTGAGAGGCACACAGATTTGTGAATAAGTTTTCTTATATGTTTTCTTCAGAAACACTATGAATTTTACTAAAACAACTCCCAGGCAGTAAATTATATTTTAAAATGTCTGTGTTGTAAAACTGAAAAAGAGACTGAGAACTTGTGTATATCTCTGTATGCTTTCAAGCAGAGGAAATGAGGTATTTAGAATTGGTATTTGAAGAAAATAGTTCTTGGCTTTCTTTTATATCTGGTTTAATTTTTTCTTCTTTTTTATATATAATGAAGGCCACAATGACCTTACCACCATAGTTTGCTTTTTGCATTCTCATAATTTACGTTCCTAGCACTTGCATCATGTGGCTAGTGTGTTTGGCTTTTTTTTTTTTAAGTAAGTTCAACTTATAGAATGTTGCATGAAAGGTTCAACACATAGAAAATGGGAAGAGAGATTTAATTGCTGATGTATTTTAAATCATCAAGAATTTGCTTTTTGTTAAATACCCATGTGTAATCTATTGTATTTTTCTGGAATTTTGCTTTTCCAGAAGGGTTTCTGATTATCCACGTCCAGAAACAGCAGTGTCTTTCAGAAAAGAGAGGAGTCATTATGGAAAAGTGCAATATGACAAACCTCAACCAGAAGTGGCAGTGGACGGCGGATGACCAGCTCCTCCACGTGAAATCTGCCCAGTGCCTAAGCATCTCTACCCGCTCTGCTCTGTCCTCTCGCAGCATCACAGTTGATTGTCCCCAGGCAGTTAGGTGGACTTGCCATGAGGATGGGCTCCTGAAGGTGGCAAACAGCTCTCTTTTTCTCACAAAGCAAGGTCAGAAGGTGATGGCCAAGCAGAGTAAAAAATACCTTCATACATGGATGCAGCTAGAAGCCAGTGAGACGGGAAAACCTGTTTATGTAAATCTGTGCTCAAAGCAAGGTGAGTTACTCCTTCAAGGAAGTATCCTGGAATATTTGGCAACAAAAGTGTCTCTGTTATGCTAACTCAAGTGTAAAAAATTCTGAAGTTTTATTCATACAGAAAAATGCTTTTCATAGTTGAAAATCATTTAGATAACTGTAAAATAACAGCTGAGATGAATGCTGTCTTTGTCACAAGTGGTGGAGCTTTTAAGCCATTTTATATTTTCAGGATGTCTCTCCTTTTCTCTACTCCCAATCTTTGGATCAAAGTGCTTACGTGTAAGCTCAGCTCACGATTATTGTGTCATTTCCTTTTTCAATTTCTAAACAGAATTGTGGGTACTAATTCCTAGTCCTTTTAAAAAATGTAGATGTATAGAAGATCCAGATTCAATCTGTCAAGAAGACATCCAAAAATCAAACACATGCACAATTATTTCTCTGAGTAACCCAAATGCATTAGAACAAACATGGCTTACACATTTGTGTGTTTACTCAGTGTCATTTTGCGCTGAGATGCCATATATATGAGAACACTCTAAGTCCTGAAAATAATGAACTGAATCAAAAATCTCAGAAATTCTTGTAATAGTACCTTGAGATGCGTAAGTCTGTGCACATTACAGGCACATACCTGTGTATTTGTGAGTTTCCATATCCATGGCAAAATGGAAGGTAAAATGCTTTGAATGCTGCTTAATAACACTTTCTTCAATGTTCTGTTGTCAGTCCTTCCTGTCAATCCCACTGACATTCTTTTATAGTAAATAAAATCAACCTACAGCTTTTTATTGGGGAGCACACAGTTTATTCTTGCTTTTACAAGATTTAAAAAAAAGTTTTATGACCCAATACTTTTGCATATGATATATGATATAGTTTTCAGAATGTCTAAAGCAAATCCTCATTCTTTCTAACCTATTTGTAAGGCAGTGTCTCATTATTTTCAGCAAATTTGCACTTGGAGAACTCTACTCAAAGGATCAGGACTATTCACCTGAGTGGAAGTCTGAAAGGACAACTTAGAGAATCAGGGAATGGAAAAGTGGCCAAGATGCTATCCTAGTCCTCCCATACAAGTTAGAGGTTAAAAAGGCAAAATGATTTGAAGTCCTGTGTGGCGAGTATGATTTGCTTATTCAGAGACACTGTGAACAGTTCAAATGAGGCATGCAGGCAGTTTTATTTCCTTTAGATAGCTGGATGAAGTGTGGCCTAGGAAAGTTAAAGTAACCTTACATCCTTTTCTTAATCATCCATCAGAGAACAGGCAATTTAAGACCAATAAGCACTAAGACAATTGACATGAGATATGAAAGCACCCTCTCATCTATTTACTGTGCTCAGTCATTAAATGAATTTACCTTAATTTTCCTGAAATTCTCTCCATAGACAGGCCTGTAAATCCTCTTTAAGTGTGTCGCTTATCTTATTTTTGACAGCTTTGAGAAGCTCTACTGAGAAATCAACAGAACTTTAGAATACTCAACACCTACTAAGAATCTCAGGAATGTAAGAAACTCATGAAGAGTGAAAGTAGTGCAAAGATATTAATTTTTGAAATAATAATAAGTACTACAAGAACCAAATCTAATGCCCACAGTTCTGGTCTTAGCATCCATAGGCATGTCAAAATTTTCAATGGAGAATGTGCAAACTTAGTTTTCCAAGAATATCTATCCATTTTCAGTAAAAGCAGCAGTGGATTAGCCTAAAATAACATATTTGGTCTATTTGGTCTAAGCAAAATTTTTGGATTTGAGATGGCTGTTTTTCTACTCCTGACTAACACCATATTTTGATATAATTTACCCTCTGTTTTCACAGTACTCATAAAAATAATTATATTTTGGCATAGGAGTAACTCAGTGAATTGCATCCTAAATCTTGTCAGCCCAGATAGAGTACAAGCTCCAAACCCAACAACTGCAACTATCTTTTATTCTGGACCTTACTCAAATGTCAAACATGATTTTTCTGAGCCTGGGGATATACATGTTTTGCAACAGTCCTGACCAAAATGACCATTTGTGGAAATCAGGTTCAGTTTGGGGATGTATCCCATCTCTGTTCACTCAGAGATGATTTTAAATCTAACAGGCAACAGTCCTTCTCACACAAACCCATGTTTGAATCTGACCTCCAGCTGAAACAGCTAACATTAAGATAGGTCATGAGATATCAATCTCCCTTGAGAAGGTAAGACTTTATTTCCCATCAAATTCACGAGGGGATTCTGGGCAGTGAGAGAAACAGTCTCAGTAGTGCTAAGGCTTTTTTTCACCAGCTCACGGTTGGATTCAGAGCTTCCTTAAGCCCAGAAAACAGGAGAAGGGACAGGAATGGAAACAGGGAGGAGGAAAAGATGGAGGAGGTGAAGAGGTAGAAGGCAGGATGATGAAGACTGTTGCAGGTAAATAACATTTGCTGAACAAATGCCTCCTCTTGTCTTGGAAGTACCCAGAGCACCAATAATGCTGACACATGTACACTGATGTCACTCCTGACTTGTGTAAGCAATTCTTACAAGCTTCTTTTGTTCCAGGTAGGTTAATTTCAATAAAATATCCAATTAAAGAACAGATGCAATGCTATGTGGCACCTTGAATATTGCCAACATGCCTCAAACCACTACTGACCAAAAATTATTCACTAAGTGGAGAATGACTTCAAATAGGGGGACACAATGCCAAGCTGCATGCTGCAGCTATGCAAAGATCTAGAGACTGTCACGCAGCCTGTAGAGCAGTCTGGATGCAGAAGGTGCCATGAACTGTTTTGTAATATGATGCTCTTCATTGCATTTCTCTTCCGTCATATCCTACATGGTAGGGACAACCCTAGAGCTGAGGATATCCAGACATTCAAAACAGTAGCTGATTTTGTGGAGGAGAAAGGTTTTATTACTTACTGTTATGTGCCAAGCACTTAAGAATCAAAGTGGGATCTACAAAGATATAAAACATGTGAAAAGAAAGAATTCAAATAACAACTAGAGCATCTTTCTCTCTCTTGTTTTGTTTTTACTCGAAAATAGACAAAATATCAGATACTATGTATGAGCCAAAGTCTGATGTGCGGTCTGACATTCACACTGTTCCTTCTTCCTTTTCTACCCTTGTTTCTTGCCTAGTATCTTCTCCTTCATGTGGACTTCTCTCTTCCCTGTATCCCCATTTAAGTTTACCTACTTTATAATCAGAACCTCAGCTTTTTGAGTTTACTTCCCACTGCTGATGCTTCAGTGGCTGAGATGGAGCACAGAAGATACCAGAGCAATGTACACTCTTAGCATGCTCCAAACCACTGGAGCAGCAGTAGCAACTGCAGAACATGGAAAGGGAAGACACATCCATCCTCTTGGGACTTTCGGGAAGGTGGAAGAACACCAAAGAAAGGTGGCAGAACAGAAAAGGCAGCAACTCTTACCCATTTTTAAGACCATGTAAATATCTTTAGACTTTAATTTTTCCACACCTTTAGTGTTTGTAGTGACTGCAATAATCCATACCGAGGTTCACTTGAGGTTGGATTTGTGTGTATCTTTTACAAATTTCTCCAGGATAAATTAGAACAGTGATAATCAATATTTTCATTCTACCTTTGAGATGACCCAAAACATTTTACCTTAAAAAATTCATTCAAATCCATTTTTATCTCTCTGAAATATTATTTTATAGGATTTTTTTAATTAAAAGAGTTTGCTAACATCTATGTAAACCCATGAAATATCAAATATTAATTCAATCTTTTTTCTTTGGTCAAAGCAACACATGGCTGACCACTTTTGCTGAGCTCCATCTGGACAAAGAGAGGCCTCAATATCAAATCCTTGGACATAATTACAAAATCTTGTACACAATCCAATATCATACTGACAGAAGCTATCACCATTTTTTCTCATCATTTATTGTGACAAAATTTTTTCATTTGACAAACATTCATTTTCCCCTAACATTTCAACATTAAAGAAAATCACAAGATAAAGATAAATGTGGTTTTAGATTTTCTAAAAAGAAATGAAGAAATCTGCAGTGTACGAGGTCTCTGCACAAAGAATATAGAACAAAATCAGTTCAGGTACCTTCATATGGAAAAAATGGAACACTAGGAACAGATTCCCAGATCAATCAGGAGTAAGGCAAGTCTTGCTTTATGATTTCATCTTCACCTGCAAGGGCAAACAAAGATGCCAATTCCAGACAGCCCTACTGGTACTTTTCATCATTACATTCTGTCTCTTTATTTTGTGCAGACCTGTCTATAGCAGCTGGAGTGGGTTTGAGGTACCCAAATGTAGGTGTCTGAAGGAAGGGTTTATTTCAGTTGTCTCAACATAGGTGCTTTTTGTCATTTGAGATGCTCCAGGATATTCCACCTGATCTCTGACTGCCAGCCCAGAAAGACACAGGTCTCCCATAGGTGTTATGAGAGCTCTGAGCAGACAGCCTGAGGGCAGTTCATATTCTACTAGGTTTAGGTAATTGAACCAAGCCCTAGGTATCCTCACAGATACAACTTTCTGAACTCTGTTGAGTAAATGTGTGGGTAATCCATGGAGTTAATGCAGTCTAGATGCACTTTAGTGACTGAAAATCCACTTCAGGGTGAGCTGGGACTATGCAGAGTGTCAAAAATAGGGTCGGTACAGCAGTGGTGTTATCATCAGAGATGTATCTGGGATGTTCTGCTCCCACTGGTGCTGAAAGGGCCTCTAAGTGTCTACTTCAGCATTTCAAAAACAAGCAAGTAAAAGAGGAGCTCAGGATTAGACTGGAGTTTGGAGACATTTGACCTCTGACATGAGATACAAATATTGCTAACTTATACAACATTCAAATAAAGAACATAAAAAACTTTCAAGCAGAACGAATTTTGCAGTTTTTGAAAGGTCTGCATTGAATGGCAAAGAAAGGAAATTCAGTCGATTTTGTTCTTCTGTCATACTCTTACATACAACAGAAATCTGAAGTCTGTTTTTTATATAGTCTTTATTTTTGCAGTCTATTTACAAGTAGTTAGCTAAAAAGATAAAGGGATCATAAAGCAACCCCTTCTAGTTTCAAGTCTTGCTGTTATACGCGGTCTTACAGAGTATTTTGTTTCTTATACTCTAGATATCTGATTAATTTATGTTTCATTAGCAGTTCAGCCTTAGTTTTCTGAAACTGTGCTTTAATAAGGTAGGTAGATTGGTGAAATGCAAGCTATTTCAGAAAGGTGTACTGTGCCAGCTTGGCTAAGTCTGAAGGCACCACTATAGGTGGTTCAAATTCTCAGTACTTGGAAACTAATCAGTGCTCTTGCTAATCATACATGAAAAACGTATGGACTTCCTTTTCTTGTAAGCAGCCTGCTGCTGTGCAGACGGATGCAGTTTGCAGTGCACCCCATAGATGAAATATGCACTTAGTCAGAATGTCATAATTTCTCCTGGGTGTGCTACTGGTGATTACAATGTTATGTTCACACACTGTATATCATTCAGCCACTAATGATCAACATCAGTGTCACTGCTGCTGTTCTGTTCCCATGAACAGTTTTATGACTGATTTCCAAAGAGACTTGTAGAACAATGCTAAACACTTCTGAAAAATCCCACTGTTGAGATTTCTGTGTACTTTATACTAATGCCCAGACAGGAGGTGAGTTTTTTCTGGTTAAAAAATTTGTAACTCAAGTTGTGTAGAAATCTGCTTACATGGGCTTTATAATATGCGGTTTTCTTTTTTAAGTGCCTGCTATTGAAGAAGGGCTATGAGGGTCCTTCTGCTAGGACCACACTAGTGGTTTTACTTAGAAAGAGAATATAAACGTGAATTCTGACTTTCTTGAAGTGAGGGCAGATATGAACCCTATTAGTCAGTCCTGGAGAATCTATGGGAAATGCTGATACATACATCTGAAGTTCCAGCATGGCATAGTGCTATACACAACCATATGTTACAGGTAACAGACTGTAGTCAGTCTTTGCTGGAAAATTCTTTATCTGGAAACCCAGAAAAGCCCCAGGCTCTAAAGAGAGGAGTTGGGTTGTGCAGTGACCAAATGCTTGTTCCTGGTACCTCCTTGGGCTGGTGGAACTTTCCTGAGGACAAGTGTTTCACTTCCAGGACAGTTGAGCTCTCCCCTTGTCTCCTGCACCAAGAATGCCAGTTATCCCCTGGCTGCTCAGTCCCATAAATGTTGCTGGCAGCACCAGCTTCCCTTTTATGGAGGAGTAGCTCTCCTAAAGCACAATTGCCCTGGAATGCAAAAGCCTTCCTGTTGGAATCACAGATATTTGTCTGTAATTTAAGCCAAGATTTTTTTTTTAATGTTTTTTTTTAAGTTGGGTGTGTCAGTCTGTATTTAGGAACCCAATTGTGGCCTTTTTCCTGAGCCATTGCTTACCACTCAGGTACTTCTTCAGCTGTCTTTCTATCAGTAGGTTCTACTCCCTGCTGAACTCGGAGATATCTGGGAGGCACAGAGGCACAGGCCTAATTCTTTCCAAGTCCTTGGGGCTAGGATTTCTAATTGCCTACTGCAGGCTTTCAGAGACCCACGAGTAATAGGAGCTCCCCAGAAACAGCGACTGACATGGAACGTAGACTAAGTCTGGGCTTGTGTCAGCTAATGGGTTTGTTGCAGCAGATGATGAGAGCTTGAGCACAATTAGATAAAAGGAGGGTAAACATTTAATCAGAGCATCAACCCATTCCAGCAAACCAACACTTTTCAAAAAGATCCAGAACCACAGTGAATGCACTGGTACATGTCAAGCACAGGAAACACTTGCATGAAAGTGTCTCATATTAAGGTGTACAGTCTCAGTTTTCTTTCAGTGCAAATGAGAGTGCTGCAAATTTATCTATATAAATGTGTTAACATATGTATTTACACATATACAAGAAAAAGCATCGTCTTGATTTCATGGATGCTCATCTACTGATCCTTTGGGTAAGAGTCAACACACACTGACCTGCTAAGACATCATAATTTCACACCAAGTAATTGCATTTGGAAGCTTCTGCTGCAATTTAACCCAATCATTTCTTTGTTTTTAGAGGATTTGTGAGCTAAAATTGTTATAAATGGCAACCAGCCCAGTGGCTCAGCGGCAAACAAGGTTCTGTCAGGCTGGAGACCCCAGTTCAAGGACTGACAAAGTGTCTTGGGCATTGAGCCAATGCACACTTGCTGTGCTACAGCAGTGGCAGGGCAGCTTTTTGTGAGATGAGGCCAGTGTGTAATTCCAATTGCTTAGCTGAAATGTGATGCTACCAGATGTAGAGGCCACCACAGTTTGAACCCTGCCCTCACAGCCACAAAGAAAGGATATTAAATACATACTAATGGGGAGGAAGAGCCATAAAAATGTGGAGGAAAAATGTGTAGTAAAATCTTTCCTGAGTTTTAATTGCAGCTTTGGCTTTCTCTAAAGAGTACGTGACTAAAAAAGCAAATCCACCATCATATTTACAGATACTTCAGTTAAGCGATAGATTGTTATCTGAGCCTTGGAAAGGCAGCAGTCAGGGACTAGCATGGTTTTTGCATAGGACTGATTTTCAAAAGCAAAAGGAATGTGGGCACAAGGAACTTATCTTGGGCAAATATCTCAAACAAAAAAAATTATCTTGAATAAATCATCTTGAAGGATTATCCTGAACAATACTGTGTTTTAAAATTACACCAACAGAAAGCAGATGGGAATCTGGCCTGTGCACTTAGAAAAGGGGGAGAGGGTTGACAACATAAAATTGATCCTGTGTGCCATTCAATAGGTCCAAGCAAGTGAAAAGGCTGTGAGTGAAAACATTGTGCTGTTAATGACAAAATACAGCCTTTCTTCTCTTCACTTAAGAATCACTGATGGATTGTCCTTAAAATGAATGGTATGAATGTTCAGGGAAATTATTTTTTTTCTGTTTTGCACAGACTTTGGTATTGATGCAAAAATACATGTTTGCACTGAAAACAAACAAAAAAACCCTGTAGAACTGACAGGTGCATTTAAACTACTTAGAAGCTGTATCAGCCACGTTTATTGAATCTACTGAATTGTTTATAAAAATGTAGAGCTGATTTTAATTACTTCTCCTTGTTTGTCTCAGATCTCCAAGATGCAGACACTTCTGTATGGAGCAGTAGAACTACATTCCCCCCTTCAATTGCTGTTACTTCTAGGCCTGAAAATATGCTGAAGAGTAGCACAGAGATGTTCATCAGAAATGTGACTGAACACTTCAGTAAAAATCCCATTGAAAAGCTCAACTTTGACTTGAAATCTGCAGTAACAGAGAATGCCTGGATTCCAACAACCACTCTTCAATACCATAGCACTACAGAAGAGGTAAGACAGAAGAATTACTGATTTTTATAAAGCCTCCTCTATTTTGTGCAGCCTGATAGCTATTACAGGTACATGTTTTGTGGGCCTAAAAAACAAACAAAAAACCAACCCAAAACAAAAACAAAAGAAAACAAACAAACAAAAACCCCAAAACCCAAACAAAAAAAACCCAAAACAAACCAAAAAACCCCCCAGCTACAGCACTAAGCTTTGTTCTTTTTTTGGTGGGATGCTTTGTTTTGATGTTCATGCTAACACTGCCCTTTGCTAGAAGCATAGCTGCAGAAAAATTCTGCCTCTTCTGCTACAGCCCAATCATGGTATGCACAATGCATTGGGAAAATCTCTAAGCTCAAGGGATTTTATCAGGATATGTGAGGAGCAGTGGAAAGCTCACAGATGTGGCAGGAGCCGTAGGAGCCTGGGTATCTGCTCCCAGTGGCTAAGGCTCTGTCACTGGTTTGTTGCATGACATGAGGGTCTAGCTCTAATAACACACTAAGAATTACAGTATGCAATGACTTTATTTACGGATAATTGAGTCCTAAAATTGCAGACATTGTTTACAGATCAAAGCAAGAGAAATCTGAATGCTTTAACTTGCCTTAAAAGGAATCCTGGCTTGGCCATGGCCAGCTTATCTACTGACTGACGGGCAGAATGGAGACACACAGGTGCTTCTTGATCTCTCCTCTGTTGAACCACAAACAGCCCTGGCAGAGCAGGGGAATGGGGCTGCCAACCCCAGCTATAGGAGAAGAAATGACAGGCATTCAATACCTCCAAATCAATTTCCAGTCTTCCTTTTCTGCAAGACCCGGTTCAGTAATCTGAACCTGGAATCACCATTGGCAAAATGTGCATGGGCAGTTAGAGCTAAAGCATTCAGGACATTATTGGTCACTGTATCACTATCATCACATAGTGGTTTAGAACTGAAAATCCCTAAATACCCTGGGGCGTCTCTTCCAGGAGACCACGCTACTCTCAGTGTATTGGGGCAGGCAAACATGTTTCAGTTAGTACTGTGTGTTGCTGTGGATAGAGACTAAGAAATGTGTTCTGTATTTGGGAAGGCTGAGGAGAGTGCCAGGGTCTGTAAAATCGATGGTTTAAGGATCCTGACACTGCTGCTCTAGTGCTGATGGCAGGAAGGGGCTGAGCTGACGATGGAAGCACTGTACCCCATTCCATAGCTGATGTAGGCAGTCCTTGTAAAATATGATTATCCTGGAGGGAGGCTGAGCTTATTTCCTCATGCCTTCTGTCCATATAGCATACCTCCTGCATCTAATATTGGTTCCTTCCAAATGCAAAATAAAATCTGGTATTAGCCAGACTGCCTCCAGCACTCCCTCTAAGTAATGCAACCAGAGCTGGAGAAATGGCACCAGTTGAACTGCAGAAACTACTGCCTCCTGTGTTCCTACCCCACTTCAGCTCCTGATGACATCATTTGCACTGAGCAATTGCTTAGGTCAAAACTTTCAAATGAGAATTCTGATGATATGAGTATCAATGAAAGAAAGAATAGAGCTTTCCCTTGGAGCCTCCATCTAGCTCTGGACATTTGAATCCAGATATACCAATTAGGTATACCAATCTAGATATACCAATACACAATTATTTGCTACACCAATAAAATCTGTGGCCTCCATCTCTGTTTCACAGTCTTTAGAATGGAGTCAAAAACATTTTTTGTCAAACTAGCAGGGACGTTTAGAGGATTAACTGGATTTGACACAATACTTTGAAAACACATAGACTGAGTGCTGAGTATTGTTGTGAGGAAGACAATACCTTCTATGAATTGCATTTGCCCAGGCTGGGTCCTCTTGTTTGTAAAAGTAAAGCCTTGATATTATTTGGCTGCGCACATACCCGTTTTGGGGAGACAATAGTGACATTTCAATTGAACAAAATGTTTGGTTTAGAGCTGCCTTGGACTTCAAGTAAAACTGCAGCTTGCACTTTGAATCCATGACAAAAGCTATGCAAAGCCCATTTCCTCTTGATTAGAGAGACAGAGAAGTTGGTGTTAAAAAAAAAAAAAAACAACTCAGGAAACCTTGGGAAAGTGTCTGAAAGGGACTTTGGAGCCTGCTATTACAGACATGTCCGGTAACTCCCAAAACTCACTTCCAGTTCTTTTTTCTTTTTTAATTAGTTTCTTGGCTTGCCACACAGATCGGTAAGTGTTAAAGGCTGTGTGACTGCTGATCTACTAAAAGCCCATTTATCCAATACCAGTTTGGAAATAATTACTAGAGTTATGTTGGCTATTCTATACAAATATATTGCCAACAGTGAATGATGGACCCGCCATGTTTTATTTCAGTGCTGGCATAGGCATCTGTGTCAGACCTACCCTTGCAGCAGCTTTTGCTGGATAACATACAGAAGAAAGTCTCAAAACCAGTAATAAACCAGTCCTCTCCTACTAATACAAAAAGATAAAGATTCTATGATAGCAAGAATATGACTAATAAAATAGTATGACTAATAAACTTCTAAATTATGAGCATTTGTAAGAAGCAGTAGCATCATTTTTCTCATTATCTTACATTATCTTACATAATCTGGAAGAGACAAACAAATATTTATTTCCAAAAGTCTTTAAATTGTCCTTGTGGTAGGTTCCACTTTTTTTCCTGAATTTTAGGTTTGCAGTGTTGATTATGTTTTTTTCCCTTTCACATATTACATCTGCTTAAAAAACTTACACCTTAATATCCAAATTATATCTTCCCTGCAAATTCAGATTATGGATGTTTTCAAAACTCCTTATAATAATGTGAGCTCTGCTTTTGAAGAAAAGACAAGTTACTCGCAATGTGATAATTACAGAGAGGAGTTTGAAGTAATCCAAACATCCCAATAAGCTTTCAGATCTCTGCTTCTCTAGTGCTGGAAAAATATTGGTGTGTTTTATGCCATTAGGTCCAAAACCCATGATCATCTAAAGATGGAATCACACTGTAAAACTCTCCCACCTTGAATGCTTACCAGACATCTACATCATTTGAATCCCAGTTTAGGTCTAAGAAACACATCTTGTGTTTCCCATCAATGGTATGTTTACCCCTGTGCTAGCTCTTTGGGGCTTAGTCCCTCCCCCTGTCTGAAATATGTAAAACATCTCTTCCAAAGGAGATCGTGTTCTGCAATGGACTTGAGAATGGCATAAAAATCAACACATATTTATATTATCACTTAAGGTGATGTTCATAAAGTTAGTAATTGTCCTAAGCTTTGCAGAATAGAGCCCAGCACTTTTGGTACCATGTACCTAGGACCATGGAGCTCTACTAGGACAGATGAAGTTTTCTGTAAGTGTGAGTAACACCCCTGAGTACTCAGACATTTGGTTTCAGAACAGAAGACTGAGAGGTAAGGTTTTTCAGATATTTGTATCTTGTTTGACAGGCTGATTGCCCAGAAAAATCCTAGAGCAGCAGCTCCCCTAAAAGGCAGACTAGCATCTGTAAACCTAGAACCTTTTTCTCCCTAAAATGGGGCAAAAGTGATACAGTGTTGAATTTGCTTGAGGTATTGCATTTAAAAGTTAAAATCCCACATGCATCATGCAATACAGGAATGACACAGAAATATGCCATTCCCACTGAAGAAAATAAATGTCAAATTCCTTCCCCTTTATGCAATCCTAAATTCATTCCACGGCTGCTATTTGAATATCTGAAGGTGCAAAACACTTCTGGCTACATTTCTTCTCCCTCACCCCACATACACATATACATGATTTTTAAGAGGCTGAAACCTAAACAAGGAGGAAATGGCTATGCACGGCAGAAATAGCAAGTTTCCATTTTTGCAGCAGCCAACTTGGAGTTGCGCACAGCTTTTTTGGTGCAATGTGAAAACATAGAAACTCTCTTGTTTTCCATGGTGTGGGTAATTTTAGCTTGGGAGTTATTTGGGGGATGTGGGAAGGAATTGTTTCAAGGACACGAGTTGATGCAGAACAAAACAAAAAGCTGAGATGACTTGACTGGTCACAGACAGACTACTCTTCTGCTGCAGGCACCAGCTCAGCGTCAGGCTCTGCTGGGACTCTCCTGGATACAAGGCCTCTGTTCCTAGTGCCATAGGGCCAGGGAGAGGATGGAGGCCTTGGTGGTCCATGGCTAACCCCTAAAAACATCAGTGTTTGGGGCTACAGGAGCTGGAATGGTAGGTTAGTGATGGCTGAGGCCAAGAGGAAGGTGGGCTAGGAGGTGGGGTGGCTGTGAAGAGTGGCAGGCATGAGGAGAGCATGCGGGGTGAGGTGGCCATGGAGCGAGGCAGGTGTGAGATGAGGTGACCATGAGGAGTGGCAGGTGTGACGAGAAAGAGGCACATGAGACAAGACAAGCATGAGACGAGGCAGATGTAAGGTGAAATGCAACCGTGAGACAATGCAAGGCAGCGTCAAGTGAGGTCCAGCCAGCGTAAGGCGAGAGTGCTGCCCCCCAACAACGGCACCGCCTGGGGAGGCGAGGGGCCCCCGTGAGCCAGGAGGAACGCTTGGGAAGACAAGACCCAGGGGAGAGCCGGCATGCAGAGGAAGCACTGAGGAAGGAAGGGAGGCGGGGTGGGAGAGGAGCCGGGAGGAAGGTGGGATCCATAAGGAGCTAGGGGCGGCACCCCGGGGCCGGTCCCCTGGCCGGGGGGCGGCAGGTCCCGGATCGCCGCGGTTCGCCCCCCGCAGCGAGACGCGAGGAAATCGCCTCTTGATTGCGGAAGTCGGCGGGAAGGGCTCCGGCAGAGTCAGCCCGGGTCAGAATGGCAGCGTGGGAAGCGGCGGCCGCCTCCCCCGCCTCCCCGCTCCTCCTCAGCCGCGGGCGGGCAGCCCCCCCACCCACGCCGGTGTCAGGGAGGCGGCTCGGCGGCCGGGGCAGCCCCGAGCGCATGCAGCAGGCGGGCAGCCCGGCACAGGGCTCGGAGCCCGGCGGGGAGCGGGGCCCCCGGGGCCCGCCGCCGCCACTTCGCTTCTTCGGACCCCCCTACCCCACCCCGCCGTCCCTTCTCCCCCTCCCCGCGAGGGTTTTCGGGGTTAAAAACTGTCGGCGATGCTGAGCTATGGAGCGGGATTAGCCCTGTGGACGGCGCTGGCCCTGACCAAGGTGCGCGGCCGGGAGGAGGGGGGCGGTGCAGGGTCTCCCCTCGCAGGTCGCAGCTCGAGGCATACGGGCGGGTTCGCGCCGGGCCGGCACAGCTCGGGGACGGGCGGGGGGCTGAGCGCGGGGGGCGCCGGCTGGTGTCTCAGAGCTCTCCCCGCTCTCCGCAGGCCGCGCCGGAGCAGGCGGGATGCAGCGCGAACCTGACGGAGCTGCGCGTCCTCCGGCAGAGCGTCCTGCTGCGCTGGGGCGCCGCGGGCCGCGCCTGCAACTTCAGCCTGAGCGGGCGCTCCGAGGGCGGGGAGGCGGCCGGCTGCCTGCCCGCCCCCGCGGGCAACGGGACCTACGGCTGCACCCTGCGGGGCCTGGAGGCCGGGACCTGGTACCAACTCCACATCGAGCCGCTCGCCGGCGGGGAGGCTCTCAACATCTCCGTGCAGACAGGTACGGGCGCGGCAGGTGCGCGGGGAGGGACGCCGGGCTTTTCCTTCCCGTCCCCTTGTTTCGCCCTGCTCCAGGACAAGGTGAGCGATGCATTTACAGCTACGGTAAACGAACAGCGTTCGATGAATATAACAGCCCTGCGCTTGAGTTCTCTTTAGCCCGCTGCTAGAAGGGTCTCTGCCAAGTTAACCCAGTAGGTTTGAAAGGAGAGGGTGCTGTGAGGAGACTTGGTTAGAAGAATGCTTTAAGAAGTAGTAGCCCATAACATTCTTTGTGTTCACGTAACCTCATTGTCTTCATAGTTACTCAAGTGACAGGTTATTTTCTGTGTTTAAAATACAACCTGTTTCATAGCAGGTAGATCCTCTTCAACGACAACTTACTTCATCCCATTTCCATACTTTTATTTTGTCCGACCACAATTTAAAAGTCAGAAAGGCTGAAACTTCTTGCTTTTGTCTTTTCCTTGGATGTCAACGGTGAGGTGTTATGACGTACAGTTGTGTGCAGAGCACTTACAGTGTCACATCTGTGACTGGCTGTAAAAATATGCCAGTGGTCTGACAGAGTGCTGCCAAGGAAAGCTCCCTTTCTGTATTTGTGTTTGCATGTGCATGTGAACAATTCAGATGTGAAGCAATGGACAGCATAGAGCCAACAGCTGCAGTGACAGAACTGAACTCTTTCTACCTGTATCAGTGGGGGCTTTTTTACAATGATGAAATGTAATATTATCCAACCTCTTAATGGTGGTAGTTCAAGACCCAAAACAGAGATGTCTTTAAAGGAGGTCCATCATTAAATGCCTCCCTGATTTGCTCCCAAAGTGTTAGTTTCAGAGAGGTAATTTGCAGTATTAGTATTGAAGATTACAGCAGCCAAATGCTTACCAATTACCTGTTCACAGACATTGCTTTCTGTCAGAGCTTTTTCCCTGCATTAACTGTACAAATGCACTAAATACCCTCCATTAATTTGCTTTGGTAACTAAGTTTTAAAAAGTCTAGTGACAACTCTGCTGGTGTGATAGCTATACATTAAGCACGAGTCATGTCCCTTGGTAAAAATGGAAAATAGTTTCTCTGCAGACAATGATATAAATCAGTATTGTGCATCATGCCAACTGTTTTTAATATTGATGACTTGAAATGTAAAAATTGAAAGAATAGATCAACCATTATCAGAGTGATGGGTACAAATCATCATTATTTCTGTATAGTACAGTTCTATTACTGAGCACTTGCATAGAAGCAGAAAAAGATACCACTTTAATACATACTTTGATTAAGTATAATCATTTAGACAGAAGCTTCTACATGCCATTTATTAATTTTTTATCACTAAATAGATTTTGCAAGGCTGTAAGATGAAAGTAATTGAAAGCAACTTATGATTAGTCATATTACATAGCTGACATCAAAGTGAAAAGTCTGATTTTTAAATTGAAGTACTGCAGATTAGTGGACCATAGTTGAAGTGAGGTTTGTGTTTGGATTTTGCATAGCAGAGATCAGTCTAAAACAAGAAATAAGAATAGAAGAACCATGAATGTTTCCCTCAGAAAGAGGTACTCATATTGCTCTGTAGTTCCCTGCTTCCCTTGATTCAATCACGAGTTGCATTGCTTGATGGTGTAAAATACACAAAATCCAAAATTTGTCATTTTTTTTTCTGAAGAACGGTTTTGTTATGTCTGTTAACAACCCATACTGTACTGTCCAGACTAAGCTTTTTGATGCAGAATGAGGGAGAATTATTCCTCTGTATGTTTCCACTAGGGGCAGCATTTTAAACCAGTTTTCTTGAAGCTCTGATGTCGGTAGTTTTAGTTTATGATACTGAGCCTGAGCGTCCATAGGCATGTGTTTCTGGAAATTGTCCTGTGAATATGGAAGTATAAGCCATATGTTCAGCCATATTGTAAACAAAATTCCTGCTGATTCCAATGGTAGCAGAACTGAGCTGTCATGGGCCATCTAAAAATATGATGATTGACGTTGGTACTCAGCGAGGTTCCCTTTCTGAGCTCTTTTTCTAAGGAAGATGGGCGAAGCTGTCCTTTGAAGGTGCCCAGCTTTCTCCACTGACTATCAAAGGAAGCTAGGTTAAACCAGGAACTTGAAGTTTAGTTGGTTGAAGGGAGAGGAATCCCATCTCATGTGTTTATCTTTTGCAAAATGAGGTTTGAACATCTGTATCATCTTGATACAATAAATGCAGACAGGAAAAATTTCAGATTTGTTTATGTACCTAGTTTGGAAACCAGCTTTTTACTCAGATTCAATCCTGTTAAAATTTTCATGTACCAGTTCTGAGTTCAATTTTCATCAAGTTTCTTATACAAAGGGCTTGAGTAGCTAAGCGCATAAAATTCAAAATATTTTGTTAAATTTTATGTGTAAACTTTTCTGATTAAGAGCTCAAGGTGAAAGCGATAAATAATGCATACTGTAGTTGCAGTGGTAATGTGAAGGCTTGGAGAGGATCAAATCCCTAACCTCATTTGGCCTTTGGAGTATGTAACATCACATTAAAATCACAGTCTGTGTTGTTTGGAAGTTTGATATTCCAGTAGAATAATGGTGCAGCTCACCAAGATGGCCTAAACTCTCAAGTAACACAAGATTCACCTTTGTGAATCACTGAGTAGAAAAGCAGCTTCTCTTTCCCTTATGGATGCAGAGATGTGAAATATAATAATGTGTGGAATACTGGTACAGCAATCCACAGTAGACCACTAAAGTGGACTCTCTACTCAGGAAACTTTTATTTATGGGTTATCAAAACACCAAGTATTTAATCCTGTAGACCAGAACTAAAATAGATCATCCAAAACGATGCACAATACAGTCACATATGCACTTTATAAGCCAGGTATACACAGACATGTAAACACACACAGTGGGGACAGTTGTGATATTTTAGTAGAATAGGAAAGAAAGAAAAAACTGTTAACGCCAGTTATCAGCTCTGAGCTACAGACTGATTTTCCACTGCAAACCTGAGATTACAGATGTTAGTAGGCACAAGTTTGCATATTTGTTTCACGTTAATATTTACAATTACTATTTGGTTTACGGGGTTTTTTAGTATACATATATGCGTGAAGCATCACATAACACTATACAACTAGTCAGCATGCTTGATATTGTAAAGTTGGGATAACACATGCACCTGTAGGTCCTTTCATGTTATATTCTTTATTGTTCTCAGTAAAACTATTTCTGTGACTGAGAGCTGCTCAGTGACAAAAGATGGTAGAGTTGTGTCTTTCCTGATTTCAGATAAAATACATTTTAAGTTCTTAACTCTCCGAATGTCTGTGCACCAGTGTAACTGTGTATTTCAGTGAATGACTAGGTCTTTAATTCAAATTCTAGTTAAAAACAATAGTATATGAACAGATCCTAAATTACAGTTAAATTTCTGAATTGAAATTCAGATTTGAAATACCGGTCTTGAGAGCCATGAAAAACAACTTTCAAATACGTCTTCTAAAATAGGCTTATAAATGCCATTTTCAAAATTGTTTTCTACAAAAATTTTGCTCTGATATATTACGTTACTGCCTAATCCAAGCCTCCTGTACTGAGAGAACTAATGGGTAAATAAGTTTTTGTTAGAAAAAACATTAAATATTTGAATGAAAAGAACTTAAAAATTCTACTTTCTAAGGCACAGACTGGTAGAGTGTTTCTTTATTGTAATATGTAACTCTGTAAATGCCAGAGGCATGCCTTGGCCATGTGTTCACTCCTGTAAATTTCAAATTATTTGGGACAAATCTGATTTATTAGCCATCTGTAGGAGCCATATGTGACATAGCTCTAACTACGGACTGTATAATTCTATCATCCGTAATCATGTAATGGTTATGATCATAATTTCAAAAGGCAGAGTACAAGAAGTAAATAAATAAATATGTTTTAAAGATTTTTGAGGTTGCATATTATCTCAAAGAAATGGATATTTGTACTTAAGATGATGCAATCAATCCTCTTTATTTAATATTCAGAAAAGTCCGTATGAAGTAGGTTACTGTTTTATATGAAGAGGGAAAACTAGGAAAGAAATTGATAATTTGGTAGGAAAATGGCTGAGACTGGCAGGAATTCCCCAGTGCTCAGTCTTGGGCTCATATCTCCCAGTTATCTTTTTCTCCTGCATTATGTGGGTGTGTTTCTGTGCTTACAGGCTGTATTTGAGAGTCATGTCATTGGGGTTGGACATAACCATATCTATGGTGTCTGTAAATTGGATCTGCAGCAGCTGTGCACACAAAGCATATCCTCTTCCCAAAAAGTGAAAATGGAGTTGCAATATAATTCAAACACCGTTAAGTTTTCTGAAAGATGTCTTTGTAGACTAAGAGACATTAATTCATATATTATCGAATTGTATAAAAATACCTTTGTGAAAATATTTCATTTCTGTGATATATCAGTGTTGTATCATTGCCAGCAGAGACTTGTATAACAATGTAAATGGTTTTTTAAGTGTTTGTTTCCATCCAGGGCTCTTTCAGTCCAGGCACTTCCCAGTCTCATTGTTCCTTTGTTCTGGCGGATGTACAAAGCACTGAGTGTTTTGTTTTCTGGACCAGATAGATTAGATAAAGTCTGAATTTCTGAACTTCACCTTCTAGGCACGCAACTTTCTTCTTTGCTCATGCACCTTAGAAGACAGATTACCCAGGACAAGTATAAGTGCTTCTAAAAATGTAGATATCTTCTTCTGTCAAATTTGGCAAATAGTACAGATCACAATGTTGATTACTTTTGCAGGACTGATGAACAGACAACCTCATCCTAACTTTGTGAGAAAGAGGGTAAACTTCTTGACAGTTATCATGACTTTCTCTCAACATCAGCCAAATAAAAACCTTTTCAGCTGGCTGTAGATCTGATCATATTTAGTGCTGGAATTTATTTCTGACTCCCAAAGTTTGACCTTTTTGATTAGAACAATTGCCTTCAAGGAACGAGATTATAACCCCACTTTTCACTTTTGCCAACATAATAGTCACTAGTGGCTTAGTATATATTATAGGTGGAGCTGGTAGTCAAGCCTATTGTTAAGATTTCCTGGCACTTTTCATTAGAACCTCCTGTTTCAGTTGCTGTAACTGGGTGAAGTTTTAACTATTTGGCCTGAAGTTTTATGTGCTTAGTCTTTAACCTGAGTTTTAGTTGTTTGGGTTTTTTTTATTTTTCAGATTTAAGCAGATTTTATTTGGCCTTTAAGAAAGCAGTCAGGAAAAGATAGTTTGTTTTATTGATTGATTTTTTTTTCATTTAATTTTTGTCTCTTTTTTCTGAAGAGCATTAACATCTCTGTTGTCCAAAGCAAAAATTCGAATTTAAGCAGGGACCTGTGTTCAAAGGGACACAGTGATTTTTGGAGTCACAGAGAGGTTGAGGTTGGAGGAGACCTCTAGAGGTCATCTGGTCCAAGCCTCCTGCTCAAGCAGGGCCACCTGGATCCAATTACCCAGGACTATATCCAGTCAGTTTTTGAATGTCTCCAAAGAAGGAGGTGCTTCTTTGACATTCCTAATATACTTGATTGACAAAGCATACCACCAATACTTGGCACCACTGTGTTCTCAGCAGAGCTTTGTAAGAAGCAATTGAACCCTCTACACCATCCAGGCTTTGAAGAAAAAGCAGCTTAAAGAATCCTAGGCTTTCCGACCACTGTACTTGTAGGGTGGGGGTAGGTTTGACTTTGTCCTTTTACCCCTTATAGTGCATTTTTTAATTATGTGATCTCACCCTCTTTTGTCTGCTTTGTTCAGGGAACAAAGCAGCAATGACTGCATTGAAAAAATGGTCTTGTTCTTCTGTGTTTAAGGTGCTGTTTTTATAGAGACCGTAGTTCTCAGCCTGGATGCATCATACATTCCCTGCCTGATACTAGGGAACAGTAGCATGGAGTATACTCTTGGGGAAGGCAAATTCCGTTCTTAAATTGATTGGGAACCCTTATCCTTTAACTTCCCAACTTGTGAAGGCTTGATTTTGCTGCTTTGGGTTGTTTTATGATGCCTTTTTAATAGGCAATTGCTTAACCTTATTGGGAGACATAAATGTCAATACCTTAGTAGACCAACATGTAATACATTTCATGAAGTCTTATGAGTGATGTAATACACCCGGGGAACAAAAGCAACCAGACTCCTTTTGTTTGGTCAGTTTGCTGTCTCTCTTTAGAGTATATTGTATTTTACAGGCAATTTTACTTGAGAGCTCCTTAATAAAAAATGTAATGAACGTTGAGAGTTTCTCAGAGAAGTAGTCCCAATATTAATTCATGATGGTTTATCCAATGTACTGTTTGGGGTTTTTTTAAACTTATATCAACAATACTGCAACAGAGCAGAAGCATATTCTATCAGAATCTGTTTGAAGTGGTTGAAGCTAACACTGAAAACAAAGGATTGTTGCTCTTAAAATTGTATAAATGCTCACGCTCATTAGTGATGAAGTGTTTAGTGACAATGTTTAGGGTGAGTGCTAGGAAATGAAAGCTGCTGATGCCATTGTATCTATAAAGCTACATTATGCTGAGGCACTGAGTGTAATTTGCTGGGTTTATATATTTGTTGGTTTTTATTATAGCTGTTATAGTTTTACTATCAGCAGATTTCCAGGCTTGCAATGTACATCCACAGTGGAAGTGTTTTGCTATGCGTGAGTGAGTGTGTACCAATACACAAAAGTAACATTTCTGAATTCTGCAGGTCTCTCTTTTAGACAATTTTCAGTGATACAGTGTTTATAAATAGAAAGAAAAAGACATTTTGAAAAGTACTGGCAGCATGATGATGATAAAGGGAGAATTTTGGAAGAATTTTTTGTGCTAGTGTATAAAATTTCAGGCAATCCCAATGCAAGAAATGGTCTAAGTTTTCTCTTTTCTGACTACAGATCCCTTGCCACCATCTCGTTTGGAAATTAATAAGGAAAAGACTACACTCACAAGCTTGCAGGTTCAATGGGTTCCTTCCTCAGGAAAGGTGGACTTGTATAACCTAATACTATTTGGTCATGATAATACAAAGATACAAGAAGTCTCTGTACCAGGAAGGATTTCAAAAACAGAAAATACTTTTTCTAATCTCATCCCTGGGAATAAATACAACATTGTCCTCAGTGCAGTCGCTGGAAATAAGACCACCCCAGAACTTCACATAAGTGGATATACCGGTAAGACTTTTATTACTGTAGTTCATCTAATTAAAACTACATACAGTATTCTGCAGTTCTGCATATTCAAATTAGCAAATGTGTATAATTCTTCTACACGGCAAGATATATATATATATATATATATATTTGTGGAAGTATCTTTTGATGATAAATAGAAATAAAACACAAATATCTGACTAACATAAGGAATTGTTAGCTAAGAGTGGAGTGGAGTCATGTTGGTATTGTGTATTTGGGGTTGGGTTTTCACTAACCCGAAAGAAACCAAACATCTTTTAAAAGTAAATCTATTCAAAATTGCTGAAATCATGGAGATAACCATTAAGACTTAAGCATGTGTTTTTTTCTATACCAGCAGTGCCATCCCCTGTGAAAAATGTTCAAGTTAGTGTCAAGACAGACGCTATCCATGCTTCATGGTCTCCTGGCTCTGGGCATGTGGATCATTACAGGCTGATGTTACTAGATAATCATGTCCTAGTTCATGAGATTCATCAGGAAGATTCTCTGACCTCCTACACTTTTCCAGGACTTACAGCAGGCCACCTTTATAACCTCTTTTTCATAACCCAGGCTGCAGGATGGGAGAGCAGCAGTTTTCAAACAGTCAGGACAGGCATGATTTCAGAATTTGTCACAACAAAATAAGAAGCTAAGGCCATAATCTAATAATATTATAGGACATATTTGAGAATAATAAGTGATTGGTGTTCCAAGTTAGAGACACTGTAAGCTTATTTAACTCCTTAAGTTACTACTCAACAAAGTTACCAGCTAAATTAGCTCATAGTGTGCAGCTAATTTAGCTGCACTGCCTAATGTGGGCAGCTTTATTAACCATGTCGAGTTAGGTGTTAACAAATTGAGCCTCACTGCCCTGACTCCTGTATCAACTTCTTCAGTGAATTGAGGCAGTGTGTAGTCTGGTTATTTCACAGTACTGAAGACAGTTTAACTCCATGATTCATACTTACCTGAATGGGAGATATAGAGCTTGTGAGTTTTTTTTGAAAATGTATTTTCTATGGCTTTTTTTCTCTGAATTTTAAAACAGCTGCACTTCTGAAAAGGAAGTGGAAAAAAATGTGGAGCAGCTTAAGAACTTTAAAATTGTGTGTTGGTGGTTTGGGGTTGTTTGGGTTTTTTGGTTGCTTGGTTGCTTGGTTTGATTTGGGGTTTTGTGGGTTGTTTTTTTTCTTTTCACAAAGAAACACTGATCCACAGAACTAGGGTTTTAGAATTTTTTTTTTGCCCAGGAAGGTTTTTCAGGACAGTGTCCTGTGGTCTTTAAGATAAAGATAAAATGACATCCTACTAGAGTCCAATAGTTAAAACACTTACATAGGCAAAAACAAGGTCATGCCTTTGCTTTCCTTAATTTCTGGGAAGAGCAAGGTACAGTTTTTCCTACATAAATCTCATCATGTTGACATAATTTAAGTAAACAATATTGTCATGTCTAAGACACAGAGATGAGTGCTGTTGTCAACTGGGCTGTTTGGGGATTACTCTTGTTTCATTTTATTTCTTCAGACTTTATTTTTTCCTGTTGCAGGGTGCAATAATTTTAAATCTCACAGGTATTGTTAGAACGTAAAAGCACTCCATCCAGCTTGCAGCATGGTTTTCCATTTCAGTACCTACTGTGTCTCAGGCCTGAGAAATTAAGATACTGGAGGCAGCTGTGCTTTTCTTTTGGTGGAGCATTTGAATAAAGGATTTTTATTCAAATCCCTTTTAGACTGTTTTAAATTAGGCATAGGTGCAGTAATGCTGTAATGTTTACCAAAATGTGTGCAGGCATCTGTTCTTAGGAGCTTGTGCATGATCTGTTTTATGGTTAAAATGACTAGTGTGAGTGCAGACGTGGCTAAAAGATTTTCTGTTCCATGAAATAAGACTGGTCATCATAAGACATATGTCTCTCCGAAGTACAATGTCTTACACAGGGCTGGGTTCAGTTTCCCTGTGGCCAGACTTTGCCCTTTCACTGTTCAGGCAAAATTGTTCATACTCCATCTCATATAACTCTTCAACAGCAAAACTCAACTATGGAAGTTTGGAGACAGCAGGTCTTATATGTTTTGTGGTGGATATATTTTATTCTCTTTCTTATTTTCTTTTTTTAGCCCCAGCTGAAGTCTTAGATTTGACAGTGACTAATGATGACAGCTTAGATGCTTTAAAAGTTAAGTGGAAAAAACCTTCAGGAAACCTTGATTTCTATAATATCACTCTGTCTCATCTTGGATCAGTAAAAGGATTCAAAATTGTGCAGCCACCAATCACTGAGACTCGCTTTGACAAGCTAACTCCAGGACGTCTTTATCAGGTTACTGCCCGCACAATCAGTGGTGAACTGTTTACTGATGGGATGGCAACTGGCAGGACGTGTAAGTCTTCTACTTCAGTAAGAACATTGTAACTAATGCTATTTTTGCCTACATTGACCTTGTTGAAAATCATTGTAAGACAAAATGGTTTGAATTCCAGTTAAACTAAGGTAGAGTATAATATTGTTTCAGGAATACCCCTTTCTGACTCTGGCAATAGTTAATCGTCAGCCAAAAGCAACTCCAGCATATCTTGTAAGCAGGCAACAATAGTGCATTTTGGACCTTATAGTTAAGTGGGTTTGTTACAAAAATGTTGCACACTATTGCACTTCTGACCAACTTTATTATCTTGAATTCAACTTCACATAGTATATAGAATGAGTTACATTATGGGCAAGTGTACATGTAGTCAAATTATTAACAGTTTTTTAAGTGATTTTGCAAAGTCCAGTCTTATTCCTCTTTCCAGACACAAATCTGCAAACCAGAAGAGATTAGGTCTCAGCTTTCTTTACTGTAAACAGCGTGGATTAACAAAGGCATGTGGTAGCCTGGATAGAGCTGGGTTACAAGTTTCTTATTTTCTTTCAGAAGTAATAATTTTCTTTCAGGTATCTCTTTTATGAGTTCTGAACCTGAAAAAGATCCTGTCATAATTCTCCCACAGCATTACTGGACAGAGAGATCTATCATATTCTCCACACCAGCCTAGCCTAAGCCGAAGTTAGGTGATAAAAATGTAGAAGTGGGTGAAGAACGCATACATACATTGTTAGTAGACTCAGGGCCAAAAAGTAGAAAATGTGTATGTTTGTGAGAGAGCAGAGTATTTATTTTAGAAAACACTTCTCCTCTACAGCTAAACATCTCATGTGAAAGGCACGTCCTTGACATATCTAGCTGCTATGCCATTCTCAGGGCAGGCTGAAAGAGCCCTGAGAAGTCTTTCATGTCCAGTAAGTACAAAGCTGGACTGGTAATATGCCCGTCTGTTTTGTTGGTCTAGCCTATCATTTAAGTCCTTTTTAAGTCCTTTTTAAATCCTCCCATTACCATTTCCATCTAAAAGGAGAGCATCAGGCCTCACTCAATGCCACTGATCCCCAGATTTGTGACCTAGACCCAATATTTTGAAAGTTGGGGATTAGAAGTCCCATTTCCAAGGATGCTGATCATGTGCAATTCCTTCCTTTGACTGCTATAGACACCAGAGCTTTGAAAACACTTTAGCAGAAGTTTAGTGGCCTAAGGATAAACTTGTAAATCCAGGCTGCCAGATCTATAGATACTCTTTGACTCTCTCTGTAATTCACAGAGAGAGCCAGGTGCCCAAAAACATAATACACATTGCTGTGTATTGAGGGGGTGCCTACAGCACCAGAACCTGCCAAGGAATGTCATGGTGAGAAATATGGATATCTCAGAGACTGAAACTTTGTACCATACAGGCCTAAGGATATCCAGCCAGCCTGACAAGGCTGAACTTTATCTGTTATGATGTAAGTACATCTGTGTTTCCTAACAAGACACCATGTGCTTTTATTCACTCACTCAGCAGTTGAAACCCATCTTCCATATTCACTGGCATGTGGGAGTTCTAGGTTTGATACCTAGACACCCATGGGAAGTGAAACTGGTGAGTATTTTGTGGTGCTGGTAGAAATCTTGCAATCCTGTGCTGGGTACTAAGCAATTAAGTATTAACTTAGCCAGATAAAACACGAGAGCATGATTCTAGCCTTGCAGTTTACAGTTAATACTTGCTAATGGTCTCAGGGCTCCAGTGCTGATCTCTCAGTATCTTAATACTAAGCTAGAGGTATCCTGACCTATGGGTCTGCATCTGTCTTCCAATCTCCGCTTGGTATGGTTAATATTTAATTATTTCATGAAAATCAGAAAAGCCTCAGTGGTCCACTGTGACCTGGAGCAGTAGGGTGAGAAGGTTGAGCATGTAAATTCAGGACCCTTGAAGTGCAGGACAGGATGAAGTAGATGCTTTAATGGACCTCAGTTTTAACTGGTACCTTACAGCTGGGAGGAATTAGGACGTACAAAGGTGGAAGAAGGCATCTTTGTGGAAGAAGCCATCAGACTTTTCATTTCTGCTACTGAGACCAGAATTTGGCCTGTAACGGTTGAGGTTTTGACTTTAGCTGTGAAAAATTGATTGACAGTTTCTGCATGAACTTAAGTGCAGGAAGCAACAGAAAACCAAGAGATATATCTGAGAAATGCACAAGGGGAGATTTTGCCTGCCCTAAGAAGGATTCCCCATTTCTGATGTCAGAAACTAGCAGGGAAAAAATGAGTGGTTTGTGTGGGGAAGAGTAAAAGTTGTCTTTAAAATGAAAGCCAGCCTTTCCAACAAGATACCTCACATTACTCTAGCTGGTCCAAGTACTTGTACAATAGCTACGCTGCAAGACAGGTTTTTCCAGTGTGCACCAGAAATACTCCACTCCAGCATTACTTTTTTGCTCTGTTCTTCCAGTTCCCCAGAAAGTTTCGGAGCTGCAGGTCCGTGCTAGCGGCTGGCTGAGGTCTCTGCGAGTGACCTGGCTGCCCCCTGCGGGAGACTGGGAGAGGTACTACCTGCTCCTGTGGAACCGCACGGCCCTGCTGCTCAACACCACCCTCGAGAAGAACAGTACCGAGTACCTCATCAGCGACGTGGGCCTCATCCCAGGGAGGGAGTACAGCGTGGATGTTGTTGTGGAGAGCGGTGATTTGCAGAGCAAGACTAGTTGCACAGGGAGAACAGGTCAGTGTGCTCATCCAGGCAGTGTAAGAGTGCAAAATGTTCAGCTGGACTGTTAACACTGCTTGAAAGACTGCTTGGGAATCCAGAGATGAATTTCACATTAAAAAGGAGCTCCCTTGTAAACTACAGAAATAGTTGGTTTTAGCAGTTCTGTGAAAACCAGGGTTATTTTTGTGGTGAACGTTTTGTTAGTGAAAGTTTTGGGAACTATACTGCCATTCTGTCATGACTGGGGCATTACGTTACATCTGCGCTTCACCTGATATATTTCGTAGCTGATTGGAGGCACCCTATAAAGTTCTTAAAGAGAGCAGCACAGGTCTTCCTGTATTGTTCAGCAGTATGTTTCCTTGCCAGTCTGTATAAAGAATATCAACAGTGTTAACCAAGGCTTTCTGAGGTGTATATTAGTGTGGCTGTTCCATAACATCCCAGTTCTTGTTCCTTTGCTCCATAAAGAAAATGAGGTTAGTCTGTTCAAGTCAGTCTTCCCAAAGGAAATCCGTATACACCTCAGGGACAGGAGTGGAATTCTTTTGCAGTTTGTTAGTCAAAGCCACATCTAATTGCTTCAAATATAAAAAATAATTGTAATATAATTGTTAGAATTTCTGCTGTACGGATACAAAATAAGTGCAATTCAGAGGAAAGAGGACCTAAGGAGGAATAACAGGTAAGGCTCAAGCCTATGCCTTACCTCACTGCAGAATGTGAGATTAGATAGGGCCACTCTACTTTTTCCTCACATTTCCTTGTCTCCATCTTTCCAGCTATACCCTTACCTGTCATTCCTTGAGAATGTAATTTGTTAATTTTGCACAACAGCAAGACTAGCAGAAACTACAGAACTGAAGCTTTCTCTAACTTCTAGCAAATTCGGTGAGAGCAAGGCACATTCTCATCTTCTTTACCTTGACATATATTGCAAATAATTTAAGTTTATCGTGTTATTTTTAACTGACTCAGCTAAGCCATTAATAGTTGGGCTCAATGATCTTAGAGGTCTTTTCCAACCTAAGTGATTCTATGATTCTGTAATTAGGACATAGTCCATTAGATAATACCCATCAGAGAGTGTATCACAACTGTGTTTGACCCATGGTCAGGTCCATAATGTATATTTTATGAAGCATAGGTGTTAGGTCCTATTGTAATTTAATTTTCTCTTACATAAACCCACAGTCTTGGGAAGTGAGTTGTATTTCAACATGGTGGGGACAGGACTACATTAGGTAACAGATGCCTGCTGTGTATGCATGCACACACACACGTGGACGCACACAGAAGTTCACTGATCAAATTCTTTGTTTTATACCACTGCAAGTTTGAAGTGTCTCTCGACTGAGCTATAAACCAAAATCAATGTCCCTCTGAACCTATAATTTGTATCCTTGTTTGTTACAGCTAAATTAATGAAGATTTGTTTTATGGTACAAATGTCTTATATCCCTGTCTAGCACCCAGGACTTCCCTGCGTTTCCATTTATACTAAAATATATATCCTTACGTAAGTTTAAACCTAAGCATTGCAGCCATAATCCATTGCTGAAGTCTGCTGCTACAGTCCTTTGTTGGAAGAGTAGCACAGATACTAGATTTATTAGGATGGCTTCCTAGAGAAAGGTAAAGAATCTCCTCTTGGCTGCAAATACTCTTGTTGCTGTCATATATCTGTCTTACCTAACAGATTTCTAATAGCAGCTTGAGCATGGCAAGTGCATTCACTACAAAGTCCTGTTCTCCTTGTGATATTTGTGTACCTTTTCAGCTCCAGAGCCCGTTCTCCAGCTCCGTGTGAAGCATGCTAATGAATCTTCACTTAGTGTCATGTGGATGACCCCTGTTGCAGAATGGGACAGCTATGTGGTTTCCCTGCGAGACAGTTATCTTACTATCATAAAAAAAGGGCTTGCAAAAGAAGCTAAGGAATTCACTTTCACTGACTTGGTACCTGGAAGAAAATATACAGCTACCATCACTACCATTAGTGGGACTTTAAGCAACTGGACTTCAGTGGAAGGAAGAACAGGTATCATCTTGTCAAACTGTTTTAATCTTTTCTTCTGTTAACCATTAATGATTTTCTTTGCTTTGTATGAATTAACTCAATGTCTAAATCTCAAAAATCTTGATCTTATGTTTGTTTCAAAAGTTGCGTTTCTGAGCCTCTGATTTTTGACTGCCAGTTGTCTTGCAGTATTTATTTAAGATTTTGGGGAAATGGTTGTGTAATTCTTGGCAAAACTATTTTATGAAGTATTATGTCATGTCTAATCAATCTATATAAGCACAAGATTCCATAAAGAAGAACAATTTTCCCTGTGTATTTTCAGGAAGGTCACTTCCTTGTTTCAAAGCATTCATCATCTGGGAAAAAAAACAAACATCACCACACAGGAAAATGTTTCTTTAGGGGGAACATTCTGAGGTTGACAGACACAAAACATATGTGACCTTGAAGATGTATTTTGAATCTCTCTGCTCTTTGGATTCCAGAATATCTATCTGTTATGGGCATGATTACTGTGTCATAAGAAAGTTCTCATCCGACCCCCATCCCCATCACCCCGGGGTGATAATTTTGTGCAGGTGTGCAAGTTTTAAATCATATGTGATGCTTTACTGTGCTTCACTTAAAGGTTCTCCAGTGTAAACAAAGTTTTAAAATGTAGCTCTGGTCTGGCACAGCACAGTGAAAAATGATCTGCTAGTGTCTGAATCTAATCATACCTATGACCACTATGGGATAGTGGTCCTTGCTTAAATTTTATTACTCCTTCCGAGGCCTGATAAGTTTAACTTACACATTTGTTTCTCTGCTTTATGATTAGATAGCTGGAATTTCACTTCCGTCTGACTTATGCCCCTTTAGGAGGCCTGTCAGGCATAAAGGTTATGGTGTCCCACTTCACCAGAATGAATCAATGCTTGAAAACACATCAGGCAGGGATAGTGTGTCAGCGTTACATTCAAAATGAATTAAAAGGAATTAACATCATTTAATTTGAACATAGGTTCTAATAAGCTTTCCAAGCTTCTGAATCTTCCTTGCAGCAGGACAGGCTTGTAAAATATTGCTGGAAATATGACAGAAAGAGGTCTTACATGCATCCCAGATTGGTCAGCTTCCAGTGAAACCTGAGGTATCACTTGAAGTGCCTTTGGTGTAGAAATGTGACACTTCAGTGTCTTGTTGGAACTTACTATGTCATGATAGCATTATAAAACAGGAAGGATTTTTTATTCAGTTTTTTTATCAACTTCACATTGTTTTCAGCTATGTGCCTAATTTTCTAGATTTTTTTAATGATTACTAATCCATTACTATGTGTGCAAAAGGGTTGACATAAAAGGAGATGAAGAGTGCAATCACATTTTATACAGTTGGAATCTTCTGTATTTCAGTTGTGCTTGGTCCTCTGAGCAGAAGTACTTAGTGAGAAGTAACTGTATTTCCTTGCTTTGGCCAAATATGGTGCAATTAAATACGGAAAGAGGATTTGGGGTAAAGTTTGGGCAACATGTTACATTCCTTTGTTATTTCTTTATCCTTTTTGGTCTGACTAGATTCATGAGCTTATACTTGGATAAATATTATGTTTGTTTAACAGTTCATCTTTTGATGCTATAAAAGTTGGTATCCTGCAGATCTTCTGATGTAAAAAGTAAAACCAAAATCATCCCTTTCAGTTACACCCAAAATTAAGGGGTCTGACACAGCATAGATGACTGTGCCTGAGGTATTCCTTAAACAAGCTTGCCATTTATTAGGAATGAAAGATGGAGAATGGGAGAGGAAAGGGAGGATGAAAGACATACTGTATTTGAAATAGTCATCAAAAAAACCTCATGTGATTTCCTAAATTGATGGCTTTTGTTTAATAATATTTATAAAATGCCATCTCTTCCAATTCCCCGATCTTGAATCATTTTGGTCTGTCTGAGAAAAGCTGTGCTAAAGCCTGAAAGACCTTTCTGTGACTTACTTAGTTTCCCATAGACCACATCCCAACAGACAGGAAGCAGTCCACAGTTAGATTATTTTTAGTCCTGTTGAGTCTGGCTGCAAATTGGAATGTTCTTTTGATGCGCTTCCTCAGTGTGACTAAACTTGGGTTCTTTGGGGGATTCTGTTTTGTTTCTCCTCAGTAACATTAAGACAATTTTTTTTTCAGTGCCAGCCCAAGTGACTGATCTGACCGTGGCAAGTCAGGGATCAACCAACAGCATGTTCACCAACTGGACAAGAGCTCTGGGAGATGTAGACTCATACCAAGTGCTACTGATTCACGAGAATGTTGTCATTAAAAATGAGACTGTTCCCAGTGAAACCAACAGATACCACTTCTATGCTCTGAAACCTGGAGGACTCTATTCAGTTGTTGTCACCACTGTCAGTGGTGGGATATTTTCAAGGCAAACGATTGCAGAGGGAAGGACAGGTAAAAAGGAAAATACTCCAGCATTTTTGTTAGTTCTTAAAAGATGAATTTATTAAAGAGAATGGTCTTGTGATTAAGCCACTGCACTGAGAATCCGGAAATATGGAACTTTCATCTGTTTAAGTCCTGTATATGACCTCAGGCACACTGTAGGTCCAGATTCATGTAAATGTAGCTTTAGGGAGCTAACTGCTCTGCATACAACAGGAACTCCGTACAGCAGAATCACTCTAATAAAAGACAAAAATATACCCTGAGAGTAATGTACAGCTGTGGTGGTGAATCACTCCTTGGAACGGGCTTTCTTGTTCCGTTGACTGCATGGTGGTGTAGGGCAATTGCTCCTTACATAGGTGTGCCAACTATCTGCCTAAGGGTGGTGGGATTAATTTGTGTTTCAGTTTCTCATGACCCATTTTTTTTCTCTAATGCACCATCAAAGAATGTCTACCAGGGTTAATTACTCATTATGAGGCCCTTCTGTACTGCACAGGATGGGATTTACTATTGCATCAAATTCTCTAAGTTTAAACACTCGTTATATATAATACCAGTTCTTTGGATATTTAGATAGAGGAAAAATTTGACAACACAGTGCAATTTCACCCTTTATGTGAATTTGATGAAGGCCAAGCATTCTGCAGTTTGCTCCAATGTTCTCCTTGTAAACAAGTATTTTCAGAGGAAAAAACAAAAACAAACCCGAAAAAAGAACTGGAGAGGAATAACACTAATAGGCTTAAAGTACATAAACATATTTTGTAAAATCTGAGGTTTTTGTCTCTGACAGCTGATGGCCAGCCCCTCTACTGATGTAAGTCAATTCAGTGCATCAGAATCCAGTGAAAATGTGGCAGTTCATTATTTTTAAGCTCTGCCCCTGTAATACCTCTGAGAGTTTTGTACATGAGTGATGATAGTTCTGGCAACGTGGAGCCTTTGAGCTCACCTTGAAAAACAAGTGGCATTCATGTTTTGGCCACTAGGCGTCAGAGAACTAACTGGAAATAAAACAGATTCAGCTATGGGCCTCAAGGTCCTACAAGCCTCAGTAGTTATTGCTGATACTGAGAAATAGCAATGGGAGAGGATAACTCAACTTCTGGAATTTTAGAAGTGCTGGGATCATGCCACCGAAGACAATTTATTTCACTGTATTCAGAAAAGCAGTTGAACATCACTGAGTGGGAGTCAGTGCAGAATTTTCAGCAGTCCCAGGCTGCTTATTTTGCAGGGGATAGTATTCCAGGCATTCCCACAAAAATAAGAATTAACTAGTTAAAGCTTTTTTGGTTTTTCCTCTTTATTGCACAGTTCCTTCCAGCGTGACTGGAGTAACAGTAAATAACTCAGGTCGCAGTGACTACCTCAGTGTGTCTTGGCTGCCAGCTTCTGGAGATGTAGACAGTTACTTGGTAACACTCTCTCACGGTGACCAGATTGTTCAGACTCTGACCATTTCCAAATCCTTCAGCGAATGCTCCTTCAGCAGCCTTACTCCTGGAACACTTTACAATGTGATGATAACTACGAAGAGTGGGAAGTATGAAAATTACTCCTTCAGCCAGGAACGAACAGGTAAAGAGAAGCTCTGAGCAAATCCAGTCACTGTAACCACTTTGTATAGCCATTATCAATGATTTACCAATATCCGATCAATCTGGGATAGATATGTAGGGGTTGGAGGGTCAAGCCATAAAATTACAGCTTTATAAACTTAGTTTTATTCTTATGCCCCTGTTGCTGCTTTATGTCCTACAAAAATACTTTAGTGTGAATAAAAATCATGTGTCAGTCCTTAGAAGTGAGCAGAAATCACGTATCAGTTTTGGCTCAAATGTGTTGTCCTGCCCCTAATCACTTGGCTCTTCAAGTACATGCTGCAGAGCACCTCCCTGGAAAGTTACTCAACCACTGAAAGAACAGGTTAGGGTGGGCTAACTAGTGCGATGTTAGCAAGGTATTACAGTCATGAGTAACATCCATGTCAACTGGTTTTGGTGCTGTAACACATGTCTATGGTTTTGGTCATGCTGAGTTCCAGAATATTATAACAGGAGTAGAGAAATCTCAGAAAAGGGTGGCAGTAATGATGGAAAACTTTTTAAAACTTTCTCAAAGATTGAAAAGACTGAGACTTTACACTTGGTAAACCAGTAGAATAAAAGAAAGATGGTAAGGGGGTGTTAAAATGACAGAGTATCAAGTTAGTGCAATTTTAGTCTTCTCAGGATGCAAGTGAAAATCCAAGGGACAGCCATGTAAATAAGAAGGACTAAACTCAGGATTAGTGTGAACCTGTGGAACTCAGTACTATAAGCAAAACTGACCAAGTTCCTTGAGACCAAAAATAGGAAAGGCAAACCATTGTCATATGATGTAAAGCAGCCTGGAGACTGCAGTTACTCTTTTATTGCTTAAATCCACATTGTGGTCTTTTTGCAACTTCCTTACAAAAGCCTGCTAATTACCACAAATATAGTCCACTACCGCAACTCCTGATACTTCAGGAAGTTACTGCGTTATAAATCTTTAACTGTGTTTTTTTTATTTCAGTCCCTTCAAGTGTTCAAGGGCTTACTGTCAGCAATTCAGCCAGAAGTGACTACTTGAAGGTGTCCTGGTTACATGCAACTGGATATTTTGATAATTATGAAGTCATCATCAGGAACAACAATGATTTCATCCAAACAAAAAGTGTCCCAAAGGATGAAAATGAATGTGTGTTCACTAATCTGGTCCCAGGGAGGCAGTACAGTGTCACAGTCAGCACAAGGAGTGGGAAATACGAAACTAGTGAAAGGGTATATGGCAGAACAAGTAAGTAAACTCCCTGGAAACATTCTGAGACACACTTGGGGTTTTTTTATTTCCCATAACCAGGCACAAAAATCTGATATGATTTTAACATAGAATGTTGACTGTGTCTCTTTGAATGTGTATTATTCCAAATTCAGAAAGCAGTATTTAGTTTATGACCAGCTGTTAAGTTACAAACATATAAAGAGTCAATGAAGAGACCTGTGCTGTGGTTTTGGAAAGCAAAACTTGAACCATTGAAAACCGGCAAACAGTGATACAGTTTTCCATGTAAGCTTACTATTTATAATTAAATTACGCCAGAATGTAAAAGACAGTTTTTTCTGGTCATGGAAATGTATAAGGAAGACCTCA
The DNA here is from genome assembly GCA_035583135.1 of Lophotriccus pileatus. Taxonomy (NCBI): domain Eukaryota; kingdom Metazoa; phylum Chordata; class Aves; order Passeriformes; family Tyrannidae; genus Lophotriccus; species Lophotriccus pileatus. The sequence goes on along the minus strand of JAWWES010000041.1, from coordinate 34,538,513 downwards.
ATCTACTCGAACTACCACAAGAACTGGAATTTGAGAGCATGGAGCAGGGATAGTAAGGTGGCTAGCTGTGAGCCAGCATGGAATCTGGAGGCAATCTATCTGTCTTCACCTGGCACTGCATGTGAGTTAAGGAGCCGTGTTGAAACACTGAGTTTATTAACACAGATGTAGCACTGCGCAAAAATAACTGACCTCTGTCTGGCAGGAATTGGAAACTGTGCATTGTGTTGCTGCATGCCACAGATGGAGTGCCTTGGCTCTGCACTAGCTCAGGACTCTTTGCACACTATTTGTTGTACATGAGATCCTAATCAGTTTCTGTTGGCTAGGCAAAGTCCCTGCAGGCTCTGTTATGATTCATTTATTATTTTTATACTGGTAGACTGGGGACTCCTGTTCTGACATGGGACCTTCCAGTGTTAGACGGGGTGCTAACCACACAAATTGCTGCAATCTACTGGTTTTCCTAGGGAACTGAATGAAAAATTTTAGCTCAGAAGCGTGACTTCAGGGCTATTAGCTTTTTGCTGTGATCTGTTAATAAGTACTGAGAAGTTTCCTATCTTTCTTCTCACCTCTTCAGTGCCAGAGTCAGTGAAGGAACTGACTCTTAGTAACAGGAGCACAGAGGATCTGCAGGTAACTTGGTCAAAGGCTGAGGGTGATGTTGATAAATATGAGATTCAGCTCCTCTTCAATGATATGAAGATCTTCCCACCCATTTTCCTTGGGAACACCATTGAGGAGTATTGGTTCACAGCTCTGACTCCAGGACGTCTATACAAAATTCTTGTCTTGACCATCAGTGGAGATGCACAACGTGCTACTTTCATAGAAGGCCTGACAAGTAAGAAATAATGTGGTATTTAAAATGTGTTGAGGCTTCTTTAGAATGAAGCACTGAAAATCAAAGGTGAGCCATGATCTTATTTGAGCTCCTGTAACACTGTCTCAAAGACAGCAGATCGCATTGAAAATCACACTAGTACTACAAACAACTTGATCCGTTGCTTAATAAACAAATGTCACAGTTACTAGTATATGATTATTGGCAGATCATCTGATTTGTTGCATGGGAATGGTATTGAGATATCAGCATTTGGGTTTCTGTTATTCCCATGCATGCCAGTTGTTTGCTCAGTATCTGTAGCTAAATCACTATCTATTTTACACCTCTATTACCCACCTGAAATGAATGGGTGAGATAAGAACTGCAGAATGGCTAATTACCTAAGGGTACATGAAGAGCTTTGATTTTTTTGAGTTGTTTTTAAAATATCATTTGGACAAGAGGGAGGTTATCCAAATAAAAGGAGGCAGAAACTGTTTATGTTGTATTTTCTTTACTTTTGCTCCTATGAAAACAGAGAATTGCATTTCTAAAATGGCATCATCCTACACAAATGTCTTACACTTTACTTGTGTTTACCTGTGGGTGAAATTACTCGTACTTGTAAATGATCTTTGTCCTTTGAATCATTTGCTGTGGCCGTTTAAAAGTAGAAAGTAGAAAGTCTGGATCAAACAGGAAATTTGTGAGCGACTGCCTTTTTGTTCCCTCTTTTTTCCAGTTCCAAGCGTGGTCAGAAACATTCACGTGTCACCTAATGGCATGACAAACAGCCTGAAAGTGAGCTGGACTCCTGGAGGTGGAGATGTTGATTCCTATACAGTGACCATATTTCAGCAAAACCATCAGCTTGATTCCCAGAGTGTCTCCAAACATGTTTCTGAGCACACATTTCACAAGTTGGAAGCTGGGGAGCAGTACCGGGTGGTGGTGCAGTCTAACAGTGGCACCTTGCACAACAGCTTAGCAGCTTTTGGGAGAACAGGTACATTTCTTTTGAGACAAGGAGCAAGTTGCATTATGTCTTCCCTTTATTCATTAATGTTTATGAAGGTACCATTGGATACGGGGACACCCAGACTCATGAATGACTTATCAGAGTTTCTGTCAAAGAGCATGAGTCATGACTCCTGCAAACACTTAGCGTGGGTCTGTTAATAGCAGTGAAATGTGTCACGTGAGTAGGTTTACCTGAGTGAATGTGCGTGGAATTCAAGTCGCCAGCCCAAAGTCTGCCTTCATGGGATGAGTGCAGTCCCATCCCTCTCATGTTTTAGCAGAGCCCATTGCATGGTCAAGGCTTCTTAGACAATGTATTGCTCCAGTATCCTGCACGTCAGAACGTACAAAACAATTTAACAGCTTACTTTTAATCTATCCTCTCTCTGTAGCATCTACATGTATTAATTACCTGTGGCCTTGTGCAACAGCTGCTGGCTAACGTTTTCTGTTCTGTGCCACTATTTTGAACTAATTTAACGCTTTATTCTTCAGTTATTTCTCATATGCCTTTCTTAACTGTTTCGGTCAGTTCACCTCACTGTCCTTCTCCCTCTTTTCATGACAGTTTATAGATATCTGTTGCTTCTCCATGCCCACTTCAGGTGTCCATGATGCTCTTTACATTTGTCTGATTGTATTTATGTCTAGGAATTACTTGTTTTGATAAACATATGCACGGACATTCCTTTTCCCACAAGTGAACTTGAAAGTGTATGAAGTTATATTCTGTTAATTACTTCATTCACATTTGTTTATTGAATGATCTGTATTTCACCTGGTAATGTCCTGCCTTTAATTGTTGTTTCCAGTTCCAGCCTCTGTCCAGGAATTATTAGCTGATCATGCTTACAGCAGTCATTCCTTATTAGTAACCTGGCAGAAAGCTCCTGGTGTAGCTGAAAGATATGACATTCTGCTCTTGAATGAACAAGGAGTCCTCCTGAGCAACAAATCAGAGCCAGCTACTGCCAAACAGCACAAATTTGAAGATTTGTTAGCTGGCAAGAAGTATAAAATACAAGTTTTGACAGTCAGTGGTGGGCTCTTCAGTAAGCGTGCAGAAACTGTTGGTCGAACAGGTAATTAGAACATCTTGGTTTATTTATAGTTCCCTCAGTCAGATATCATTGACTACATGAATCATCTGTGTATCTTGATTCAGGAAAGATTCTAGTAAGGAACAAACTCCAGATATTTATGCATCATTTTTCTCGATATGTACTTGGTATGTGAATCTGAAATTTGTTATCATAATAATGTGACCATGGTTCATAATAAGGATATTAAACCAGAGTGCTGAATGCTTCCCTCAGTCTGTCTGTTATGGAACTACCTGAATGCTTTATTTTCATCAAGTTTTTAAATCACAATCTCAAGGCTCTTAGTGCAGGATTTGATGTTAATATACACCTCTAAACTCAGGGCCAAGTGCCACATCTTGCTTGCAGTCTTTACTCATTTGAAGCTTCCTGTAGAAACTGATGGACAGTTCTGTGTGAATGCAGCAGGCCCGCTGGGAAATACAAATATTATATTGGAAAAGACTCACCAGCGTCTCATAAATGCTTTCCTCTTGTTTCTGACAGTTGTTGCTGATATTACGTAGTTACTTGTGTCTTAATTGAGATTTATTCCAGTGATGAGTTGTTATTTTACTAAAGGTTCAACTTAGTGGCTAGACTCTTTGGTATTTACTCTTGCATTTATCCTTCTTTTCAGTTCCAGCAGCTGTTACAAATCTGAAAGTCACAGAGAACACCACTGATCGACTGTCCTTCAGCTGGACCACCTCACAAGGGGAGCTTGATTCATATGATATCTTCCTGTACAACCCAGACAAATCCCTTCATGATAGGATTTCGGGAGAGCAGCACCTGCAGCAGTGTTCATTCCAGAACCTGCGTCAAGGCAGGATGTATCGAATGGTGATTGTTACCCACAGTGGAGACCTCACTAACGAGTCATCTGTCTTTGGAAGAACAGGCAAGAACATCTAAGAAAACCACCTGTGCTCAGGGGGGACACTAGTGAGCTGGTCTGAGTCTGATGCTCATACTAAACAACTTTTAGAAATATCAAAATTGTATCTTGTGTTTAAAAAGCATTAGATAAATAAAAAGATAAATTCTGAATGATGTGGTTACAGCAGGAAAAATTAAGTGAAAAACTTTACAACAGTTCCCAAGAACTCAAGTCAGGAAAAGAGGATATCAGTGTACACTGCTTAAGCCTTAAGGGGAAATGGCTGTCTCCCATACTAAAAGCAATATTGGTCTATGAGTGGAAAAGGCAAAAAGGCAAACCAAGTAGAGTTAATGGAGTTGGCAATCTACCAGTGAAATAAAACTTTTTTCCCATGGGGAGCTCTGGCTGCAGCTCTGTGTTTGTTCAGCCACATGTGGGAAGCAGAGTTTTCTAAGCAGCTTTAGCAACTCTAACACTCTGTAAAACCTTTCTTTATTCTACTGAGGCACCATATGGTAACCCCTCTGTAAGACTGCCTATGCAGTGGTGTACTTTCTTCAGCTGTTTCAGAATTGGATGTTTCCAAACACTGACTGGGAAAAAGCTGGTTAACACTTGCAAAACTATCCATTATAAACATTTCAACCCCTCTTGGGAACAGTGGCCAGCCAAAAATAAGAAAGGAAGCTACTGATGCTACCAGGATGCTTCCTGGTGCTTCCTGGCTTTCTGGCCAGCTGTGGTGGCTACCTGGTTTTATTACATGATTGTTTTTACAGGATAAGTGTAAGGTCTGTTTGCTTCTTCTCACCGTGAGGGTGTTCTACATAAAAGAATACTCATTCCTGTTTTTTTCAGTGCCTGCCCCAGTTGTTGGTCTCAAGGCATCCAACCGAAACATGACAGACAGTCTGTGGTTCACCTGGGATCTAGCAGCAGGAGATGTTGACTTCTATGAGCTGAATCTTTACAACCCAAATGGGACGCAGAAGGAAACCTGGCAAAGGAAAGACCTGAAAGAGTGGCATTTCCAGGGGCTTATTCCTGGCAGAAAGTACACTTTGGTTGTGGTGACTCACAGTGGTGACCTGACCAACACAGCAAACGCTGAAGGAAGAACAGGTATGGGATTTTTTTTTTAGTCCCATTTGTCTGAACTCATATTAGTTCACAACTATGCAACACACTTACTCTGAGGAAGGATTTGTTATGTAAGTTATTGAAGGTGAAAAGATAAAGAATAACCTTAAGTACATTAAACTGATGGAGTGTGAAAGAAAAATAGTCATCACTGTCTTTCTTTCAAAGGCTCAGTAATATGTAATGTCCATGAAGGTGAGCATCATCAGCACAGGTGTGGTAGCTGGCTGTGTACACAGGATAACACAGACTACTTTGTGCTGCATGAAGAAAATAATGCATGTTTCATCCTATTTGTCTTGTGTAAAAAATTGTTAAGAATCTCTTTTTCTTCTTTCCTTTTTTCCCATCTTTCTGTGCAGCACCCAGCCCCCCTAACACTGTATCGTTTACTGATGTTGCAAACACTTCTTTATCCGTCACTTGGCTGGGTCCTCCAGACTGGACAGACTATGACGATTTTGAGTTGCAGTGGCTTCCAAAGGATCCCCTCACAGTATTCAACCCCTACAGCAGCAGCAAATCTAAAGTGCGCATCATCTATGGCCTGCGACCAGGAAGACTCTATGAGTTCAGCGTCAGAACCGTCAGTGGTGACAACTGGAAGACGTACAGTCAGTCACAGTCTGCAAGTGTGAGAACAAGTAAGTAACAATTCCCATTGCACCCACACTCAGCTGGAGAAGATGCAAAACTGTTAAATCTTACCAATTCGTTACATAGTCAATAATCTCTATTAATTGATTCAGTAATTTAGTGGTGAATTCAGCTAGATTCTAAGCCCTTGCTGTGTGCAAGGTCAGCTGTTTAAAAGATTGAAAATGCACATACATTTTTAATCTTCACGTCCAGAGTGGGACTGTTTGGTTGCAGAGCCTGAATCAATCAGTTTCAGGGGTAAAATAAGGTTGAATATGCAAATTTCTCTTGGCAGTAGGATATTGAAATAAAATGTTTCTGAATGATAAGACAGGAAGGATGAATGAAACTATGCTGTACTAGATTTGAAGCTGGAATCAGTGTTTCACTGCTCTGCATTTCTGTCTGCGTTTGTGGATCTGTATCATCTCTAGCAAACTCAGTAACAGGCTGATTTGAAAAAGTAACATGGAATTGTAAAAATAACTGAGTCTTGGCAAATCCTCATGTCATTTGGGATGGGATTCAGGTCTCAACTGATATCTGTTTAGTAAGCTGTATAGCTCTGTAAATTTAATTCAGCATATTAATTAAAATTTCACCTGTATTTAATCACTTAAACATAATGTCTGCCATCTGAAAGTGATATCCTGTTTTTGTTATATGTCTCATGTTATAAATGGTGCTCCCATATTACATGGATGAAGCATATGTCTGTGGTATGTTTTAGTAATATGGACACACCACATTCTACCCAGGAAACCAGATCAATCATGAGATGACAGTATCGGTATTGACTGGTACTAATGACCACATGTAGCCTCCAGATAAATTGTAACAGCGTTCTAGAAATCCGTCGCTTTGCAATGTTGCTGTTCTTGTTAAGACTTCAGTAAGTAGGTTTTCTTGGCTTGTTTTCACAATTAATTACTGAAGCTTCACAAACCTCATGGGGCTGATGTCACTGGATCTGATTTCAGATGGCTAAAATGAGTTAGAGGACCTTGTATAATAATCAGACAGCACACATTTGCAGGAGAGGTGGGAACTGTGACACCCACCCTCCTGCTCTTATCTAATGGTTAATGCAGAACCTAGGAGCTGTAGCGTGAGCAGAGAATGTACGATGCCTGTCCCTTTTCTCACTGAGGTTCAACTTCTCAACACTTCTCTAGAACCAGACAAGATACAAAGTCTTCACTGTCGGCCCCAAACCTCTACTGCCATCGCGTGTTCCTGGACTCCTCCTGATTCTGACTTTGATGGGTATAGTGTCGAATGCAAAAAAATGGACACTCGTGAAGTGGAATTTTCTAAAAGGATAGAAAAAGACAAATCTCTACTTAATATCATGACCCTGGTTCCCCACAAACGATACCTGGTGTCCATCAAGGTGCATTCTGCAGACATGACGAGTGAAGTAGTTGAAGACAGCACCATCACAATGATTGATCGTAAGTGGAATTCTGGGTTGCCCTGAAGAGGGGCAGTTAGCAGCAATAAGCAGTTGCTTGTGTTGGTTAGACAGCAAAAGGAATTCTGAACTCCACAACTGCCAGTGTGTGGCACTTACAATCTTGTGGCTGAAGTAGACTGAACCTGCCCTTTGGTCCCTGCTGTGAGAGACAGTGCAGGATTTGGACTGTATTGCCTCTCATTACATTGCCAGACCCAATTATTTGGCTCATTCATGAAATATAGCCTGAGAAACATAAACAGTTATCCCATCACCTTGTTCTCATCATCACACACCTTCAACTGTCTTCATGGTTGTTGCTTGGCTTCCTATGTCTGGCCATTTCCTCTCATGGATTGAAGGATGGAAACTATCCTCAACACAAATATGCATCAGTAAGGACATTGGATTGTGGTGCTGTGTTCTCTTTGGGTTTCTGTACACTCTTCTGAGGTGCTACTTGACCAAATCACCTGTAGGAATTTTACCTGAGGGAGGATCACAGATACCCATAGCATATGTTTTGAACCAGCTTTTTCAGTTTCTCCACCTGTAGGCTGCTGAGTGGAGGGTAGCGGTAGAGTCTGCTGGTACCTCTGAACTGGAAGGCATCACTGCAATCAGCAGCCTGACCTAGAGCTGCTCCAGTTTTTGCAGTACCTCAAGATTCAGTGGCAGAGCACAATGCAAAGGGCTAAACCTCTCGAAAATGACAGGCTGGCCAGGAAGCCTATATTCAGGGATGCCTCTATAGCTGCTTATTACAAGCCACGTTTTTTTTTAAATGCTAGATCATAAAACTAATGTTTGTTTTGGGAGATACTGAACTAACCTACAGAGTTCAGTCACCAACTCACCTCCATTCCGCCATCAATTGCCTTTTAATTGCAACCTTGTAATCTTCCTCTACCACAAAGAATGCTACAAATCCAGATGTAGTAAGAACTAGCTATTCATGTCACAAGAAGTGAGACTGAGTCCTGCTTGAAGGTTAGCTGTTTCACCTTTGTTCTTGTTTGTGTTTCATGTGTGTTTGTTGTCACTCACTTGTTTCAAACACTGCTGCTCTCCCAGACCCTGGTTAACACTGGAGACCCTACCTCAAGGGAACACAAAAAATTGCAGCTAGGCTTTGTAGAGGTTTAGCTAAACTAAGAGGTTTAGCTAAAGTACATATAAATGCGTGAATTATTGATTCTTTTGAAATTTAGCCACTTTTTTACGTATTTGATGTTTCCCATATGTGCAATATAGTTTCAGTAATACAGATTGTTAAAAGATTCAGCAATGTAGATCCTTAAATTCCCCACTTTCGCTGCACTTTCTTCCCTGTGTACTTTGCTTTTTAGTTTACTTCTGATGTGTCACTGTTCAAGGGATACCTTTGTATCATTTTCTATGGGAATTCTGCAGTCAGTGTGGAAAATGGTACTCTGTAGTTAAATGCTGTGTCTGGCTGACTCCGTCTATTCCTCTAGAAAAGGAAGCAGGAGGGTAGATGCTTAAAATAGGTAAATTCCTATAATGAGTGTGCTAAGTGGCCTCCAAATGACTGTCTTAAACTTGTGTCATTTTTAGTAGCTGCAATTTCTGATTTCATAGACTTAACAAGATTTTAATGTGTTTACATGTAAGCTTCTGCAGGAGTTCCCACTGAGGATGTGTCACTGCTATTAATGGTGAACTCACTGCTGGCTTGTTTCGTCTTTTGGCAGTTTCCCTGTGGGAGGTGAAGACACTTCCTTGTTCGCAAAGAGAATAGAATCAGAGACTTGGGTCCAGGCAGCTGAGATTTATTACAAATTGCATTTCCCTTACTAGATCTAGCTCACAGCAAGTACATAGATAATGCTTTCTCTCTATTTTTTATTTATTTATTATTTATTTTAATTACTCAGGTCCCCCTCAGCCACCTCCAGACATACGAGTGAACAAAAGAGAGGTGCTGATTACCAAATCCTCCATCAACTTTACTTTTAACTGCAGCTGGTTTAGTGATACTAACGGAGCTGTGAAGTACTTTACTGTGGTTGTGAGAGAGGCTGATGGTAAGTGTCGTGGTTTAATACTATTCTCTCTACAGCCTATAGGAGTTGCATGTGGAGGTACATCCCTATCACTGCACAGCAAAGGGATTTTCTCCTTGGCTGAGTGTCATACAGGTTTTGGATCTATACTTCCTCCCTAGCCTGGGGATGTAGGAACTCAGTGCTATCCTCAGAGAGTCAGTACCAACTGCAGAGCTCAGACAGAAGGAGTAGTTAGCTTCTATAGTCTAGATTACATTCTCATGTATGTTCAGACAATTTCCATAGTAGGAGACTTATGTTGGATGCCATTGGCAGTGGACACAGAAGAAACTGCCTTACTGTGCACAGATCTCAAAAGGTAGTTTGAATGTTAAGCTGAAGCACTAAGGGAACTCTTTTGAAGAGTCTTAGTAAGTCATGCTGAGAAGTCAGAGGTCTGCCAAGTAATGTCTTCTTACTGAAGAGAATTACTTTGCATGCAGCACTGTAAAACAGAACAGAAATTGTCCTTGTGGCATGTATGTAAACCTCCCTTTCTACAGCTGACCTATATGAGACAAATCAGATGCATGTCTCAACAATTAATACCTTGTTTTTAGAAGTGACTTCATTTATTGGCATGTCAGGACATATTTTGTGACCCTTATGAAAGTTTCTTAATCTCTCTGTCTATCAGCCCTTAGGAAAAAAAGCAGAGATAATGTTTCCACTCTCTGCTCTGCCATGTTTGTGCTGTAAAGGCCTTTGAGAAAGGGGCTGCTCATTGACATGGCTGTGCCTATCTGAGTCCTTTAACCATTATTGTGAATTTACGTTCAGGGAACCTCTGTCGTTTCCTATTGTAGTTTTTCACTATATAGAGTAGACTTGTCAGTGTGTGGATTTTTTTCTACTTGCTTTTTGAAGTAGCTAGTAGTAGGATCCAGGAATCTGAATCACAGAAACTCCCACCAACAGCACCGGAGAAAATGTCATAGCATTGAATTTGACCTGTGCCTGCCTATATCAGCATTGTATCTGGGGAAGTTACACTGAGATCTTGCAAGGAAATCCATCTAAAGAAATAATAGAAAGGTTGGTAGTAGGAACAGGGTACCCTAACCATTGTAGCCTTTCATTCATGAGGTAGCCTCCAAGAAATAAAAAATTGGATAAGAATGTCTATCAAGAGGTTGAGCCTATAAACTGCATCACATTAATGGCTGTGGCATCTGAACCTTCTGTCTTTCTCTGCACGTGACGCAGGTAGTGAAGGACCAAAGCCTGACGAACAGCACCCATTACCTTCCTACCTGGAGTACAAACACAACGACTCTATACGCATCTACCAGACAAATTATTTTGCCAGTAGATGTGCTGAAAATCCCGACAGTGACTATAAAAGCTTTGACATTAAGCTTGGAGGAGAAATGGAAAATCTGGGAGGAAAGTGTGATCCAGATCACCACAAATTCTGTGATGGACCTCTAAAGCCTCGAACGGCTTACAGGTTAGATTTATGTTGGTAGCTGTGCTCTGTGACATTATTAGGCATGGTGCTGTCTGGGTGCCTGATCCATTTGAGCTTCTGTAGATTAGTAATTGGGTTGTATAATGTTCTTTGTGTTTCACTGTAAATTTATAAAAGCTTTATCGATGCCCCCATTCCATAGGTAACAACCAGTTCTTCGCTAGTTTGGAAATGATATATGCACAAAACTCTGTGCAGTGAATAGGTTCGTTTATGTACCTCAACTTGATGGGAAGCTCTCCTATAGCTGCTAAATATTTCTTTGGAAAGAAGTCTTCCCAATCTGCTAAGTCAGAATAGTACTTAACAGGAGAAGGCAAGTACGCTTCACTCAGTCTGTACGCCAGCACTACCCCACACCAGTCCTTTGGAACAAGCTAGGAAAAGCTTGGAGGTTATTCTATCCTGTGGCACCATCCCTAGGCTCCAGAGCTAGGCCCAGGTTAGCTGTAGGGTGTAGAAGAGGGTGACTGCCAAGACCAGGCTCAACAGTTACCCAGGCTGCGAGACCAAACATGAGCTCTAGTGGGGCTCAGCCATGCCCCTACCACAGGGGGTGTACTCTCATACCCTCCCAAGAGATTTGCAGTCTTCTCACTGAAAAGGCACATGGACAGAAGGCACATGCCAAGGAGTGCATATCATGCCTCTTAGCTTCTGCATCAAGACAGTGCTACCCTACTATAGTCTGCTCTCATTAGGGCACATTTCCCAAAAATTCAGTCCAGGAAGTACCCAAATTACACAGAGAAACAAGAGGACTATAGCAAATCTCCATTATCATGGCCATGCCCAACCAAGCAAAGGGAAAATGTGTCCTCACCAAGAAGCATTTCTGAGTCCTCTCCCATCTGCATCTTCTGCTTATCTTGCCTTCATGCATGGGCAGGCTGTGTGTGCCAGCTGCCAGAGCCCATCTGTTACCTCTGCCAGGGTACCTCAGAGCCCTCCACCTGTACTAGTTGGGCTCCTCAATATTTAACTCAGGGATCAGTATGATTAATTAAGTAGAATGCTGATTAATTAGTATTTAACTCAGGTGCCTGTATTAAGAATTGTCTGTGTGGGTGGAAAGATTTTAATTGTCTCTAAGGGGCAAATAAGTTCTTAATTGTTTCCTGTTGGTTCTGAATGTCTTGTGAGCCATAATTGTAACAATACTGCTTTTTTAGGATCAGCATACGGGCTTTTACCCAGCTTTTCAGTGAAGACCCGAAGGAACTCCCTAAACCGCTCTTTGCAGACACCTTCTTCTCTTTACCCATCACTACAGAGGCAGGTTAGTTTCAGGCTTGTTATCAGTGACTGTACCATGTGATATTGTGCCTAAGAACAGTCTGGTATCTAGAGCTATTAAACGGATTGCTGTGCATGTCCTGAAGGCTGCTCTGAGATGAGGCTGGAGCCATGGTTTATCTGGCTTCTGTTGCAAATTCAGAGGACTGCTTGCAGAGCTGCTGGCAGCAGGGAAAAGGATGAATGCTCAGTGAACTATCACCAAGAAAGCTTTAAAGTGCAAAAGAACCAAACTCCCATATAATGGGGTTGGGCTTTCTTTTACTGTGTTTGGGAGTGAAAATTTTTGTGTAACGTTTGGAAAAAATAAGGACAGAAAATCAAGGCCAGGTTTTAGCTAAGTGTTTAAGTGCCGTACGCTTCCTTCTATTTATCCATTTTCTTTAGCTGATAATAATAGATCCATTGAGAGTTATTGATTCTCCAAGTCTTCTGATCTTTTCCTCAAGATACATTAGTACACTGTTTTGTTTCTAGAGCCTCTGTTTGGAGTTATTGAAGGTGTGAGTGCTGGCTTGTTTCTGATTGTGATGTTGGTGGCTGTTACTGCTTTATTTGTCTGCAGACAAAAAGTTGGGTAAGTTGACTCCCTTTATCAGTCTCTGTTACTGAAGTAATGTCAATTTATATTTACTGAAGTAATACAACATATAAAGTGTAACTGTAAAATTGGAGGAATGCACAGAACTATTCAACAGACAAAATCTGTGTCCTGCAATATCTGTGCACGCTAAGTGCAGAACTTACATATTAAGAAATCTGTATATATTCTATTCAAATGATGTCTTAATTATGTCATAGAGGATTCCTGTAACTTAGTTTCCAGTAGGAGTCTGAATATATTTGAAAAGCTGGTTTATCATTCAAACTGAATGTCTTTTATTTCCAGTTAATTGCATCTGCATTGTAGATGAAAAGCTATTGAAACTGTTCATTTAGATATTATCATTTCAATTCAAAAACATTGAGTGTGGCGTTTACCTCAGTGTCCAAAAGATTGGTTTAAACTTTACTTCTCATTTTTTGTCAATTATAGTTGTGTATTTTACATTGTAGATGAATCTTAAATAGTGAACTTTAAATAGTTTATATTTTAAAATACATTTTTAAAAAGTGAAATACTCTATCTAAACTTTGAAAAAAGCTTTATCCATTTAAATCATTTTGTGTGGCTGAGAGATGTGAAATTTCTTATGGTTTCTGAAATTTAAAAAAACCCTCAAAGTTTTCATTACAAGGGAAACACTGAAAATCTAAAATTCAGTTCTTTTACTGATACTAAATTAATTTAAATTTGTTTTTCATGTGCCAGAATTTCAGATTGAAAGAAAACCATTTTCTGACTAGTCATAGCTTTTAGCCAAAATGGATAAACTTCATATAGAATGTGGTTTCTTGTTTTAAGTTATATAGCCAGCAGGATGGCAATTACACAGGTATGGTTTTCCCACATCGTACATAAATAAGGTGAAAGTGTTCTCTAAGGGAGGAGTCTTGAGGAGATGGCAGGAAAGGCATCACTAACTGTATGGAGTAAGTACCACTTCCACGGCTTTCCCAAGCCTGCCGCGGTTCTGCCACTTACTCCTGCTGTGAACCTGGGCATCTGCTGGCATGGTCTGCAGAGTACATGTGGTGGAAGCTGTAGGCCTTTTACAACTCTGAAAATCTCCATACATGTTCCTCTGCCTGTAGAGAATCAACTGATTTAGGGCCTATCTTTGCAAAGGACACCGTCCTTGATGATAGACAGTGCTGTGTTTCAGAACAAGAAAATAGTCTTACTGCCTGTGCCATGCATACACTCCACATCACTATTGCCAAGCTAAAATACAAAAAAATTCTGTGCCCCAGCTAAGAGCAATGTCACATGATCAGAGCCACAAATCAAAACATACTTTCTTAAATTCCTTTTTTTCCAATTTACCGGATTCCAGTGTAAGTTATGTTATTGCCAACTCTCACCAGTATCAGAACAGACATAACAGAATACCTTCCTTTTTATCCAGCAATGGCCATGAGAGGTCTACAGCAAGGCTGAGCATTCGCAGGGACAGGCCACGGGCAGTCCATCTGAACTTGGGGCAAAAAGGGTAAAGTCAAATTTTTTTTTCTTTAATATGGCATTGTGCTTGAACAGATCCATCTGGTCACTCACTGATGAAGTGTTTCTTTTTCTTCTGAAATCATTTCTAGGAACCGGAAGACTTCCAGGTAAAAAGATAAAAATAATACCTAAAAAAGCTTCTTGGTAACCAACTGGATAAGTTATGACTGATTCATCCTGTGATTTTCTTCCTCCTGTTGAATATTTTAGTCCGATCAAAGTCAGTCACTTTGAAGCACACTTCACCAAACTTCAAGCAGACTCCAACTACCTTCTGTCCAAGGAGTATGAGGTGGGATCCTAACCTAGGCAAAGGACTTGCTTTATGAAGGGGCGGGCTGGCTGAATCAGCAGGTTAATGCATTAGGAAGGTCTGCATTTATCTTACTGACACAAATCCAAATATGTTGGAGTGTTTCTGCCACTCGTCCAAGTGCAGAAACCAGCTCTTCATTTCGCATAGCATCTTCTGGTTGGCAGCCTCTGCCTGGTACCTATCTGGCTGAGATCAGATTTGCATGGGAACATTTGTGTAATACACCATGGAAATGACCTGCCAGCCATGTACTTGTTTTAAACAGTATGATTACCTATGTAATTTCAGTTTGTTTTTTTAAAAAACAACCACTCTCTGTCATGGCCTTTGTGAGCTGATAAGTACTGTATCCCCCTGTGTTGTCACGTCCTTGAATTATTTTCACCTCGTATTTTATTCTTTTTCTTTTTTTTTCAGGACTTGAAAGATGTGGGTCGAAACCAGACGTGTGACATAGCACTTCTGCCAGAGAACAGAGGCAAAAATCGATACAATAATATATTGCCCTGTGAGTTTTAGGTTTGGTTGTGTAATATTGCATCACACCAGCTATTTTTCACTTTGTTTCAGCAAGTCTAGTGGAAAAGAGAGTGCAGCCAATCCCTTCTCTCTTTTCTGTCAGAGATGAAATATCTCTGCCAGCTCAGGTTCTGGTGTTTGGAGGCAGATGATGCATAGCCCTGAATGGCTTCACACAGACCAGTAATTTAGTTTCACACTGGAGGTGTAATGACTAGCATTCAGCCTGGGGAGAAAAAGCTCCAGTTATTAGGGGCATTCAGTCACTGCTGGTAACAAGGATAATAGAAATAACAGTAGGGTTGTTTACATATGGGGTATCATCCATTCAGTGCTCTTTGACAGCCTTACCAAATCTTGGTTCTTCAGAGTACATAGCAAACCTCCTGTACAGTGTAGAGCTAGTGTGATTCTGCATGGTGAGACACGTGTGTGAGGTTCTCCCAAGGCAAGACCTAGACCTGTCTGTCATTAAGAGTTCCCCCCTTTAGTCTCCTACGTGGCACTTTTGGAAGTAAAACATTGAGGAGGAACACCACATAAGTCACTGCTCCGCATCCTCACTAATGGATGTGGTATGTTCTTGCAGCACAGCCTCACAGCATCACCTGTTCTGCTTGCCTTGCCAGACTGGGCAGCATGCCTGCATTGTACAAGAAATGACACCTGACTGAAATCCAAGGTGGCATTATCTCATGAATCAGTGACCCGGTGGCTTAGACACTCTATCTCTGTGCAGAAGGCTGTTTACCTAGGGAAGATATTTGGCCTGCTCCATGTTGTTAGCTCGGAAGACTGCTAAAGCACAACTGTTCTTTCAAGGACAATGCTGGGCACTGCTTTTCGGTACAGCACACTGGTGTTAGGATCAAAGGAGGATGCTGTTGTGGCCCTTTGATTGTCATAACAAATCCTGTGCAACTCAACAGACAAAATTTTGGATATTTACTGCTTACTTCTCACCCAGCCATCTCCTAGTCTTTGGAACACTCCACAGCACTTATGAATGGAAGAAGCAATGAAAATAAGAACAGTTATTCCCTTTAAATTAGCTCTTCATATAAAATCTTGTAAGAGTACTGCCAGTCCTTTCAAAAATGCATTTTTATAAGTGAGAGAGGGACTGAAAATCAAGACCTAGCCCTAAGCCACTTGTTATCAATTTCTTCCTAGATGATACATCAAGAGTGAAGCTTTCCAATGTGGATGATGACCCTTGCTCGGACTACATTAATGCAAGCTACATACCAGTAAGTGACTCAAGGGTGGTGTTTTACAGTCCTCCCTCCACTGGTAATTTGTCCTTAATCTGAAACCGAATAAAGCTTGATAGTTAGGGCTGTTCTCCTTTGGGAGTTGAGCTAAAAATCTGAGAACTTATTTTGTGGGTGTGCTGAAAGACTGTGTCTGACCGCCATTAAATTAACTGTGAGTGATTTACCCAGCACTTAAGGGCACTTTCTTGGATTGCTATAGTTACGTAAGATTGCAAGTCTAATTGGCCAAGGACACATTTTTAAAGGTTGCTGATTTTATACAGTGTCAATTGTAGCTATCACTGCAGGTGGCGTCCTCATTGTGGAGCTGTAGCTCATCCTGACAGCATTGGCACCTTGCAGGGTGGTGAAACTGGCTGAAATTAAAATAATGCCCTTTGACGAAAAGCTATGATTGATAGTAGCAGTGGCTTTAGCAATCCAGATTTCAAGCCAGAACACAGCTAATTTATTAAAAACAGTAAAATAAAGCAAAATCTCCTTGCAGTTTCAAAATTGCTTGAGATTGTGCTGAGCACAATAGAAAAATTAAAAGCTTTGACTGCCACAAAAGGAACAGTATTTAGATATACTGCTACAGTCTCTTCCTTCTCTCTGTTCCAGCCAATCATTTGCTTCCAGGTCCAAGGCAAAAATTTAGTTCTCAAAACTATTGTCCCAGCAAGGGCACTGTTCCTGCAGAGCTCTGGCTGCAACCCCGTGCCTTGTTCAGTTGCTAGAAGATATTTTTTTCTGCCTTTTTGGAAACTAATGGAGTTCTCTTTATTTGCAGGGCAATAATTTCCGCAGGGAATACGTAGCAACTCAGGGCCCTTTGCCTGGCACCAAAGATGAGTTCTGGAAGATGGCATGGGAGCAAAATGTTCACAATATTGTCATGGTAACCCAGTGTGTTGAAAAGGGCCGGGTGAGCAGTGACTCTTCTTTATTATTAATCACTGTTTTAACATCTATTAAAAGTTTTTGCTTAGTATTTGCATCACAGTAATGCCAAAAAAGGCCCAGTTAAGGACATCTACAGTAAGAGATAAGAGGTATAATATAAAGACTGGAGACAGATTAAGGCTGTGAAGTGAGGATGCAGAGACTATCCCGAGACCATGCAGCATGTCAATGTTAAGAGTTAGGAACAGAACTCATTGCTTCTGGTCTCTAATCTAGGACTTTGTCCTCTAGCACTGATACAATTCCCTTAAGCATGCAGAAGGACAGCCACCAACAAAAAATGCTTGTTTATTCACATCAACTCTGATCAACTTTTACTTCAAAAATAAGCTCTGGAGAGCAAATGTTGATCGATAAATAGATCACTACTTTCACACTCCTACTGAGTGCAAGTGGAGCATACCTCCCCAGCTACAACCATGTTCTGCCTCCTTTGTAAGGTCTGTAAGAAGATTAAACAAAATTTGAAGTAATGTTCACCTAGTGGCACATACAGGGTCAGTTCCTTTCCGTTTACCATTTTTTTCTGAGGAGAGGGTGAAAGCCAATGCAGAATAGGACCCGTGTCCTTTTGCACCTCACTGGCTCCAAGTGGGACCCTACAGTCATATCTCAGCCAGAGGTGAGGAAGCGGGCAGTGGAATTGACCTCTCATCCAAGCAGAGATCTGAGAAGAGTTGATATGGAAAAAGTGTCCCAGAAGAGGGCATCAGTGAAGTGCTTCCCATTCCCCCCCATCATAAATATCAATTATGACAACTTTCATTTCCTATGCAATCACTTCCCATGCTAGTCTGTTCCCATCCCAGGCTCTGTTTGTTGACATGGCAGGGAGTGGCATCTCTCTCTGAATTCAGCTGCTGCCTTTGTTCCTTCCTCCTCAGATGCGGGAGGTCTGAAGTTTGCTTCTGCCAATGCTGAACAGAGGCATTGTTTACAGCTGTTTCTAACACTAAGTCTGTCTTTGTCTGTGTCCCTGCAGGTAAAGTGTGACCACTACTGGCCCCTTGACCAGGATTCCTTGTACTATGGAGACCTGATCGTTGAGATGTTGTCTGAATCAGTGCTCCCAGAATGGACAATACGAGAATTTAAAATCTGCAGCGTATGTTTGCATTCTTTTTTTTTCCTAATGAATTACCTGCAAGGCTAAATTAGGAAGGATAAATTTCATCTGCTGTAGCACAGTTGCATCATGCTCAGCTCACCTCTGGTGGCAGCTATAGCATTTGCTCTGAAGGTGCATGTTGTATGTGTCCCTTCCTCTCTGGTCCTGGTGACCTACTGCTTTTTAATTCCAACAGGAAGAGCAGCTTGACTCAACAAGGCTCATTCGTCACTTCCACTATACTGTATGGCCGGATCATGGTGTGCCAGAGACCACCCAGTCCCTGATTCAGTTTGTCAGAACTGTAAGAGATTATATTAACAGGACCCCAGACACAGGACCAACAATTGTACACTGCAGGTATGTGCAACAGCAAAAGGTCAGTGGCATAGAGCTCTTGTGTGTACTCTTGGGAAGTTCCCAAGTATTCATCCCTGTTAGACCTTGGGCAGCCACAGAACCTGAGAGATAGCTGGTGAGCTTAAGTCTCCAGATACATCAGAGCGGTATTCCTGAGGCATATGGACTAACCCACAGCCTTACCTTGGAGATGCCTTGAAAATGATTCTTAGGGAACCACCATGTCTCTGTGGGACCACTGGAGAGAGCTATAGGGGCCAGCAGCTGCCACTGCTCATAAGCTTTTGCATTCTTAAATTGCCCATGTGCTGCTCTTGTGGCCCAACATTTGAATCACTAAGGAGTGTTCTAAAAAGGTAAGATATGTCTGGGGTGAATCTGACTACATATAGATGTTGAGACCAGCTGACAGATCCATCCTTTCCCCCATTCTGACCGAGACTCCCTCTCTTTACTGCCTTTTCATGCTGTTCTGCTCTTTTGCCATCTCCAGCAGCCATAGGGCTGATCTTTTCCTCTGATGTGTAGTCCACCCTTCACGTGTATACAAAAAAGACAAAACTGGACTGCCTGATCTGTAAGCCACTGGCCAGTTGCAGCAGATTATAGGGTTACACAGAGAGAGAGAGTGAGTGCAGTGTGGTGCTGTATCTTCTCATAAAGCCATATGTTCACTGGTACCACGTGACTGTAGTATCAGACCCCTCCACACATTATATAGGCTGAGGGATGTATCTTACATGACTCCACCTGTACAGCATGTGCTTCACTATGTCAGATTTCTACTGTTATCAGCAAGTCAGCTTTACTTTTTCCAGCCTCCTGCCTCCAGACCCCACCTTCCAGCAGTTCAGCTACTGGGGACTCTGATACTTTTCCTTTGCCCTTCCACAAGGCAACAGCCAACAGATCTTTTAGAAACAAGACCACAGCTGTATCCCTGGAGGGAAGAGGTTTAAAAACTCTGACAAGTCAGATGCACTCTTTCAGTATATCTCAAGGACTGAGTTAATCCAAAGCAGAAGGCAGTGCAGGCAGTAGGAGAGGTGCCTCTACCATCACTACCCTTTCCTCCTTCCTAAGTAAATTCCACTATAAATTGTTACAAAGTCCCAGAGGTGCCATTTGAACAATTTGCTTCTCACCCTGGAGATCTGAACTGTCCAGAAGTATCATATGAAGATATTGAATGCTTTTATCCATCTGCTTTTCAATCTTTTGGGTTGTTTTCTTTTCCAGTGCTGGTGTTGGCAGGACTGGAACATTTATTGCACTGGACCGAATTCTACAACAGCTGGATTCAAAGGACACTGTTGACATTTATGCAGCAGTACATGATCTAAGGCTTCACCGTGTTCACATGGTTCAGACAGAGGTAAGTTTTGGATAGCCTTCTATGCAGCAACACCAGCTACAGTATCTAATAATCAGTCTCTCGTCATAAAGGCTTTCAAAGCACTTTGCACTTGCTCCGTTGTGAAATACTACTTAGACATATTTTAGCTCTGTAAGAATTTCTAGTTCAGGGTTTTTTCCATTGGCTCTCATACAGTGTGTCTAAACCATAACAAGTGAGGACCAATTATAACAAGCTATGCTTCCTCTAGATTTCTCTTTTTTTTTTTCCCTGGCCCACAGTTGTCCCAGCAGCATTATGCAGCAGAAGCTTAACAGCACGTTGTTGTTTACAGCAGTGTCCAGTAAATGATTTTTGAGGAGAGATAGGTCCTTCATGGATGGGTCTAGAAGGCAAGCATAAACTAGACAGATAGGTTGATGTAATAGGGAAAAGAAATGGAGGGCAGAGAAAATTAGATGTACTGAATTTTAAAACTCTAGGCACTGTGACTTTGTGGTTTTGCAGTTTATTTTTTATTGAGCTGCTCTGTCAATTAAAATGATGTTGGAAAGTTGATTGGCATTTTCCTAACGTACTGTGCAAAAGCAAGTACATTTATTCTCAAAGTGCAAAAAAGGTAAATGTTTGGTATTTCCTTCTGTATTTTTAAAACTGAAAGAAAATTATATTACACTAATACCAGCTAATTGCTTAGGAACTGATTTAGTAAAGGCAAGTTGTGGAGGCAAGTCTTTAAATTTTCCCTGAAACATTAATAGAAGATTCAGAACAAGTTTGATGGGTCTGCCTGTAGCTTGATACTAATAGAGCTCTTTGCTGCAATTTGGAAACAAAAAACGTCGGTGACAGTGTTTTCTAATAATGTAAATGTCTCATACGGGTATAAAGAGAGGCCCAGTTGGAAACACACAAAAAAAAGGGATTCCTGGAAATACCTTAATCACAGAAGACCTTCGTTGGAGGGAAGACAGATTCTCAGCCTGGGGTGGGCATCCTCAGAGACAGATCCATCTCACCTTCTACATTTCCATCATCCGTAGTCTGCAAAGGTGGACAGGCATCTCAGGAGGCTGTCTCTTTTTCCCTAGCTGGAAAAAGGAGGCAACTACCTCAAGAGCCTAAATTTGATGCCAGACTTGGACATTATTTCAAGTTCATGCCAAATGTAGGCTGTGTATCACACAACTTTAGTTGTATCTAAGTCAAAAGGCAGCCAGACCCACACAAAATATCTACACAGCAACAGTGAGGAGCCATGTCTTGGCTTCCACAATCTGTTTAGGGGTTGGAATAAAAGAGAGTTCCCCTTCTGTCAGTATAGTAAAAGCCAAACCCCGCTGTGGAGCGCAGCCCAGCAGACAGTTCTGTTTGCAATGAGGTGCTCCAGCCAAAGGTCACAGCACCATCATACTTGGTGTTACTCAGCCATAGAAAAACAGCAACAACAAAACAATGCCCCTGCTTCAGACTTGGCTGAAAGCTGTTTAAGACAAGAGACTGCAGCTGGAGACATGCAAGGAGTAACAGAGCACTGTGTGCATCAGCTTAAAAGGCAGTGTTCTCAGCACAGTAGCTGTAACAGACCATTTCAGTCATGAATGGTCTCTGTCAAAGATAGTTCTCCATGCCTTGGCCAACTTTCTGTCGTGTTGGTGGGTGGGATGCAGGGCTCTGCTCCACAGAAACAGCAGCTATACGTGCATAAAAGCAGATATCCTCACTTTCCCAAAGCCGGAGCACTGAAAAAAGGCACAGAGCAGTGGCTGAATTTCTTGTGGAAAATAAGTAAAGAAGATGTGAGGGGAGAAAATGCATGTAATTACTGGAGAAATTATGTTATTGATATATAAAGATGCTCAGCCTAATTATGGGTACCATGTTACACTAATCCTAAACCACAAAAAGCAGCAGAGCATGGGAGTTTACCAATCTATTCTATTAAGGTAGTTTGATGAATAGTCAGCAGTCAATAATATTCTGACCCTCCTTACTTTGGTTGTGAATGTCATCTTAGTTCCCTTCTATGAAAGGCACTCTTCAGAAAATTCATTTGCTGCTTAGTCAGAAGCAATCTTATAATTTATATTAAAAAATACTGATTTTTCCAGAAAATTTGGATTTGTCAAAGTTCTGAGAAATACTTATATATTATGATAAAAATCTGTGGAAAATATTTCATTTCAGAACAAAAAAACCTGGGAAATTGTTTGTCTCTTCTGTGTGCTTCCCTGTACATATTAATTCTTTTACACACGTGTTATGCCAAAGCATTTGGAGTAGCAACTATCCAACACAGCGATGTGTCAAGTTACGCTTTGTAGTTGCTAGAGCTTTCACTCACAGCATGATCCATCAGAACTTATTATGTTCCGTTATGTTTTCCTGGTATTATTTCTAAAAACAGGTGATCACAAAAGTTTACTATATTACTAGTGTGAAAAGGAGGTTAATTTTAGAAGTATATTTTTGTTTTTAACACCACCCTTGATTTTGCGTGATGGAGTTAGCTTGTAATGATTTTTCACAATATAGAAAATTAAATTACAAAATTTTTCAGTGTCTTAAAAACAATTCTTTTGCAGTGTCAATATGTGTATCTACATCAATGTGTGAGAGATGTGTTAAGAGCCAGAAAACTTCGCAGTGAACAAGAAAATCCCTTATTTCCAATATATGAAAATGTGAATCCAGAGTATCACAGAGGTAACTTGAAGTTTATCAAATTGTAAAATGTTTTAAATGTAATTGTGTTATCCCTTACCACTGATATTTGTTCTCTTCCTGGACCTTCATTTCTTTACTCCTCTGCTCATGTCACTCTTGCAGTTGTGTCTTTATTTCCTTCATTATTAGTCATTATAAAATCACTTCCTGCTCCTACCTTACCCTGTCTCACACTTCATGGTTCCTATGCTGTTGGGGGAACTGAACCCCTTTCCTATCAAGATATTGGCTTTTACCTCACCAGTCTTTACACCATCCACCCTTAAGCATGCTGAGGCCATTGGCTGTGCTCACTGGGCTCTTTTGTCCTTCATGGAGTTCAATTTCTGTCCTGCATCACCCTCATTTGCTGTTTGACTATATGGGCAGCCCTAGAGACTTCCCATCTGCCTTGACTGGAAAGTGTAGGTGTTGTAGGCTGTGCTTTTTCTTTCTCCCCAAACTCCCCATTCTTGCAGGCTCTTTTTCCTATCCTGCATCCAGTCCCTCAGTGATCAGAGATGCCAGAGTAGCAAACCTGGCACTAGCACTGCCCTTCACCTCCAGTTCCCATGGCCAAATGGCCAGTGTGAAGAAGCTGTAAGCAGGGGTGGTCTGTGTGCCTTGGTAGAGCTGATTCTTAAGGTCTGTAACAGTTTTTAGGGTCAAACAGCAGGATCAGTAGCTCCACAAATTTGGGCATTAGGAACTGAGATTATATAATGAGAGATCAAAACAATTTTCTTGATCTAGCCTGTAGAAGTCAGAGTTGTCATCAATAGGTAGAACGGGCTTGGAGGAGGCCAGTGACTGAAATAGCCAGGTTTCCACAAGTTGAGAGTCCTAGCAAAAGCAAAGGTGGGATTTGCTCTTTGCTGTCACATCAGTCACCCACCAGCACTGCTGCCACACAAGCTCCTCTCAGAGCACTGTAGTCAGCTGGCAGAGTTGAACATGAAGTTGAACATGAAGCCACGTGTGTTGTTTTCCTTTTTCTAATATCAGTTTTCCTTGCTTTCAGATGCTGTTTATTCAAGGCACTAAGAATGTTAGAGATATCTGCTTTTGTGACCACACTTGATAACTCGGGGGTTTGTTTGGGGTTTTTTTGTGTATGTATTTCATGCACCAGAAAGGTACCAGACCTTTCTGCTGAGACTGTGTATAATTTATTGGTCTGGTGATTTTTTAAAAAGATATATAATTTAAATATAATAGTTATTAATGTATATAATTGTATTTTGGCATTATGTAAATATGTATTTTTTCTATATTGTTTATATTAATATTATGCTTCAGATAATACTATTTTTTCTTATCACAGTTTTTATAAACTGCTCTACCTAAACTATTTTAAATTCAATGGCTAACAGGACTGCTGCATCTAGGGTGGTATTGGCATGACACGGGAAAAATCCTTTAAGGAGAACCTCATTTTTTTTAACTGTTTGTGAGATGAAATAAAAACTGTTCAGTGTTTGTGAGATGAAATAAGCTACTATTAAGCAAGGGAACAGTAGTCCTGTATAGGAATTACAATGCTACTCTACACTTCAAACTTACTGCTTTTCATCTGACAAAAATGGGTATAACCCATAACACAATGGCATACCTTTTACAGAACTCAGTAACAACTGAGCAAAAGAGGGTTCACCTCACCGGAAGCAACTGTTTCAGTCTAATGTGACATAGTAGAAAAATATTGAACATACACTGCCGTGAAGTCTAGCAGACCTGTCTCCCACCACATACTTTGAGGGCAGACAGGTCACATTCTGGTTTCTTTACCCTGGTTTAAGAGAGCAGAATCAGACAAAAACCTGTCTGTGCATTTTCATGTGTGAATAATTATAATTAGGAAAGATGTTAAAAAATGCCTCAGACATTTGTGTTAATAGACCTGTAAGGATGTGAAGTCTGACAACTTCCATAGCTCATTAGAAACAATGCTGTACCATGAGAGACAAAAAAGTAGGTAGATTGCAAACATATTGAAACAAAGAGAGACAGAGAGATCCAACAATTAACACAACTGGCCTTATGCTGCTTGAGCATAGCTGCCTTGCCCCAAGTGTTGGTCACCTTCAAATGCCACTTGTTCTCACAAAGTTTGGCCCCAGCATGTCTGCACAGAAAGAATCCTCCACATGAATGTTGCCTGATGCCCACCAACAAGGGCAGTTGGAATGGAAAAAGGCTTATCAGTGAGCCAGGGTATGTAGGCTGGCAGGGCTGTACTAATCAGAATCATCAAATGGTTTGGTTTGGAAGAGACTTCAAAGACCATCTAGTTCCGACTCCACCTGCCCCAGGCAGGAACTCATTACTCAAAACATTTACTGACAAGCAAGAAGTAAGAGAGCACTCAGCAGGTATCCTGCCCAGCCAAGTGGATTATGTACAGCCTCTCTCCTCTGCAGAGGCTTCTCACTCAAGGGTTTAAACACTGTTCAGCTATTATTTGTCTTTATAAAGTGTTCTTCAAACAAATAGAGAAGGGCCAGTACATAGTTATTCTCCATCACATAAAGAAGGAAGAGCTTGATAGTTCTTCTATCTATCCATACTTTCCTGAGAGAAAACTTAGCTTGTTACTGAAGACACTTGCCTAAATTCCACTTCTGCTTTGGAGATAAATAAATACTTCTGAATGCCTTCTGAGAACCAGTCAATAAGTGGCTAAGTGCCTAACTGAGGAACTGCTGTGGCCCTGGGCCACATGCCTTACTGGAGCTGCACGCTCCTTGCTGTAGGAATATCTGCCTGTGGCTGAAGAAATCTACCAGGCAGCTCTGACATAGTTTTTTTAAGAAATCATTCCAAAGCAGAACCAGCAGGAATATGCACATCCATGTCTCTCTGGTCTTCTTAGAGAGAAGGAAACAGCCCAATAGTCAGTCTTCCTTCCTATTCCATCTGGAGTCTCATCCTTTCTTGACCAAGTATCCTCATATGCCTCAAAAGCCACCCTTCATATCAGCTTTCATAGCTGCTCAAAACATGGAAGCTTGCTTAACTTTCACATGTTTCTGTATGAAAATACTGCTTATTCCTCCTGTACATCCACTTTGGCATCACATAAACCTCAAAATCCACCACCCTTAATTGAAACTGAAGAAGAAAGGAACTAGCGTTAGAATGGAAGACATTTTCACAGAGGAAAATCTAAACAAAGCCATAAAGAAATGTGCAGAGTCCCTCTTTTCTCTGTTTCCTTTGCTAGATTGACTAGGTTAGCAAGCAAGTACAAACAAGCATGGCAACTTTGATTGTTGACCCTGCTAATAACAGCTGGACTTAAGGCATCATAAAAACTGCTGTTGTGTTACATGTGCTGCATTTAGTCCTTTCTTTTTGGAGGATTAGCTCAGGAGCAAAGATCACCATGTTAGTTACCAGCCCATGTTAATTGCACTGTGAAGACATACTAAATGTACCCTATAAATTATCTCACGCTATAAATCACAGTGTGATTTTTTTAATGCTGAGGGAAATGGAACTCAGTAACATATGATCTGAGAGCAAAAGTCTGATTGCACGCTATGTATGCATGTTGTTCATCATTTTCAGAAAGACACACATCATTCTGCTCTTTATTTTATCATTCTCAGCTCCCTTGTCCACACCTACAGAGTTCACAAATGTGTACCCAAAACAATAATGTCATAGCAGACAATCAGTTTCATCTTATATCTCAGCTAATAATGGACACAGTTCATAAGCATCTTCCTCCTCGTCACTTATTAATGTGACAGATGACCTTAAGTGCTCTGGCAGAGAGCTCATGAGCAGCTTTACATCTCCGCCCAGCTAGGTCACACATAAGACACACACATTATTGCTCTGGTTCTGCTCTCTAGCCAATTCTGCTCCTATAAAACCAGTTTAAATCCAGTGAGAAAAAGTTTAAAGTATCTATGTAGCATTTATTAATATAAAACACCTACTTAGCAGTATAATTAATTATATTTACTGTGCCTCTAAGCTGAATAACAGGACTGATGGGAAATTGTTCATGTAACAAGAACGGATTTGAAGGAGCCTGTGTACTGAACAGAGACAGGTCTTAAGGAAAAAGGTATCTTTTGAATGTCTGTGAATGATGCTCAGAATTCCTTTCTTGATGTTTCCCAGTAATAATGTTATAAAGCAAGGCTAGTGTTGTAGCTGATCCATAAGCTAAGATTTGCACACTTGGAGCCCAGCCCTGCGAATCTCTGCATTGACCACAAAGCTACGTGAGTACTTTCACGAAAGTCAACTGGAATGCTTGCCTGAAGCAAATACCATTCCACTTCTGAAGCACTTGCAGGGTTGGGCTTTTAGGTTAATTCAAATTTTTGTATTGAAAGTTATTTAATAATGAAAAAATTGTAATAAATGGGTTTTTTAATCTGTGCAATACGATTACAAGATCCACTACCGAATGTAGGGAAAAAAAGGATTTTACATATCTGGACTTGATAAATGATATTTTTTGTTACTAATGGAACACAAAAGTGGGTGAGAGAAATAGGCATACTGTGAAGATGTCATAAAAGTGCAACTTTATACATTTTTCTCTGCTGCTATAGTTATTTAGCAATAAATAATGCCTAAAATTGCCAGAAATATTATTTTGTGCCATGATATACTATGAATTTCCTTTCAGTTGTAGAACAGAGAAAAGAAAATGTGTGAGCTTTAAGTTTGTATTATGTATTGTATACGGTTATTTACGCTTTAACTTTGAAACCGGAAGTTAAATACAAGACAGAGAGGAGTATATGAGCACTTAGCCAAGCTCCTCAGCCTGGGATTTAATATATGGGATAGAGGGATAAGAACAATAACCCCCTAATCACTATATTAGCATCTCCTCTCAGGGCTGCAGGTTGGAGAAATGCATCTGACATTCACAGATACAGTGTCCTGCAGCCACAGCTTCATGACCAAGGAGCAGCATGGCAGGTGCTTAACATTTATTCAGATTTCTTTCCATACTTCAGACATACAGTTTGTGTGAATAATATGCATTACAGGATGACCAGCACTCCCCTGATGGCCCTGTCACAGATGTGTGGGCTCTGGAGCTGTGAGCCTTGGGGCCTGTAGTTCCAGGGACAACTCACTGTAGACCCTGTGCCCTCAACTGTCCCTCTCAGGCTGACAAACTCCTGACCTGTTGGTAGCACCACTATGGCCAAAGAAAAACCCACAATTTTGGAATGTGGCTGCCATAAATTCTTTGTCAGTGCCTGGATAAAAAGCATCTGAAAAACGTCTTCAGCGCATATTCCATTCTCATATGCAATATAATTACTTATAATGACTTTTCCTAACAAACACTGGGTGAACACAGAACTGTGCTACTATTGTCAATTTAATTTATGCATTTAAGTATATTTTTATATTTTTAGCTAAAGTCAACGAATCAAATATATTTGAGTGTATTTTACACAATTTTATAAATAGTTCATGAATAAAACATTCATTTTTAAAAAATCAAATTCTCATCTTCTTTTTGACTGCCTTTGCATTATAGATTTTGTTGTCCTGCTGCTCAGAGAAAAGGTCATAAGTTGGTTTGATTTCAATTGAGATAGTCTTCAGAGAACATTAAATTCATCATAAGCCTCAGCCTGTTGAGGGGAAGGGGGCTCTGCTGTTGCCCAGTGGCCATATTAGTGCCCATTCGGAAAGATACCATTGTTCCCTTCTCCTCCCTGGTTCTCCACTCTCCTCCTTTATTAAACCAGATACTGTCTGAGTTATGCAATGGATATTTGAAATCACAGTGGATCTTGAACTTGAGTGCCTGTTATTTTAGAGACATTTCACCAGGCAGTTGTACCAATTAGCACCACACTGGAGGTCCATCTCTGCCTACCGCTCGAGGATCTGAACCATGCTTTTTAACAAAGGTATTTCTTCTCCTCCTGCCCTCCACAGTTCTTAAAAGCTATTAACATTCTTGTGGGGTCAGGGTGCTTGGCAGTATGCTCTGTGTCTCAGTTATTCTTAATTGGTCACCAGAAGTGTTTAGGACAAGTTAATTCTGTTTATTTAAAAGAAAGAATTATTTACTGGCTTCTGTTTTGTGGTGTGAACTATTTGCTGAGGGGATATGTAGTGAAGGGTGAGGGAATTGTTAGCTTTTCAATTTGTGATATAAAAGTTTGTCTCTGAGTTCAGTTCTGTCCTGAAGCCAATGTAGACAGAAAGGAGCAGAGATAATGATAAAATAATGTACAGTTAATATCTCCACACGGGAGAAACAAGGCCACATTACAGAAAAGGATAGATATAAATGTTTTTACATGGTACAGCAAAGAAACTGAAACACAAAGAGTCTCTTCTAGTTCATCAAGAACACAGTAGGTGATTCCTGTTAAAATATCAGCAGAATCTAGATTTTAACCGTGTTATTTTTATAAAATGGACTTTATAAAATGGACTTTATATACTTTTTATATTTTTATAAAATGGATTTGTATCTGGGCTTCATAACTACAAACTGGCAGTTTTGTCTGGTAAGTTATTTGCCATACCATAATTTCAATTTTCTGCCAGTGCCTGTCTTCACTATGAGTTGCTTTGTTATGCGTTGGTTAGAAATAATTGCATGTGTCAGACATCTTACAGCAGGCAGGACGTGTGTCAGGCAATGCCAGTGTCTCAGCAAATACCACAGGTGAAAATTTCAAATGTTACTAGACCACAGTTTTGCTCATTGCTCTGGTACAATACCAGTCCCAACCTGTGCAAAAAAAAAAAGAAACACAGCAGGAAAAAAAAAAGAAAAAAAGAAAAATACAGCATTCCAGTTAATTCATGGAGACACTGCAAAAGCAAGGACCCCTTTTCCTGTTCTCAGGGTGAATGCTCTGTGGGGCTGGGGGTGCGCTCTGCCGCGGATGCCCCAGGCTTTTGCAGAGGTCCTGGGCCCTCAAAAGAGGCTAAAGTCCCCCTAATGGCTCTTACTGACCAGGCAGGGTGCCCACCATCATCACAGGGAGGGTCCACTCCAAGCATAGTTGTAGGGGCCGTCCCCACCCCTCCTTGATCAAATTCCCAACTGGAAAGGGCGGCAGAAGCGTGCCCTAGCCCTCAGAGATGCTCCAGGTGGGTACACACAGCTTTCAGGGTTCAAGGAGAGAGGAAACTGAGGCAGCCCAGTTGTGACTCAGCACTGGTGTGATTCCTCCCTCCATGCTGAGGCCTTCCATCCCTGAGCTGGGGGCCGTGGCACAGGGTGGGGACTGCAGAGGCACATGATGGGGACACACCAGCTCTACCAGTGCCCCCATCCCGAGGCTTGCGGTGATCTGCACATTCCAGGGGGCCCAGAGACCACTGTCAAGATCCAGGCTAAGAGGGCATCAACCACAGCCTTGTGCCAAATGCCAGGCACCAAGCATTGCTGGCAAGTGCTATGGCAGCTGGGCCAGACACTTTTGTACACAGCCTTCTGCACACTCGTGCCAAAATCTCTCCCAAACTACATGCCATGTCCTTGCTTGTCTTTGATGGTGAAATTCCCAGGCCTGCTGATGTCCCAATCAAATAGCAGAGAGCAGCTGGAGCAGCTGATTCTTACCAAGGATAAATGCAGAGGTTTCCCATCCTCCCCACAGGCTAGTGGTGATGCCACACAACCTGGTTAGCAGGTGCCACCTGAGACCTGCAATTTGAGTCACCTCAGGACAAGAAGGGGCCCCGAACCAGGTATTTCTGCCCCTATAAATATTAACCCATTGCTAAAGAAGATAAACTCTTCTTTCTAAAGGACAGGGCAGGCATAAAGGGCTGAGCTGAGTGAGCCCCTCCTGGGGCTTTGTGTCTCCCAGCAGCCTTGTTTCACAGGATGAATCTCATGGATGCTTTCTCTGTGTATCCGTCTCGGCTGTGCAGGTTTGCACCAAGCCTTAAAACTATACATGCTTTGCTGAGCAATGCCCACATGCATCCTCATGCATGGGTACAAAACCTGGGCAGAAGAAAGCAGATAATTGGGCCAATAAAAAATAAAACATGCATAAAAACCCTTTAGTGGGTTATCAGGAGCATAAACTTGGCTTTGATCTGATACTTCCTTCTTGTCTCTAAGTCCTTGTCTCCACTTTGAGTGGAGCTGCAGCATTTCCATCAGCTCAGAAATGATTGGTTTGCCCCTGGGATGCAGGAGCCAGGCACCAAGGTAGCACTGAGTTACACACACTCAGTGTACAGGCTGCACTCAAGAGACACTGACCAAGCCACTCCCTCACCCTGGCTCCCTCCAGCTCCTCAAACGTGTGGTGATTGCCTCTGTCAGCTCAGGTCTGAACTATCTTCTGGAGAAGCTCACTGACTAAGGGGAAAGAGCAAACACCAAGAACGTTTCTGTCTGATTACACAGAAACATTGCCCGCGTGGGTGTTGCCTGCCCTTATGACTGCTTATCCCCCAGCAGTCAAAGGGGGTTGGAAGTGCCATACCCCAGAGATATCAAAGACACAGAACGTGGAGATACATATAGATATAGATATGTAGATATATATATATAGGTATATATATATATATATAAAAGCAGTCATCTTAGTGGAGTTTTACAGTGCCTAATGTAGACATCCATGGGTTAAATGAACTGGTTACTATTCCTGTACCTTGTTGCATTTGAGGATGGACTAGGAGTTGGGCATCTTCGCCCTGCTCAGTGCAGGTGGTGCCCACCTCAGAGGTTTCAGATCCTTGCATCTCTGTGGGAACTGTTCTGTATTTTCAGAATAAAACACTGAATTAAAGCAATGCCTTTTGGAGTCACACTCAGAGGTCTGTCACTGAACAAAAACCCAAGCCCAGTTCCTAGACTGGTTCAGCTTCTTCCCTAGGACTGCAACTGGTAAGCACAAGAGTTTTGCATGTAGCAAAGTGTTGGGGGAAAATAGTGCCAGAGGCATCTTCAGAGAGGGCAGCATCCACGTTGGGTGGCTCCACAGGACACTAGCACTAGGTCCCTGCATCAGTCTGCAAGCATGAAGGAATCAGCACTGGTATCACACTGCTTTGCAAATTCTCCCTGTCCTTGGCAGTGACACACATATATGTCAATAGGAATGAGAATATATTTCAAATCCATTTGTTTGCATTACCACATGATGCAAAGTTGTGTAAGTAATTTTCACTTTGGAAGCTTAATAATAGAAATTTTAAAAATTATGTGTTCACACTCTAGTCACCTGATCTCTCCCACTCCTGTTGGATACATGGGATAAATGTATCTGATTTATACCCAGACCAGGTTTGAGGCTGTAGCACAGGAAGAAGATCCTCCAATTCTGTTTTCCATACCACAAATACTAAAGAATCTTGAAATTTAAAAAGAGACTGAGGGCATTATGGATAAGGACACCCAAACTTCCCAGAAAAATCAAATACAGACCATATGGCATGTAGTAAAGCTACCCAAATAGATTTTGTATGAATGGAGGTACACTGTAAAAACACAGAGTAAAAATAACTGGATGCAGAAAGCAAAGTGAAGGTGTTCAGAATGCTCCATGCAGCTTAGCTAGGGAAGAAAATGTTATGCAAACAAATGACAGCTACAGAAAGGTCCATGTGCTAATTGGGGGCATTTCTTCTGCCTATCAGTGACGAGCAGTAGTGAAACCACTAAGAGAAAAAGACAGATAGTTGCAAAGGCAATAAAGAGATAAAGAGCTATATAATGTCCAAAATATCAAACAGGTCAGAAAAGATATGCTCAAGACACTACACATGATAAATGCCAGCATCCTGTTGTCTTATCATGGGATCTAAAAGACAGCTGGAGCCAAATTGTTTGTGAGAATCCAACTTCAAAAAAATGAACTGGCAGACAGCTGGAATTAATTAATGCCCAACAATTCTGTGCTAGAAAGGTTGGAGACCACTAAAAATATCCAAGGAGCCTGTTTCTTTACACATAGCTCCAATTAGATCTGGTCAGGCTGTGACAATTTTTCTATAAACATTCTGGCGAATGAACAACTCCCCCCAGCACCCTTCAGTAGTTCCTAGGGTAGCTAAAATCTTGCCTCTGAGGTGCCAGAACTTTCAATGGCAAAAACAGAGGAGGAAAAAAGCAAAAGGAAGTTCCGGTCATGGTTGTTGAACCGAGGCAGGTAAGAAAATTTCAGATCCTTGACTTGGCGATGTTGTCCAGCGTGTATTTCTGTTTGCTTTGGTGGGATTAGACCTAAACATCTTGTACTGAGTCCATTAGAGGAAAGTAAGAAAAGACAGAGAATATTGTGGGTGAACTTCTACTGCTCTTGTCTAGGGAAGATGCATCCATTTCAGTGGGGGAAAATGCACATATATCCATGCTGGGGTGGGAAGGCAGCTAGGAAGAAGGACAAAGCCACCAAAGACCTCCACCAGCATCATGGTGACATCTTTTACTTAATTTCCCTTCTCTATCCAACACTCTGTCAGAGAGCAGATGAAAAAACCCTGTGAAGGACCATATGGTGCGATCACGGGGAGCAAACTCTGTCATGCTCTGAGCAGGGGGCTGAGCTGCTGAGATCACGCAGTGAAAGCAGGAGGACACACACCTCGCCTAGAGGGTCCTCGCACCAAAGTGAAGCCCACTTCTCCTTCCTCACCCAGCCTTGCCAAGGGAAGCCACCCTTGAATTGTCTGTACTAGATGCTGCTGTCCCCAAGGAGGCAGCTCTCTCCTGCTTTCTGGCCCCTGTGCTGCCCACTTATTCCCACATCTCTCTGCTTGTTGCCACTCAGCACAGCAGACCAGGGAAGTGATCTGTGTTAAAATTACCTTGTCATCAACAAAAACAAAGAGCTATTTTTAATCTCCCCAGTCAGTTTCATGAAAGAGTCTGACTTTTTATGCAGCCATGGGCTAACAGGGCATAGGTTATTTAACATCACTCTTTTTGCTTCTCAGACCTTTTCCCACTCCCTTAGTCCAGCTGCTCTGGTCAAACATGACCTGGCCCTCACAAGTCCCTCCAGACCAGTCCCAGAAAATGAGACTCCAATGGAGCTCAGTCCCCAGTCTGCCACCTATGTCTGTGAGGAACAAGAATAATGGGTTTGAAAAAAGCTAAGTCTAACTCTGACTTTCCCATAAGTGCAATTATGACCAATGGCTGGGGGCCAGACTCAAAGAAAAAGGGAATAGAGAAAGCGAAAGAAGAGCTTTGGATAGCAGGAAGAGGATGGATATTGGTTCATGCCCTGTTTTATATTAAACACATGAAAGCCCAGCATGGTGAGACTGTTCCCTGCTCTAGGGAGATGGGGAAGCTGAGGATCTTGTTAGTGTGACCTGGCTTCTGAAATGCCACCCGTCTTCTAGTACCTTCACAATGAAAGGGAGAATTGAGTGTGGATGCTTTACAAACTAATTTCCCTTACCTCCAACTCCATTTCCTCCCCCCTCTAGTTCTTATCTCAGTAAATAAATATGCAGCTGAGGAAAGTGATTTGGAAAACAGATGGCATGCAAGATGCTATAGAAAATAGTGGTGTGTTTTAAATCTTACAGCAGAGACATAGATTTGGGTGGTATATGGTCCTTGAAGTAATTGAACTTCAAAACTGCTTGTGCAATGACCTTTAACAAGCAAGAATGAACGGCCCTCTAGCCTTCAAATTGATACTCACAATCAAGAATGCTGTGGCTGATCTAATTTGCCAGAGAAATTGGTGTGACCTAACCAAGTTCTTGGTAACTGTCAATGATATGAAATATGGGCTCTGGGCAAGATGGAACCCTGAAGCAAGCAGTTTAGCCTAGCACTGGTCTGAAATGCAAGGGCAAAAGACACCAAAAAGAACAGATCATTAATCTGTGTGAGACTCTAACCCATTCTGCCACTGTCTTACTTACATTTAAGACCACAGCATGAGCTTGACGTGGCAGGACTGGTAAGGACAAGGTGCCACAGCTGCTGGCAGCACAAATGCCATGTCCTCAGACCTGCTGCAGGAGCACCGCCTGGTGGGGGCCCACTGCTGCCTTCCAGCTGCTGCACATCCAGCAGGAGAGGAGAAGGGAAGCTTTTTCAGCAGCCTAACTGAGGAAAGGTGTTTGGTGTTTGCCAATGACATTTGCCCCTGGATCAGCATGAAAAATGTCCTCACACAAAACCTAGGCAGTAAAAAAAATTGCACTAGCTTGTGTTGGATGGGCCTCTTGCCTCTTTCCAGGAAAATGGCATGGTCATCAGATCCTACACTCCGAAAAGGCAGAGGTTGCCTTGCAGTGGAAACCATCACAAGAGGAGCTAGGGGAGCCCCACAGTCAGCAGCTGTTTCCACCACTGAGCATATTTCCACACAAGACTGGAGGTAATTCTCAGAAAGACTAATAAAGTGAACATAAAGAGTTTAAACCACCCAGATAAATACTGGCAGATGTTTAGGGATGGAATAACAGGCAAAACTATAAGTTATGCAGTGCCTGCAGTTCAAAGAAAATTAGTTCAAACTGTGAGGCCGTTGTTCAGAGGAACGGTAAGGGATAAAGTGACAGCAGGAGGGAGAAAAGGAGAGGGAAAATTGTCTCACTTTCCTCAGATGCATGAGAACCATCCCCAGCTAGCATGGAGAACCATGTCTTAATCATCAAATAGCAATCCAAAGTTTAAGGTGGAAGCAGAAGCAAGCACCGCCACTCAGTCTCCCACCCTGGCCTGCAGAGCCAGTTTCCCCAGAGCACTGATAGCATTGAAAGGGTCTGCTGATGTGCAGAAATGCTGAATGTCAACACAAACCCTGCATCTTACTGCAGATGTTTCCAGCAAAGGACAAGAACTAGGCTAGTCTCTGGGATAGGGACTGAGGAACCAGGATGCCAGCATTTCATATCTGATGCTGTTTCACTCTCCAACCTTACACATAACATCTAACCTCTGCAGGCAGCAGTTCAGCTTCCTGTAAAAGAACTTCTTCCTTCCCATGGATGTGAGGAGACCCAACTCCAATTAATAACTCTTCTGCCAGCCCTCTTCTTCCTCATCCAAAGATGGAGCAGATTTTAATACGATATGTGTGCCAGAAATTCACTCTTCTGAAAGAGGAACAAAACCCTTCATTGTCAACAAGACTGCTGCACTTCTTATGCATTTTTTTTCTCAGATTTCCTAAGGTATAATGGATAGTGTTTAAATGGAGAGGGCCAAATTATCAGAATGCTTTTGAGCTACATAATGACTATTGCTGATAGCAATGCTTGACTTGGCAGCACAGTCTTCAAGGTTATTTGGCAAAGCACAGAACGTACATCAACAAAGGAAAAGAAAAAAAGGCAATTTAAGTACGTCTTTGCAAAATAAATTTTAAATTAATCAATTTGTCTTTTCACTTTTATTTTGCCTTTTTGTTTTGGCTATCAATAAAAGCAACCTTGAAAATGCAACATAAGAAGAGCTAGAGAGGAGTGATAGAAGAACAGTAAAATGAGGAGGAATGCAAGTCCATACAGAATGTCTTTGATCATTACAAAGCTAATTATCAAGAAAGACAACTCAGTATCCATGAATACAGAATAATGATGAGTTTAGTAAACCTTTACCACACAAGACATATGTATTTGTGTGCCTAGAGAGAGGGGTGCTTAGGAAGGAAGAAACAGAGGGAAATGTAAGCATGTGTGCGTCACTCCAATAGCAGGATGGAAAGGAGGAAGAATTTCCAATCCATCTTACTTTGAGGCACAAAACAAGCTTCCACTATGCAGCCACACATTAGTTGTCCTATCTGTAAAGGTAAAGGACAACTGTCAATCTGTGGAGGTATTACATACAAAAAAGAAGTCATTCCCAAAAAGTTTCAAGATGGGTCAAG
This sequence comes from Lophotriccus pileatus, assembly GCA_035583135.1. Lineage (NCBI taxonomy): Eukaryota > Metazoa > Chordata > Aves > Passeriformes > Tyrannidae > Lophotriccus > Lophotriccus pileatus. Next base: position 34,502,110 of record JAWWES010000041.1, on the reverse strand, counting down.
ATATAATTTAAACAGTAGGTCATTAAAAATTAGTTTGAAATATTGAGTTTTACCAAAACCTTCTTTTATTTGGCTCACTTGGCACAGCAAGAACTCTGTGGGCACTCATGCATGTCCTGTCAGTGAGGAAGATCAGTTACTGTCAAGTAATTTGCATGCATGAATATATGTTTTATGCCCAAAATAACTCTGGAGGAAAACCCCACCTAATCCCAAATCTATTGACATTGACACCAGTGAATAGTGAGATGTTCAGCGCCAGCAATGTCCTGCTTGCTGCATCCAATTGTACAAACTTCTTTCCCTTGGGAAGATTTTAGGCAGGGGTTCTGCATGGGCTTGCAGAAGAAATGTGTTGCTTTTTGGAAAGAAAAATCAGTGTGATGGTTCAGATGCTGCAGTGGCAGAGCCTGAACCTGGCAGAAGAACTTGCTACACTGCTTTCCCTGGTCCTGGACAGGATGGGGCTATTGCTACTGCGCTCTACCTGCTTCATCTCCTTCCTCAGGCACCAGAATCTGCCCAAATGGCTGTAAAAAATCCTATGCAACACTGCTCTTAACTTGCCAGAAATTTCAACAGAATGGAAAATACATTGCTCTGAGCAAAATGTGAAAAATACATTGAAGACAGTTTAATAAAACATGGTACCCCCATATTCCCTCAAGAAGTCACAGTTTCAGCCCAAGACGTCAGCTAAATGCCATCAAAACCCAGGGTTAGTAGGAGCAATTGCACCAGTGTGCTTTTTTAGCAGCTATCTTTACAGTGACATTTTTACTTGCTGAGGTTTTTCCTCCCATCAAAAATTGTATTTGATCTGTCCTTCTTATTTTTACCTTATATTTTCCAGGAATAGATAAGACATTTTATTCTTCCACTGGTATTCTTACCTCCTTATATATTTTTCGTTGAATCACATGCCCATCAGACTGGAGCTCATAAATCTCCTGATCTGGCATATTTTAAAAAATTCAATTAATTTGCCCTTTACCTTGCCATTTCATGTCATGAGTAAAGCTGTCGAGACAACTCATCCCACACCTGTGCTTGGTATCTCACTGTTCATTATTGCTTTGTGTTGACAATTCTTCAGCCCATTTTCAATCTCTTCTCACTTGTTGCCAGCCTGATCTAAATTAATTTTTTTAATAAGATCATGAGACGTTACTTAAAATGCTCCCTGTGGTGTATTGCTTCCCATATATGTCTCCATTAGTCTCCAGTTTGGCTGTACAAAAACAGCAAAGTTCACAGGACACTATTTCTTTTAACACATTGGAATCATTTACTGCCTGTGATTCATTTGTCCAGATACTTGTAGATTCGTAGCATATGTTCTATATTTTTTATAAGAATTGCAAATTAATCCATCAAAAGCAAGACACACTAGCTAACTCCACATTCTCCATATTTTTTTTCCCTTTGGTATCAGACCTGTTTTTCATGATTTTTCAGAAAAAAAATAGTTGGGATCTAGGCTGTTTAGACATACTGACTGTTGTATATTCAGTCCTTCCAAACTCATCCTTCTCTGCCTAAGAACAGATTTCCTGAAAATTTCACAGCTAATATTTTAATAATCTCAAGCATTTTTCTTCAGAGGAACAGTGCAGGGAAAGATAGCTCAGCCCTTTGAATTTCGCAAAAGTTTTCACTTTTTGCCAATCCCATGCCCCTTCCAATGTTTTGCATTCGCCTTTAGGTGGGAGCTCTTTAGGTGATGACCCTCAGTCATGCTCCCTCCCCGTAGCCCCACATCCAGGCAGCGTTCCTGATATCCAGGCCCCTGGTAAATGCCAAATATTACACCCTAGAGATGCTGCTTCCTCTGACCTTGATGGGCACGGCAGCAGAGAGCAGGTGGCCACTTTGTCCCCTCTCCTGTGGGTACCACAAAACAAACTGACCTACTGCCAGAGGGGAAGGGCTGGGGTAGAGCTGCTGTCCTGCCGAGTGGAGAAGGGCTGAGGCTCTGCTGAAAGCAGCTGACGTGAAAAAATCAGGTAGCAGCTCTGTAAGCCTTCGGTGTAGGGGTCTGTGCTTCTTGCACTGAAATGCATTGAAGTTGCCATCTTGCATGGAAATATATTGAACTGAAAAGCAGCCTTGCAAACAATGAAAAGGCACAGACTTCAATATTGGCACATGTTCTGATAGGCATGATCAGAAATTGCTCTTTGTCTGAAGTCTGAATTTGCCCTAATCCTATACTGAGGGAATGGAAATTGCCTAAAAGTTGGCTCTTTGAGGCTTTTGAAACAAAATATTAGCTGCTCACATCTCTTTTTTAATTGATCCTGCTGTATGGGAACCAAATAGTTGAAGTATTTTGTCCAGAAACTCTCAGTTGCAAAACAAGCAATTATATGAAAGAGCTTACTGGTTGCTTTTTTGCAGCAGCTGTTGGTGAATGACAATTGGCAAGCAAATAAAAATAGAGATAAACCTTACGCTAGCTGAAAAATTATGAAGTAGTTACGTTATGAAAAGTAACATTTGACACTCCATTAGCTCATTAAATTAAATTACAGAGAGATGGCGCTTTTGTTTTTGGTTTTTTTTTTTTTTTTTTAATGCAATATCAAAACTACTGCATTTCTGGGAAACTTGTTTCCAGTGGATTGCTGTATGTGCTGTTTGGAGATTGTGTATGTAATGGAGGTGTGTATGTAATTTTAAAGCTATGCCAACATATTTAATAATAAAATTTTACATACAAATTACAGCTATTTACTGCAATTGTCTATTCCTTTTATATACATATATATATTTTTATATGTATAGCATCTCCAGCCATGCATCCAATGCATGTAAAGTGATTTTTCTTCCTGTGAGACTTTAAACCATTAAACCACCAAAGAGCTATGAATTAAACATAGTGTAAGCAGTGGCAGCATTCGCACCAGCATATCAAACCAGAACAAAAATTGCACAGACTCTCAAATATCAAACTTTGGGGTTGATTCATTCAGTGGGTCTGTGACCTGACAAGGCAGTGTGATTAATTGCACACATATTCCCTCGGAGGTTTTCCTGCTCATGCTCTCTGCAGCAAAGATTGTTAGCTTGACAGATCAGCATAGCAGCCTCTTAAGATGCCAGAAAGGGAAGAGGTTGGTTTCTGATTGAAAGATAATGGAGGAATAGCAGCTGTCCTATGCTGAGGGGAGAAAAAAAAAAAAAAAAACCAAACAAAACAAATAGCCTTTGATTCTCAGAGGACCCACACACAGAGAAATAAGTTGATTTTTCAATAACTCTGGCTAAAAGACTTGTGCTCAGGATTGAAAGACTATGTTTGCATGATACAATAGGTGCCACAATTAGAAATTCAGCTGTGGTTTCTTTCATTTGATTACCTAAACATAAGCCATGGCCTGAGTGCTTTTCTTTTCTTATTAAACACTGTTCTGGATGTCTCCTCTCCCACATGTTTGCTCTTGGCTTTAAAATACTTTGATCATCAGCCAAAGAGGCTTGCACAGCACATTCCTTCTGTTCACAGGCAATCCACACGGTCCTGCCATCGGACCAGACCCACTGCGAGTCTTAAATAGTTTTAATTTTTCAAGTAAGGCCCAAACCCCTAACAAACTGCATTAGACACTTCCTCGAGAACACTTAAGCCCTACAACCTTGTCTATTAAAGGGTTTTAAACACTGACCAGTGTTTCCTCTTTCACATTTTCCAGATGGACTCTGACTGGATAACACATGCTCGACAGATTCTTTCATGTAGTGTGTGAAACGAGCTCAGACGCGTGATAGCCCTCTGTAGACACACCTGCTCCTGGGGACATGACACTGCAAGCCCTGGCTCAGGAATGAGGCCTCCCAGAAGCAAACTGCAGACAGGGAAATCCCACAGACACCATCACCAGGGCTGGGGTGGTCAGGGGCAGACTGAGCCAAGGAGGCAGATCCATGGAGAGCTCTGCACTCTCATGCCTCACAGACATCTTTGTTCTGTTCTAGGACAAATCCCTTCAAACACACCTGGAAGAACAAGTCTGGAAACTGAGATCTGGGCTCCCTCTCCACTGCACTTTCCAACTTTCGTTCTCTGGCACCTACTGAAGAGCTCAGTTTATAATGTCCTTAAAATCCAGCAATCTGTGCTGGACTTCTATCATAAGGCTATGTTACAGCAGAAATTGTGGGTAATGATCTTTTAAAATGTCCCTGGAAACTCCCATGACATCCCTCATCTACTCTGAGCATTGAATTCAGCTCTTCATTCAGTAGCTAGATTTTCTAACATATTGTGAAATCTTGTCTGTTATCGGCAACACCAAAACAGACAAAGCAGGGGAAGTGCAACAAAAAATGCTCCTATTTCTTTGACTTTTAAAATGAGCCTAAGAAGCTAACAGAAAAAGATACTGTATAAACAAATTGATGTAATTGCACTGTGAAAGAGAAGGCAGGTCTTACTAAAGCAGAGCAGTAAACAGCATGGCAGAAGAAAATTCTTCAATGCAGTGGCATATAAATACTGAATTAAATGCAAAAATTGACTCTGCAGATGGCTCTGGGAAAAGCAGCCACTCTGGCTGCAAATATGTTTCTGAGAATACACTACAAAAACTGGAAATCTGCAAAGCCAAGGAGGAAATAAGTGAATAATCCGCTAGAAGGAAATCCCCAGCTTCCACAATCAAGTACAGGGATTACAAAGATGTTTCTAAATCAGTGAGGGGCAGGCTGGGACAGAAAAGTGAATTTTAGGATTTTTTTTTTTCCCTTAGTATCACACACTGCCATGCCAGGCATATACCTGCTGCCTGTCTTTGCATACCAATTTAGATGCTTAACTTGGGATGTTAATCTTTCTGCAAAATAATTTAATATCATCCCTGCAACCATTACTTTCTTCCAGAGGCCTTTGCAGATGACATTTCTAACAGATTTAGATATATGATTGCAAATCAAGTGAGTTGCATCAGCTCAATTTGCTTCTTGCCTTTTGCTCAGAGAACCAGCTGTACGATTCAGTCACAAAAGCTTCTGGAGCAAAGCTAGAGCGGATTTTGTTAATCTGGATTTGCAAGCCCCAAGCTACTGGCTTAAAATTTCATGATGAATCTGTGTCACTGTGTATTTCCTTCTCCCCTGGGAAAACAAAGGATGGATGTATGCAGAAAATCAGAGTTATTCTCCTTATCTGTAAGAAGCTACCAAGCAGAAATAGACAAGGAGAACTTGCCGTCACCTTAGCCAGGTAACCAAACCACCCCACAGTGACACTTTCCTCTGATTTGCATAGTGTGGAAAAGTAATATATATATAAGAGTAACAAACCCCCTGAATCAGACACATGATGCAATGTTTCTGTGGGTTGCTGAGGCAAGAGAATAGCAGAGGATGCAAGCAAGGAACCACAGCAGTGAGATACCAGTGAAATGAAAGTGTCCTCTGCAGAACAGCCCTTTCAGAAGTTGGTGGGCTTTCCTCTGACAGGCTGAGAGCTCTCAGCCTCTTTCTCCCCAGCACTATTTTTCTCAGCAGGATGAGACAGAGGGTATCCGTTTGAGCCTGACAACAGGCATCTCCAAAGGGGTGATGTTTAACACAGAGAACTGGAAATTCTTCTCACAAGAACTATTTTTCCTCCATGTGACTGGAGGTGCTTGAACATGTGCAACCAACACCAACTGAATCTTTCACATGGAGTAACATGCCAAGAAGCATCAAGTTCCTACCACCACAAACATATTTCCTTAAATTCCTTTGAAGGAACAGCTATCCCAGTATGGACAAGGACCAGAGGACTCTCCAAAAGTCACATAACAAGTAAGAAGGGGGCTGGGAATGACCTCCAGTCACCCTGCTGCCCCTGCCATATATCACCCTCATCACTGGAAACCACGTGTACAAGAACCCTCATGGAAATCAGTTGAAAAACATACAATACAATTCATCTGAAAAGGACACTGGGCAATACAAGCAGGTTTGTCACTGTGCCAACTAAGCTTTCAGGCTTTCAAATCTAGCACTTCTCTCATCCTCAGAAAATACTTCTGTTAAGTGTTAAAATCACAATGAAACACAAGGTATTTAAACATAATACTAAGAATATCAGAGATTAGTAAAATGCACAGTATGTTTAGAATTGCAGAATTGTTAATGTAGATTAAAATGCTTTGCCAGTAATCACTCATTTTCCTGCCTGAGCCACATGGCTTTTCTTCGCTGCTGCGCTTCAGCCTTGCAAAGCTGCACAGCTGGTCCCGGGGGGTCCAGCCCTGTGGGGGTATGGATGTGTGCCATGAAGCTACTCTGGCCTCAGCCCCTGACTATGGCATGCAAAAAGTGTGCCCAGGGAAACTTGCAGAAATATGAAAATCTCTGCAATGAGCAAGTGGACGGGAGCTGGTACTCCAGTCATACACAGTGAGGACCTGGAGCAAGCAGGGAAAGGAGACTCAGCAAGATTCCATGCCCAAACTGCCTTGCATTTTCTGGAGCATCCCCTGGGTGGGAGCCTTCATGGAGCTGGTGTGACTAGGATGGGCAGTTCAGCAGCAAACACCCACAGCTCTACAAGGAGCTAATGTCTTCCCTGGCCATTCCTGGATTCTGGTGAATCCAGGTGCTCAGGCGCTCCATTTTGGGGGGAAGATGCTACTAAAATATATTCGTGTAAAACCACTAACATAAAATTCCTGCTGCTTACAGCCTGAAAGCATTCATGAAGAGCACATCTGAGAGGGCACAAGAACAACTGTAGGGACTGAATACCACCAAGGCAATAAAATTAGATCCAGTATTTAATCATCTTTCCAATAATAGTTTCATTTTTTTGAGAAGTATTTTTGAGAGATTTCTACATTTCATCAAAATGAACAGGTGATGGTGAAAGACTTAGTCTAGACAGAAGTTAAAGTTTGAATTTTAAAATTAAGTTCTACAGAGTGGGAAAAAAAACAAAATCAGCACAGTGTTATGTTTGTCTTAAAGCTTTCCTTTTTAAATTAAAAAAAAAAAAATTCCAAAGGTTAAAAAATCCAAAACAATCAAATTTTATTATTTTGGAAATAAGGTCTATCTAAAGTAAATATTTTAAATATTTAATATTAAACATTAGCAAAGATCACTTTGTGGAGATGAAATGAGCATCATCAGGGAGTATTATAAACTGTCTCAATTCCACTAGGACCTGGGCAGCTGCAGTTCAGCACTAACAGCACACAGCGTATTTGGTGCAGTGTAGATTTTTTTTTCTTTTGGTAGAATATACTTATTTACTGTCATAGCAGAAAAAGCAATTAGCTGGCATTTCATGGGGCAGTCTCCTACGAACAATCCTGAGGCAAGAGCACCTCCACCATCAGATCAGACCCTGGAAAGAGACGAAGAGTGCCCCGCAGACCTGCAGGTGTGTCAAGTTTCTCCACTTGAGACCTTCTTGCAGGTTTTTCTTTTCCATCGGCAGCCTTGCCACTCACAAATGCTTCTTCTTTTTTATTGCCTCTGCCTTGACAGCCAAGCTCTTGGCACAGATGGTCAGGAGCACGATGAGGACTCCAACCAGGAATGTCACCACAGGCCAGAGGAAGCAGTGCAAGAGGACAGTCTCATCATGGGTGCGTTTCAGCATCACATCATCTGGCCTGTGAAGAGGAGAAACAGGAAACGCAGAAAATGTAAATCAATTCAACATCATCGATTCATCATTAGTGGGAATCATCTACCGTGGAAAGAGTAAAGGTGTTTTATTTGCCACAGTGTTAGACAGTGGTTAAGTGGACCATTTCGTTCACTGCTTTCGTTTGCCCATTTATCACCAGCACCCATGGTGGGCTATAAGAGCTTTTCACTTGCAGTGTTTACAGGATAACAAGTTTGTCTGGATTAAAAAAAAAAAAAGGGGGGGGGGGGGGGCTTGGGCCGGAATTGG
>JAWWES010000041.1:34428803-34494107 GCA_035583135.1 Lophotriccus pileatus | reverse complement strand
AAAAAAAAGGGGGGGGGGGGGCGTGGGCAGGAATTGGTGCTTCAGGTCTTCCAGGGGTCATGGTCATCACAAAGAGCTGTGAGAGATGCAGTATCACACTGACTGTGGATTGAAAAACCACTCTAGCAAAAACATAATACAAGGCAGCATTCATACACGTCTACCTCAAATGTCATCAGGCCCTGTGCAACGTGTTACAGTGTCAAAGCTTCCCTTTTAGCTTTGAGCACTGATGTGTCCACACAGGCTCCTGATGATGCAAGCCCTGGGTGCAGAGCCAATCCCTGTCCTCAGCACTGAACTGCTGGTGGCCCAGGCTAGCCCAGCTGCACTGGCAGGCAGGAGTCTGCATAGCCTCTATCCCCAGGAGGACTACAGCCTGCCCTGGCATGGCCAAGGCTCCCGTCTCAGCTCCTTCCCAGCAGCGGCTATTTCAATAATAAGCTGCGATTTGGTGCTGCAAACAGCAGTGTCCGAGTAGGCTCCTACAGGGACACTGGGGAGCCTCCCCCAAACGTCTGAACCTCCATGCCTGCATCAACAGCATCTAACACACTGTCTGCGACAGGTTTATGCATTTCCGAGGGACATGGAGGGAAAAGGCTAATAGCAAGGAGGAAGTATCTCAAGATATTCAGAAATTTAGCTCTGCCACGTGTCTGAAAGATCAGTTGTCCATCCGCCTCTTCCAAGTCTGGGAAGTCAGTTGGGAAATCCAATGCCAGGTTTTCCTCAGCTCTGGCTCTTTCTGCTCTCCTTACAGTTTAACAGTTACTAAATCAGTCTCATGGCATTTGCACTTTGTTGCTGTTTTCCCATCTACAGCCAGACACATGCAGTCCCTGGAAAATTACCTACGAAGGAAAGAAACAGAACTTTCTCTAATTAGGAAAATATCTATAGTCTTGACTCACGTTGGTCCTCACTTAGATAGAACACTCCCATCACATATTACTCTGTCAATGCTATCTGACACTCCTTGGAGCAACAAACCCCGCAGCCTAAAACCCTGCCAACCCCGGCTCATCTATCCAGGTCCTGGGAATTGAGCTCTCCTAACACAGTGGCACATGGGAGCAGATACCTGCTCAATGACTCTGCTGTCTCTCCCACAAGCAGCACCAAGAAAGCATTCTCTGTAGAGGAAAGAAGAAGAAATTCTTATTCTTCACTGAGAACTTGATTTATGGAGATGTTTGCAAATCTATGGAGTTTAATCCATCCTTAAGGAGCTAAAGGAGCTAGACTGCCAAGCTACAACTTATCCCAGATTTAATTGCACCTGGATTTTCATCTGGGGGTCTCTCACTCAAAATTGCTATGTGAACGATCCTCTTCATTGTGACTGCCTGGAAGTCCCCAAGGCTGACTCCACTCTTTGTTTGTGTAATAAGGAGCAGAATAAGACTCTGATTATTAGCAGCTCAGCTATAAAAAAGTTGAAATTCAGCAACATAAAAAATGATCAAAAGAACCCCAGGTGTGTTCAATAGTGGAATGAGTGAAGTCTGCTTAACCAAAATTCTCCACATATATAGGCAGGCACAGGTGGAGACTATAAATTGAATGAAGTAGTAATAACTTCATAGGCACAAACTCACCAGCCTATGCCATATGAATGACAACACCTGAACAGAAAAATCCTTTCACGAGAGGTATAATACTGCTTCCCTCCTATTTACTGTATCATCATGTGAGCATAACAGAGTGCTAGTTGGCAAGGAGGCCATAAGTAGACAGCACTCAATCTTCACAACTCTGAGCTTACAAGTGACATTGAATTTTAAGTATTTTTTTGAAGCAGTAACTAATCAGAGAGTTCAAAAATAAGGAGCAAGTTAAAAACCTAGAAAATTGGATTCAGTTAAAGGAAAGAAAGTGTGATTGGGGAAAGCAAGGTACCTTTTTGACTGAATCTTAAATCTTTTTGAAAACATATGTACCAAAGCTGGGAGCGATGGATGCCAAACACTCATTATAGATGTGACTGTAACTTAGTAATTTAAAAGAATTTATCTTTTGGAAAAGAGTCAAAGACAGAGGCCTTTAATTAAGCTTCAAGATGAGGTTTTAGTTCAGATGGGTATTATTACTATTCTTAGCTTCAGCAAGAGTCCCTGTGCAATTCTTATATGGCAGAAGGTGCGCAGTGACTCACCGTTGACTGCGCACAGCATCTTTTCAGACAATGCATAAAGATGTGACTGAGTCCTCCAAAAACTCTTCATTAAATGGCTACTGGCACCACAATTAAGATATTAAATGCACTTCTTTAGTCAAGAGGACAGAGCAGCACTTCTGGATACTGACCTGACACACAGGAAAACCCAGGAAGACTTTGGGATGTAGCCTTTTGGTACTGACTCTTGGCATAAAAAAATGGTGGGACAAATTTGGCCCAGTTCCCATGGTCCTGGGAACCTGGAGAGATCCCAGTTGACTGTAAGTTGCCTAACTTTGTCCCAGTTTTCAAAAAGGGCAAGAAAGATGACCCTGGAAACAGCAGACCTGTCAGTTTCACTTCAGTGATTGGCAAAATTGTGGAGATTATTCTGGGAGTTATTGAAAAACACCTGAAGGACAACACAGTTATTGGTCACAGCCAGCATGGCCTCATGAGGGTAAAGTCCTGCTTGTCAAACTAAATTTCCTTTTATGACATGGTAACCCGACTAGTTGATTAAGGGAAACCAGTTGACGTAATCGTTTTGGATTTCAGCAAAGCTGATCTCTTCTCTGGAGTGACCAGTTATCTGTGCACAAAACAGTGGCAGAGACAAGAAAGAGACCAAGAAAGGAAAAAAAACATCGAGACCTCGTTCTGCTGCAAACAGTGATGGTCATTGTGCAGCACCACTATCAGTGCCCAGCAGCATCTCCAGAGTGAAAAAAAGAATGAACAAACTGAAAAATATGCCTGAAGAAGTCTCTATTTTAACCCTGAAAATGCAGCTTTCCCTTTCACTGGACAGACAAGGAGGAAAGGATTTTGTTTTCATTGCTAAAAGGTGAGACCAGGACTTATTTTTAGTAGGACTTTGTGCTCAGGGCTAGACCCTTTTGGAGCCCTGAGCCAGGCTAATTGGATTAGTTGTTTCATTATAAAACACATCCCTGTTAGGTGCTGCCAAGCAGTTCAAACAGACACTGGATAAAGCAGGCCTCCATTAGAACCTTCAGAGCCATTACAGAACATCATGGGAAGAACTGCAGTGCAGGAATCACCAAAAGTCATGTAGGACCAAAAAGGTACAGGCCCATAAACATTTCAGTCATCATTTATGAACCACATGGTGCAACTTATGTTACACAGTGAAAGCTGACAGAAGTGGGGGCATGGCATAGGGAAACCTTCTTACAAATATTTCTTTTTATTCAAACAATCTGGAATTAAGATGCTTGCAATGCGCTGATTTTGCCCACAGTTTTTCACATCCCTTCGCTCTGACAAGCAGTCATTTTTTCCCTTATTGTTGCAGAGATCCTCAGCTAGATGGCTGCGTGCAGGGGCAGCACTCTGTCTTACCAACAATGAAGTCCTTTCCCTGCCGGCCCGAGCGCTGCTCCACAGATGATAAAATAAAAGGAAGGACAGGAAATAGCAACACCATCTTCTGACTGGACAGAATTAATTTAGAAAAGTGTGAAGTAACAGAGCAAGCCAAGATTTATGTTCCAGCACTTATGGATTAGCAGCCCTACTACCTGAGCACCCTTGGCTTCTACACATAATTCTTCCCAGATAAACAGGGATCCTGCAGGCTACCCCAACAACATACAGGTTGTTGCCAATCACTAGACAGTGTTTGCCCTTCAAGTCTCTGAGTCAGAGAGGTCTGAGTTGACAGAAACCTTGGTTTCCTCTTTTTTATTCTTGTTGTGGATGTCAGTGAGACCTGGAACATGAAGAAATAAAGTGACAGAATCTTCCCCACCCCGTTTCTCCAGGCGTCCCATTTTAGGACATGCAGCTGTGACACTTGTTTGCATATGGTCCTGCCTACAGAACCCCTGGGACACTCGGAGTGAAATCCAGAACACTGAAGCACTAGAGCTCAGCGTCTTCTCAAACCTTTGGCAACAGCCTGAGAACTTTATCTGAATTTGTCCTTTATTTTATGCTCTGAAGCACTGGGTTTTTTCTTCTGCTGGGCAGGGCTTCCTTCAGATTGAAATATCATCATGCCAACACACAGGCACCTTCACCAGAGGTCCAGAAAGGCAACTTTCCCAAGCAACTTGCTACTTGCCAGCTGGAGAAGAGTAGCACACTGAGTGCCTACTGTGCAAAGCAAAACCTCAATTTTCAGTAAAGCTTCAAGCTAAGCTGCTCTTAGGTTCCCTAAGGTAAATGTCAGAGTGCTAGTTTTGCTGGGCATCTCAATTCATATTAACCAAGAATGATTGAAATTGCCAAGTCTGCTTCTCATCCCTTTTGAACTGTAAGAATTGCATCTGTTTTTCTTTTCAAAGTAGCCTGTTGAAATGTGCACCACCAAACTGAAGGGAGATGATACCTAATAGTACACTCTGCATGCAGCAACAATTCTGACACAAACCTGAATTAAGTTTGATGAAGAATAGATGATGTCAATTCATTGCCTATATATTCACCTAGATTTTTTTTCTGCCATTTCAAGAGGGAGAGTATTAATACTGCAAATAGTACTCTCTCTAATTTCTGTAACTCTAATTTCTGTATGTTTTAACAGACTGACATAGAAGAGTTAGCTTATCCATACAGTGAAAAAAATACTGGCAGAAAAGATGTTCACTTCTATTTTGAAGTGAACAGACTTTTTCCTCCGTTTGTTATGGGTTTTTTACTGCTTCACAAGCTGCTTAGTCATCATTGCTCTAAAAGTATACCTAACATGCACATTCCTAGTCAGCAAAACTTATCTCCCGAAGTTCGTTCCTATCTCCAGTAGAAAATAGATGGTGTACACATTTTGGTTTAGACTATCTTCAAGCATCTCTGGCAGTCAGCCTGTCTTCTGCTATATATAAACTGTTGTACGATCAGCAAAAGGCAGCATTTCAAGTCAACCATTGCACTGGCAAGAACATTCCGTGGTATAGGATTCAGCATCTTTAAGGGAAAAGCCTTGCCTGAGTGCTACACAATTCCTCAATGTCAACTTACATAAATGGCAGATGCTAGATGGTATGCAGCCTCAGAAAAAGTTTGTCTTTGCTTCACCTACATATGATGTGAGAACCAGATCACATGGCTCTGGACATCTACCACCCTATGCTCATTTACAGGAGATAAATGAACACCTCTTGGCATCTGACCAATATTAGGCATTTATTCTGGGGTAAGATAAAAGGTTCCTCTTTCTCTCCACTGACTAGAAAAGCTAATTTTCACAGCATCCTGTCCACACCAATTCAGATGAATCCTAGCCATGAATTCTCCTGCAGACAATCCCATGCTTCTGACTCTTCTGCTCACTCAGGCAGTGGCTGCTGCAGGTCCCAGGTCTCAGCAGTGTGGGAAACTGGAAGCACATACGTGTTCAGAGAAGCCAAAATTATAACTCGGCTCGTGATTAGCAGACCCAAGCATTGGCACCTTGTGGACCAAAGGACCCCCCGAGAATCTCGCTGGCAGGTCTGAAGTCACCACACAGGATGCTCTAACCTATGTGTGCTGTAGGCAGTTCTTCCTTCCCCTCCATAAGGAACAACAATTTTTGCTACAAAGTGTTGGTGGGAATCCCTCTGGAAAGAGTTAACCAGGGCAACAGACTAACCTCTTCCTGCTGCCACATCACTTTCTATTTCCTGGCATATCACCATCAGAAAGAGAGAGGCAAAAGGACTCCTTCCCCTGTCTGTTTATTGAAGGAAGGAACACTCTCCTGTCACCCTCATACACATGTAAGTCACATCAATATCAGCAGTAAAAGTAAGAATTGAAATAGAAGGGGAGATGCTTTAGCTTACAACTTCCTACTCTGCAAGCATTTATGAAATCTGGCAGTTCTATGAATGCTTATTACACATTCATTAACCGTCTGTGAACACAATTCCTGAGTTAGTTTGTAGTATTTACTGATCGTCCCCTTTCTTCCATGAATACAGTGGGGTTTCTTCTCCGTGGAGGGAAGGAATGTTAATATCCGAGCCAGAAATTTGCCATCTGAGTGTTAAAAGCCAAGGTGCTTTTTGCCATAAAAACTGTGTTGTTTAAGGAAAACTTTCCTCAGAGTTTTGTACTTTTACTTCAAGTGGTAAAAACACTCCCGTGCTTTCTGTATAGCTTTTCATCAACAGAATTGTCTTGCAGAGTTCTGTACTGAGTTCTCTGTGATAAACCACATCACTCAGGGCGGGGGGGGGGAAGGGGGGAAGGGGTATACATGTGCATACATTTATATATATTTTCAAACAGAACAAATGGACAGCTGTTAAACAGATGCATAAGCACTTCTGCCTAGCCAAATGAAGATTACTCACCTCAAGTGCTGGTTAAAATAGCATGTAAATGGTTGAGAACCCACTTTCTCTTTCCAGTATTTCTGCTTGTACGTGACATTCTCAGAGTTCTCCTGATCATCTCTTGCACAGGGAGGGATGTACGAACACTGCCAAGACACGTTGCGAAACAGAGTTACTTCTGTGCTCAAGTACACAGGGCATCACTTCTCTGTGTTTTCCATAATAACAGCATGACTGAAATGGGCAGAGAATAATAAGCACAAGCTCCAAAGACACAAAAAAGAAAAGTTAGCTGAACTTTACTTCAGTGGCTAGTTACTCTGTGAAGGTACTGGCAAAGAATATGCCAGCATTCAGAGACAAAATAAAGGTTTTCTCATGTTTTGTTCCATTATCAAACCAAACTGCCTCGTAACACCTTGGGGGTTTGCATGATGAATGTGAAAATAATTGTTTCACTCTGATGAATTCTTAACCAGCCGCCAGGATTGGATTTGAATAACTTCCTATTCAGTGAGGCACGTAGTCATACATTTTGTTTAGTATCATGCTAATAAATAACTCAAAGAGTCCAGCAAGCTTTCCCAGACGATGGGATATCTGATATATGGCTGAAATCCACTGGTAAAAGAAGGTATTGTTCCACTCTTAAAACAGAGGGAAACAAGCAACAAAGTTCACAGCGTCTCTTCAGCAGAAATTTTCAGCATCTGCTTCTGCTGTACAGAAGTCAGAAAGAGTTGAACATGCAGCTGAGCTATCTGCAGGTCTCACCCTCAGACATCTGCTCCAAAGCCTAAAGAAATCAAGGGAAGTTCCTCCGCCAGTTTGGTGCCCTTGAGCTGGGCTTTCAGAGGCTCTGCTTTGGGTCATACACATGCACACATACCTTAGTTTCCAAGCCTTGTCTTTGACACACCACCCTTACCTCCTAGCCACAGCCAGTTAAACAATAGAAAACAAATAGTCCACAGAATCAAATGCCAGCAGTATCAGGATCTCAGTGTCCAAGAACAATCTCTTATTTTTACCGGGCATGCATAGAGGAGGTGGTTACGGGAGATGTTGAACCACACTGAGTAACACAGCTTAACTGATCTTCAGGTAACACAAAGGCTTTTTGCCCTGCAGGACAGATGGACACCAAGGCTCTAGGTGCACACACAGAACTTGAGTTCCTTTAAAACTGGGAGCTGCAAACAGAAAAAAGTGTGACTATGAAGGTAGCTAAAAAGCCTCCTACTTAGGTAGGATGAGGAAGCAGGAGGTGTAGGCTGTGAGAAGCCCCTAAAGGGTTGCCCACATATGACCACAACATTAATTTCTTCATAATATCCTGAAGGCAGTAAAGACAAGTAGAGAGATACCCCTTCTAACATGAAAATAAAGATTACCATGACTCACTGTGCCTAGTGAGTGTTTCCTCTCCTTCTGGTGAAGTTTCCCAGAGGGCCTACCTTGACCCCTTTCACACTATACCCAAACTGTACAGACCTACAAGCCCAACTCCACCAGACAGCAGCTTGAAGCTTTGCCATTCCAGGGAGAAATCTCAGGATTTTATTCCCCTGATGATGTAAAATCTGACCACTTCTGTCAGCACATACAATTGTTGTCAGTGACTTCCATGCTTCAGACTGGAGAATCTGCAAGGTCTTCCATTCTGCTTTCAAGCTGAAACTTGCCTTTTTCCTGTGCAAGGATCCCTATATCTGGTGTTGCCACAGCACAGAGCTCTCTTTAGTTCCCTGTTCAGATGACCCTAAACAAGGATTGTTCCACTGCTGACGTCAGAGGACAGAAACAAGCAGCAACACCACTCTACTTCAGAAACCAAAATGCAGGATTTAGCACATATGGTTATTGCCATCTTAGATAATACTCCCTAGTCAGCAATGGTTTTTGTTTGATTGTGTACTTTGGAAGCATCAGGCACCCCCCTCTTTCCTGCATGTCCCCAGTGCATAAACACATCTGTGCAGCAGCTGGACAGAGCCAGCAAATTTGGCACGAAGACACCTGAGTGCAATACTGGCTCTGCTCTGCGACCATGACAGCCCCAACATGCTTCAACCGTGCCAGCTGGGCCCCTCTTCCCTGTTTGACCCAAGGTCCAGCACTCCCAGACTCTTCTCTGATGCTTTTCTTTATGAAGCATTTCAGATCCTGCTTTGACAATGGTACCACATGCCACCAGTCGTACACTGACTGCCTATGTCTGACTGCAATCACCACCCTGCTCTTCCCGAGCTCCTGACTTGCAGGTAGCCCCCAGCTTCTGAGGTTTCTAAAAAGAGCCCCCCAAACCAACCACTATTTAGCCAGCACACAAAAGGCAGAACTAGACAAAACAACTAAGTACTAATATACATTCTTCTGCCTAAACTTCCTCAACTATCTCCAAAAATACTATTCCTGTGGTACTGGTTCCATATACATATTCCTTCTCTCCTCTGAAATGTTTCTTTCTTGTGTCTACAGCCTACTGCTATGCTCTGCTATGAAAGTGCACCCACTCCACCACTCCTGGCTAAACTTTCTCCAGATCCTGCAGAGACCTTCCACCCCTACACAGTATTGTATGAATCCTTCACAAAGTTCACAACCAGGTGAACTGTTTATAGGCTCATCCTGAGTTTCAGGCTTAGAAACAACCGCAGAGGTCCCTTTTCCCAAGAGATGCCCATCTGAAGAGAAAAGTATCAAGCTGTAATAGTCTCCCAGGACAGTTACATCACAGACTACTTCACAATTCCTGCTATCAGTTCCCACACTTTTAGCTCAATATGAAGATATTAAACATTGAGGTTTTCAGAGCAGGGATTTTTTTTTCGTTTGGAAGATGTAAAGGGGCTCACAGACAACTTCTCTCTTCAACACTTCTGTCTTCCCCATGCCAAAGCAAGACAGTGTGTGGGAGTATTGCCAGTACCTACTGGAAGGACACCTGGAAGTTGGGGACAACAGTGAATCTCCGTAACTCAAACTTCACACTATTCTCTGCACACGTAGTCCCAATGGCAGCTGACAGAAAGCATGCTGGATACGTTTCCACCTCTTTATCTTCATATGAAAAACACAAAAGGGACACCCTGGGTCCTGCCATAAATTGATGTGACCTCACTGCTTGAGTCTGTTAAGGATTAACAACCTTGAAGGGAAAAGTGGTCTCTGTCCAAATATGAATGCCAGGGGTCACCCTGGAACATCAACTCAAAGTGATGAAGGCCTTGAGCCACAGTGAACACTGAAGGTCCAATTCTAATGTGAACTTATCACCTGCTGCACAAATAGAGGAGTTATTGCTCCAAGTCTGCCTCCCCAGGTTGCCGGTATTGCCACCAACCCATTGTACGTTTTGTCTACTGATCCACACAAGTGGTGGATCTCTCTTTACTCAGCCTCCCAAGCACACTTTCTGGGGACTTTATTTGACTGACTGTATTGCCCTCCAAAGTACAGCCAGCAGTCAGATAAACAAGTGACAATGAAGTTGGAGAATAGCGCTTAGGATTAGGCAGTCAGAATAAATCTGACTCCTAAAGCAGACTCCTTTTTGGCAGATCTTTTGATACGTAGTACTGTAATTGCACCTCCTACGCTATGCCATAGCAACAATAAAATTATTATGTAATTCCAATACAGTCTCAATTACAGAGCTCGAAATTGGTACCAGGCTAATAATATTCCCTCTTCAGTCAGAGCCAGTGTTTGGCTAGATGGCTCAGGATTCAATTCAATAAAAATGTCAGTGAACCACTAATAGATCTTTACACCAAGGTTTTGTAAGATTTGTGTCTGTGTTTGCTGCTGGATGCTCCCACTTCAGTCTCTCTGCAGATGCGTGGGAAGATTCCTGGTCCTTCTGAATACTTCATCAGAGCAGACATCCTTCCACATCAGAAGGAAAGAACAGAAGCTTGAACTCTCAACAATGGTTTAACTTCCAGGTTGCTTTTTATGCTTCTGAAAGACTAATTCTTGCCTAACTCAGTTACATTTTTAAGAAAAGGGAGACAGACTTGGTAGGTTCTGAGTGAAGCCGTCTCAAGCCTGGAAGACACAGTCTACAAGGCAAGACCAGGAAAGTTCTAAATGCAAATAGACGTAAGTAGAAGCAAGTCAGCCCAACAGCAGACAAACCAATGTCACCAAGGAGCAGGTCTCCAAACTCATTTGACTTGTTGAGGACCATCTTCCTGACTGCTGGTGAACCATGGGACAGAGCACGTACCATTTGTTTGGCTGGCAAAGCCCCACATCCTATGCCACACAGTTTGTGAAGCTTTGTGATGAAATGAAGGAGTGGCAAGGATGCTGGAGGTAAGTATCACTGCAAAAGTACAATACACCACTGAAGTCAACAATTTTTGACTCCTGACCTTCAGGTGTATTGGGTTTGATTGGGCAAGGTTTTTGTAGTGGAGAGGCTACAAAAGTGGCATCTGTGAGAAGCTGCCAGAAGTTTCCCCCATGTCTGAGAGAGCCAAGGCCAGATGGGTCCGGGACAGACCCATTGCTGGACTCCAATCAACAACAGTGCTAGAGTCTCTGGGATAACGTATTTAAGGAGGAGAAAAACTGCTGCACAAAAATAGCCAGGAGAGAGGAGTAAGAATGTTTGAAAGAAGCAACCCTGCAAACACAAAAGTCAGTGAAGACAGAGGGGGAGGAGGTGCTCCAGATGCCAAAGCAGAGATTCCCCTGCAGGCTACAGTGAAGACCACGGTGAGAAGACTGTTCTCTTTGCAGTCCATGAAGATCCACAGTGGAGCACATACCCACCTGCATCCTGTGGTTGATCCCACACCAGAGCAGGGGGCTGTTTGAAGAAGGTTGTGACCCCGCGGGAAGCTTGTGCTGGTGCAGAGTCCAGGCAGGACCTGTGGTCCTGTGGAGAGAGAAGTCCACGCTGGAGCAGGTTTACTGGCAGGACTTTTGATCCCATGAGGGAACCACATTGGAGCAATTCATGAAGAACTATAGTCCATGGGAAGGACCCATGTTGGAGACGTTTATGAAGGACTGTCTCCTTTGGGAGGAATCCCATGCTGGAGCAGAAGAGGGAGGAATGAGCAAGAGACAATGTGTGATGAACCGACCATATCCCACATTCTCTGTCCTCTGCACTGCTGGGAGGAAGGAGGTAGAGAAAATCAGAAGTGAAGTTATGCCTACCAAGAAGGCAAGGGTTGGGGAAAGGTTGTTTTTAGATTTGAATTTTTTTTTTACACAGTACCCTTCCCTGATTTAATTGGCAATAAATTAATTTCCCTGAGTTGAGTCTGTTTCGCCCATGACAGTAACTGATGAGTGATTTCTCCCTGTCCTTATCTTGTATTTTTTTTCAATTGTCCACCTGAGGAAGGGAGTGATAAAAATGCCCTGTGTGGATACCTGAAGTCCAGGAGGGCCAAACGTCCCCCCCCACCAAACAATATATTAGCTTCTAAATTTGCGTGTGAGTCTCCACACATTTACTGGGGTACCTTCATGGCATGGAAGGGACCAAGCGCTGCCACAACCATCCTACTGTGGAAGGAGATGAGCATGTGGACTCTCTCCATTAACACAAAAAAATTGTCCCCTTCCAGCTGACTGTACTGAGGGAGCTACAACTGAGCACCATCTCATTTTCACCTTCATCAGTGCAGATGACCACCTTGCCTCATCAGCCCAACCCACCAGGACTGACCAAACCCACAACTCATCACAGAGGCTTGAGGCAGTGAGTAGTGCCTCAGGTGAGATAAGTGGGTGGTGAGGTTTATCCATGGCCCCTGGGGCTGTTTCCAAACTATGCATCTGCATAGTTTGCCCATCACAGGTACCAGCCCAAACACAGATCTGATGCTTCACCAGATGCACCAGACCCTTCCATAATTATTGTAAAGTTGGGCATATTTTGTTATGGGACCATCTCTGTTGTGGGTCATATTAAAGGAGTCCAAAAATCAATCCCAATTATGTTTACAAATGCACAGAAGAGATAGTTGCACATCATCTTGTTAGGTGGAACAGTTTCAGAAAGAAGCATGGCAGGAGCACGGGCAGATGTGGAGTGCAGACAAGGAGCAGTAGCTGGTTGCTCTGCTACCCTGCCCAAGGATGAGGAAGGGGAAACCAGGTCCTGTTGCAGAGCTGCTAACATCTACCTTATCAGTCACTCCCCTAAAAGTTTCCTTGGCAAATCAGTGGGCAAGTTCTTCTGACCCTATGCTTAACTTCAAGTACAGAAAGGGAGAAGTCTGAAAAGCCAGAAAGTAAACCTTTCTGGCAGCTGACACACTCCCCTGTCATTTTTCCCAACCAAACTTACAGCCTGGTCCGTGCACTGGCTGTATGCACCTGCCGACTTACTCGATGGCCAGAGAGTGATAGCGACAAATTGACTTTGGAATTAATCCCCCTTAAGCCTTATCTCAGAGATTATTATTGCTATCAAGACTATGAAGAAAGGCTACTGTCACTCCAATGAAGTTCCTTCCTCTGAGACAGCAATTGAAGGAAAAAAAAAAAGAAATCCACAGATCACTCGGACTAAACACAAATGTAATCATGTCCGGTGCTTTATTATATACATTCCTGGATTAACTCTGACCCAGCTATATAATCTTTTAAGAGCTAAAATGAATCCTGGGCTGTACAACAATGTGATTATCTTAGAAAGCAAGAGAGGAAAAAAAAACATTGTTCCTGCATCTAGAACAGTTTTCTCCTCGCTAGAACAGACAGATTCATAACTGTGAAGTGTTTAAATGCCAGCCCACTCTACTACAGAAAGTAGAAGGTTTTTAGTTCAATGCACTGGGGATTTTTGGGGGTGTGAAGCTGCCAACTAATTAAGTATTTTGTGTTGTAAGGAGCCTGAACTATGCCTTTCCTACACTATTGATTTACAGGGGAAAATTGGTACCCTATGAAGAGAAGCAGCTAAACAGAACATAAAATTTAAAGACTGTTCAACGCAAAATTGGTAAATTTTTTCCCTTCCAGTTAGTTGGAACTGCATAGCATGTTGTATGTGAAATTGCATGAACATAAGGAAGCATACTGCAAGAAGGTGATGGGAACAGGAAGGGTTAATAAACCCATAACTGTTCATGCATAAATACATACTGGATCCTGAGCGTCAGATCCAGCAGATTCCTATTCTGTTGCTCAATGTATTTCAACATAAAATCCTGAAAACCTTTAAAGAAGGTGATACTTTAAAACAAAAATTAAAAGCAGAGTATAACTGTTTGGCTCCACAGACGCTGAACTAAGGGAAAAAAGGGAAAACCAAAGCAACAGATACAGACTTCAGTTCCTTACAGCGGTCTGTTTTCCTGATGAGACCTAAACAACTTTTCTTCTTATTTTCCATTTGGTTTACATAACCTTCTTAAAGTAGGGAAAATAATTGGAGCCCATTTTTTTCCTATGTAGTTTTCCATTTAGTTAAATTCAATTACTACCAGAGAATGTGGTTACATCAAAAAAATGCATTCTTTCAGCTTGGGCTCATCTGGTAAATCAGATTTAATCCTCAACAATCAATAGCCAGTGTAAACAGCCCACACCTAGACAGGCAAGGTGGAAGGTAAAGAAAATAGATTATATTTGTAAGAGCATGCAAGTACTACACATTGCCAACACAGAGCCCTGTTTCTTCATCAATTGTTAATATAAAATTAATTGTTAATTAAAAATAGGTTTCTGAGTGACATTTACAGGCATTACTTCTGAAGCTCCAGGTGCCTCCCTGCAGAATTGCAATCCAGCCCCTGGGCAGGTGCAATCCTTCTCTTCCCACCATACTTCCAGAAAGGTAGAAGAAAACAGGATCAAGAAGTAAAAACAAAACACTTGGACCACTCAGAAAGATACTGCGGTCACAGTCCAATTTGAAATTCTCTGCTGAAACTGCAGAAGCTGACAGAGTTGCTGAGCCCAGTCATTCTGGTGACATGGCTCAGCACTTACCTCCCATCTTCCACCTCTCATCCCTGCTGGACATGGCCACAACAGGGCTACTGGCCCGTGTTCAGGGAGAGCCACTCTGCACCCTCTGCAGTACCATGCCATCTTCGCCTCACATCAAAAGGGTGGCTTTTTCTCCTGCATTTTGCCAACTACCCCTTGCCTACCTGAAAATTGAGAGATATTTAGAGAAGTCCTGGAGCTCGGACAGCCGAGGCACTCATGGCACACCTCTGTAATGGCAGGGAGCTTGGCAACAGCACTGCCAGGGAAATGTGAAATTTGCAAAGCTCCCTCACAGGCCAACATTTCATCTACTTTGCTATGGGGCACTATCCAGCACTGCAGCTTCATTGCTCATCACTTCTGAGCAGTGCCAACAATTTAATCCAAATCCTTGCAGATTTACCATCCTGCTTCTCACTCTGCTGATTTTTGCCCCAACCACCCTTCCAAGGCCACAAGCTGCCAATGGAAAAAAAGCAACCCTCAAACCCTAAGCTTGCAATTTAATCTACCTTCCAAGTGACAGAGCCAGCCTAGTGCAAATATGACTGAGGAGATGTGAGGCTACACATCCCAACTGGACACTCAAGCCTGCTATCTGGCCCCTGCAAGCAGACCCCTGCATCAAGCTTAACGTGACCCTTGACATTGTGCTTGCATCCACATCTCGATCAAAGAGATGACATTTTCTTCTCTAATACACTGAAGACTTGAAGTCCTTTCAAGTAGGGGAAGGAGATTCCATCACATTTTTTTTTGTCCTGGATACTACTTAGTAAAATCTCCTCCATTCAGGCAGTATGCTGTCAAGGCAATCTTTACCCAGCATGAAAAGAAAAACGAGAAGGCAGAATAACTGCCTTTAAAGAAAGGGAAAGCACAAGTCACACATTGCCTTCAGGCTATCCCAGTTTGCTGTAAGATGCAACTTTTAGGGCTCCTCCATTTGGTCCTTTTTCATGAGGGTAATGGAGAAGTTTAAGAATCAAAACAGCATGAAGGAAACTTCTGTTCCGGCGCAGCCCTCTCCCCGGTGCCTCGCCAGCAGCGGCTCTGTTATTTCCCCTTGCGCTTCGGGGAGTCGCTCCAGGAAGCCCCCCACACTCTGGGACACGCACCGGCATCGGGCACCGCCCGAGCAAACAGACTTCACCGCGGACAGCAGGAGCTTCTCCCGGGCTCCCCCCGGCGTCGCGGAACTCCGGCGGGACAGGGAACGGCAGCTGAGCCTCCGCTGCTCCCGCTGCGCTCCGCCCGAGGGCTGCGCTCCGGGCGCGGGAGGGATGGGCTGGGAACGAGTGGGGCTGATGGCGAAGTGTGTGCGTGTATATTTATATAGTGTGTGTGCATGTATATAGCATTATACTGTACTTAGTGTAGTATATAGTATAGTTTAGTCTAGTATGTAGTATACTATACCTTATACATAGATAGTATGTTATACTATGCTATACAGAATCACAGAACATCCCGAGTTGGAAGGGACCCACAGGGGTCATCGGGTCCAACGCCTGCCCCGCACAGGACCATCCCCGAGAATCACACCATGTGCCTGAGAGTGTTGTCCGATCACCTCTTGAACTCCATCAGGCTTGGTTCTGTGACCACTTTCCCGGGAAGCCTGTTCAGCGCCCAGCCACCCTTTGGGTGAAGAACCTTTCCCTAATATCGAGCCTAAACCTCCTCTGACATGCTAGATATATATATGCACACAACACATAAATATGGATGCACCTTGTAGAGTAGTTTATATGTGTATATATATATATATATATATATATATATATATATACACACACACAATAGAGATATACTACTACTTTTTGCTGAGCAACAGCAGACTGGCAATTTGGAGGGATGCCCCGGGACTTCATCCACTCCCTCCCCACCAGATTAAACCCGCACCGAACAGAGGGAATGTCGCGGACCGGGACGCCCAGGGCGGGCACCGGGGCCGGGGAAAAGACACCATCGCCGCGGCGGGACCCACCACCCCGCATTTTGGGAGAGGAGGGCGTTCGCGGGTCTCACCTTGGGGTTGGTGCGGAGCTGCCGCTCATCCTCGTGGAGCAGGGCGGGTGCGGAGGAGCGGGAGGTGCGGACCAGGACCTGGAGGCAGGGGTAGCGGGCGGTGCCGCGGCAGGCGGCCCCGCAGGAGAAGGTGCAGGCGAAGCGCTCCCCCAGCTGCCGCACCGCCAGCACCGTGCAGTTGGCGGAGCCGCCGCCGCCCCGCTCCTGCAGCGCCGGGCGAAGCCAGCAACAACCCAAGCCCAAGAGGGAAAGCAGGCCGGCGGCGATGAGGAGGAAACCCAGCCGCATGCTCTTGTCCTCCGCCTCCGTGTACTCGTAAGCCGCCCGGCTCCTCGCCATCGCCCGGCTGCCGCTGGCATCCGCCGCCGGGCATCAGACACTGCCATCAGCTAAAGCTCCCGCCGCTCCCCGCCTCCCTCCCCGCCTCCTCCGAGCCTGAGTGTGCGTGTAACGAGCACGAAAAAAAATTAGATAAATAAAATGCAAATTTAATCCAGTCTGACCTAATTCAGGGCCCTCCAGGGGTGGAAAGGGACAGCTTGCCACGGGATTATCTAGCCCTGGAGATTTGCTGCGGGAGGGTTGGTCCGGATTAATGCTGGGTACCATCATGCAAGGTACAATATCTAGAAGGGGGTGGGGGGCAGGGCCCTTTGGGTGTGTTGCAGCCCCCCACCCACCCACTCTCTCTAAGCCAACATCTCGCTGCTGGCTTGATTTAGTCCTGGAGAGCCTGCGTGAAATCCTGCTTAGTAGCCCCATGCATAAAAGTCTGCAAGGTCTCTATGTCTACATGAGAAATCTGAGTTGAAATTAAATAAATTAAATATGTGCAAATGAGGAAGCTGCTATTTTCACCTTATTGACTGAGAAGAGACATAATGACAGTTGGCCAAATGTCATCCTGCCTCAACATGACTTTTTGGGGCTGCAGGGTTAAGTGCTCTGTTCCAGCCAGCCCCAAACCCAGCATCTGCAAGCAGAAACAGACCCAGCCTCTTCCACCATTATTTGAAGGTAACAGGGGAGCAAGATGATAGCTGGCATGCACAGGAATTGCTTTCAACAGGAAGGTATTGACCTTTGAAGGTTCACCCCAGGAAATGCTCCCCTCCAAGTCTGTCTGCAAGAAAAGTGGCCAATCCAAGAAAACACATTTGTTTTGCAAATAAAGTTTGGTTATAACCAAGTAATTCCCACGGTGGCAACACAACAAGCTCTTTGGTGCCAAAGTACCATAAGCAATAGTTATATTTGTATTCTGTAGCCTTTATCACAGGCAATTAGCTAGAACAAAATGTGACAGTTTCAGAGGTGATAGCTGAACTCGATGACACAGCAGACAAGAAGGTACAGAAATACAGAAAAAATATGGGAAATAGCACTTTCTGTTGGCCACCTTTTTCAATTACTTTCCCACTGCACATTGCGATGTCATATTTTTATAAATAAAGTTGATCCATAGGTTCTCCAAATGCACTATTGAGCAAGGTTTGGCAGGAAGGCCATTAAGAATCCATGCTGTGACATGAATATAAATGGATGTAAATATTGTCCTTGCTTGCACTACCACATTGCTCAGGCTAGCTGCTTTGTAAGCAGCCTGCCCTGATACCAACGGGTTTCTGAAATACTATGCCAGCTCTTAGCCTGGGATTATTTTTTTTTCACTTAAACCTGTAGGAGGTGTTTATACTAAAAACTGGACTCATCTTGGTTAGTTCTTGGCTCTGTTCATCCATTCCCATCAGTGAGGCTTTGCTGCCAGCACTTGTGGTGACAGCAGTCTCTAATGATGGGGCTTGTTGCATATAGCTTTCATAATATAAAAAAATAAAATTTTAATCAGGTAGATTTGTCACCACCTGGTAAGGGAAGCTCCAGCCCTGCTTTCACAGTGTAGATGGGCTGTGGCTTCTTGTCTGTCTTACCTTCTGAGCAGCTGGCCTTCGGTACTCCATTCAGCTCCCATGCACATAAAGCGCCGTCAGACGAAAATGAAGGCAACAGATCACCGGGTGACACAGCAACCTTGAGTTAGTCCTCCTGTGTGCATCCAACCCCTACATCATCTACAGCTGGAGGAGATGCTGAGCCTGTATTTTAACTGGGAATGGTGCTGAATATTCACCAGGTGATCTCATAGATTTTGAAGTTCTGCACAAATGACTCAGTCAGGACTCAAAGTCTATTTGCATCAGTTGGAAGTGAAAAAATGATCACCAATGCCTGATTTGTAAGAGAGCAAAGCTGGGCAGTAGGGGCCTGTTGTAAAGATTTTAGCTCTCCTGTCACTTGCTGAGGACAAGAGTCAGGATGCTGGTTCCGGGACCATGCACATAAGGAGCTGCCAGGGCTGAAATAGCTAGCATATGAAGTTAAATGTCTGCATGAAATTCTCAACTGCAGGAAAATAGGTTGCTCTCTGCTTTTTTTGGCCCTTCCTTGCCCCACAGCCAAGGGACAGTCTTACCTGCGGCCAGCTGCAGATGACTCACCTGGTACAGCTGGTGCTGAGAATGCCTCTACCTTTGTCACGTACCTCGAGGCTGGGCAGCCCATGGTGGGGCTCTGCCATCACACACCCCCAGGGCCTGTTGTAGGGATGGGGGTCACACCTCCCTGCTTCCTTGCAGAAGCCTAGCAGTGCTCATGACATCGATCAGACGTCTTCCATGAAAGTGCCAGAAATGAACAGCCTATCCAACAGCAAATATCTGTGTGTATAACAACAAAATGCCTTTTTGAAACCAATGCTGTGATGCCCACCACAAAGTAAACAGGCCAAGAGGAGGGGGTCATTGGGAACAACCAAACCAGCCCTTCTGTCCAGAAGAAATGTAGAGAATGTTGAGGGGTTTCCACAGAGGGTCATCAATGTTTGCATCACAGCTGCTTCAGGACACCCGCCTTCCTTTCACTCCTCATCAGGACTGTTTACAGGCGATGCAAGATGGTCCAGCCATGAAAACTGACTACTTTTCTGGATTGTTTGTTAAACCAGAGGGAGTCCAAAGAAATGATTTTGCAGAAAATTATTTTGGCAGTATCAGCAGGAAAAACCTGACATATACCCACATCCAATACTGGCACATTGATACCAATAAAAGAATATGAAATGCAAACGACAAACTAAAAAGTCTAGAAAAATAATACACAAACTTGGTTAGCACTGCTAATCCAGAAGTGGGTTGAATCATTAATATTCAAAACTACCATTCTATGTGCTTTAACATTACTTTCCAATAAAAAAAAAAAAGCCTCTAACAGTAAAGTGGTTTTAAGAGATAAATCTACTGAAGCAATTCAAGCCATATTTTCAAAATACGTTATCCAGCTGCATTTCCTCAGGTCTTTTCAATGTACTGGAAGCTTTCAGATTTATGGAAATGACAGCATGCATACTCATAAGAGAGAAGCAAAAGCAGCTACACCTTTTCAGTTCTCATACTATATGTGAAAATAAAAGCATCAACTGTCAACCCAGACTAACTGCTTAGTCCAATCCGCATTCTTTACCAGAATTCAACTTCTACCAGTATGAATTATGGGCAGTGACAGATTTTGAGGAACACGATGAAAGGATATTTGAAAACTAAGAACACTCACATATTTTGCTTTTTTAGAAGAAATTGTTATATTTAGGACCCTAAACCAAAAGCATTGTCTAGCTACCTCATGCTTAGGATGACAATTGTATTTAAAAGCTTTTCTTGAGTGTGACAGACAGCAATCACATTTTCTCTTTTGTTTCATTCAATATCCAGCTATGGAAGCATTTTCAACCAGAAAATTACAAAAAAAAAAAAAAAAAAAAAAAAAAAAAAAAAAAAAAAAAAAAAAAAAAGGTCCTTCTAAATAGCAAGTATCTTTAAACAATACTATTTAGAAGCTGTACAGCTTCTTCCATAGCAGTGGTCACCTACAAGCCATTCAGGATCAAGTGATGGCCTCACAGACCTCTATGTCTCCTAGTGCTGCCTAGGTCGTGCCAAAGACTGCTTTCTGGTCTCTTTATGGTCAACAGAAAGAGTCTCCTAACACTCTGCAAAAAATGTTGCATCTGACTACAATGCACAAGTTCTTATTTTGGTTACATTTTTGGTAATTTTTTTTCATGAAAACTGTAAAATGGAAACAGACAAGTACAAAGAATACTGGTTTGGGGACAGAGAGGATTTTAAACATGACATAGAGCGAAGTGGTATGATTATACCTCTTTGTACTGCATAGAGGTCACATCGTGAGGGAGTGGTGTGGTCGTGAATCCCGACACACGTACAGTCAACACTTCTGTGGAAGTCCCGATCAAATGGAAAATATTTTTATCCATGTGAATAGCTGCAGGCTTCCCTGGATTACTTGGGTCTTCAGTTAGGTTAATCAAGGCCATGAAGCTTATCACGTGCTTAAGTATTTGTGGCTCCAGGTATGAAGGTGGAAGAGATTTGAGTCCTGGGTGGTTTTTTTGTTCGTTCATTTTTTAACACCCCAGTGGAGCGTCCTTAACTCCTTCCTCCATAACTCTCTGGTAACCTTGATTTTTCCACAAGTAGGGTGGTTTGAGAAATAATTTAAAATAAGAAGTGGGTTTTTTGCAATAGTAGGGATAACTGAGTTGGTGAAACCCATTTTAATCCTGGAAATTGAGGGTAGTGGGTTTGCAGAGAAACTGGAGCTAACTACTCGATCAAGATTCATAAACAACACGCAACATGCAGCAATGACTGTGAGTGTGTTGAACAGGCCAGAAATAGGAACACTTCTTGTTTTCAAGATCACCCAGTTTACTACTCAGAACTTACCTTGCACGTTGTTGTACAAAGCTGTATTTATGGGGAAAAACACCCACCTCAAATAAAGGTATTTTTAGAACAGTATACTATTATCTGCCTATTCATTGTGCTAGTGGAATGTAAAAACGTACTAAACAAGACTCAGACCTTAACTGTTGGTTTGAAAATCTCTTGATCAGTTCAGCTGTCATTTGCTACATGTGTGAGTGTATAAATGAGGGCTGAGGCTTTTTTCCTTTTAGGAAAAGAAGCAGTATGGGGTTTTTTCCCCAATTTTTTAAATTAATATGATATCAACTAAAAATGGTTCCAATTTTACACCTTGTTTCCTGTTCAAACCTGTTCATCTTGCTTCAACCCAGACTGTAATATGAAATTAAGTCACAGGTTCTAAAGTCTCCATATATGCTTACTGAATAGATAAAAAAAGCCAGACTGTTCTTCCCCTTGGAAGGAGCAAAGCAGCACTTCCCTGCTCACAGGTAGAAGCGTCCCAAAATGTGCCATCTCATATTTTTGAAAGATTGTGGAGTTGAAATTGTAGCTTATTTTGCTCCCTTTCCCATACGCTATTCATTTCCATGAGACTGGTTAGGTCAATGAAAAATAACATTAAAAAAAACCCAAATCCACATAACAAAAAATAATCACCTTTGATCTGAAAAGATGCAAACATCATTTCAGGAATCCTTAAAAAGAAAAAAAAGCAAAGGTCACAGTGGACAATAAAAAATATTAACATTAACCATGGAGGGAATAAGATGCTCTTGGAAAATTATCCTTTTGAAAATTCATAAATTTATGTTTGAATAACCAAAGATATATTTGAATCTGCTTTGGTCTGAGAAAAAGAAAAATCCACCATTCTTTTTTCAGCTGCGTTAGCTATCATATGGATTATAACCATCCTCTTCTTTCGAACTGGGAAAAGTTTTCTTTAATAATAGGGAAAAATATAATCAACATGCTTATATTTTTATGTCTATCATCTTAAAATAAAGATTAGAAAAAGTGCAGAATTTAAAATTGCCATATACCTGATACAGAACCACAGCAAGGCCATTAATGGTCCGATTTCCAAGCATAATTGAATCCATGCCAATCAGCTGCTTTTGCACTACACAGAAAAATGGGTCAAAACACAAAAACAACCCCCCACGATTCATTGATGTGTCTTTTCTTGCTTTGGTAATTTCAGGCATTTTGAAATGGTCTGCATGGCCAGAAGCAACTCAGTCAGAAATGGCAATCATATCTAGAAAAAGAAAACTATCTAAACAGGTCAGGTTTTTCTTGCTCCGCTCTAGAGAACAGTTGTAATTTTCAGAACAAATGTATATTCGTGTTTGTTTGCATCTGGAAGTTCAAGTAGCAGCGAACATCAAATGAAATGTATTTCTGTCTTAATTGGCAAAACATCAACACGGAACTAAGCTGAGCTCAGTTCTAACCCAAGCTTCTTCCAAGTGTTCCTTCTGTGACGAATTCTTGAAGCATCTTTCTTATCATTTGACATGTTACCCCACCCATCTTCCGAAAAATTGTTTGCTATTATAGAGAAGGGATCTGAAACCAAGGTTAACCAAACTTTTTGGCTGTGGAAAAGAATATAAAACTCTCTCATAAATTTACTTGTCAGCAGCAAAAAGACTCTTCAAGTGTCTTAACCACTGTACAGTTTGATAGTTTTAATACTTCAACTTTTTTTTTTCCATTTTTCATTGTTGAAGAAATAATTTCACAATCTCAAATCAAAGTCAACACTGCAGTGAGGAGAGCTTTTCTACTTTATTACAAAGAGAAGAAGCCTTTATGTGGTCAGAAAATACAAGATTGATCTTTTTTTTTTCTCTTCCTATGAAACGCTGCTGTTCAAACAGCCAGAGTGAATTGTCTCAGTTCACTTCTTTAAGTCCCATCACATTCACTTGGGTATGGATGTCCTTGGCTGCTGAAAATCTGGCCCTTTAGTGCACAGGGCGACAAAGTAGTCCCCTGACCAGCAGTTCCAGAATGTCCCGTTTTCATATATTGCATCCATGCACACCTCCTAAAAATGAGGTACAGCAGGGCAAACATTTTCCAAAATAGATGTCATATATATAATATATACACATTCGTACATACATACCTTTATTCATGTGATGTCCAAAAATTTAAAAAAAATGTACACATTTATTACAAAATCGTAACAAAGACTGGACAGTGTTTTGCTCATTCTGGAAAGATGAAGCTCAGTAATACACAACTCTGGAAACTAACCAGAGACTGTGGCAATATCTTTCTTCTAAACAGTCAGATATTCTTGCATTAAGCTTGGCGAAAACTGCCTTTCAAAAACAGAAGGGGAAGTAAAATGAAGGAAGCAAACCTTGCTCATCTTTCCAAATGAAATACGAGAAGGATCTTCACATAAAAATGCACAAACAGTTTTTATTACCAATAGTGCTACAATGAACAATGCAAATTTTGTTGTCTAATTTTTTGTCTTTTTTCTTTTTTTTTGTTTTTACATTTTGGAAAACTAAGTGGTAAACTTTTGTCAGTGTACTCGCTTGTCTTTACAGACCCAAGCTTGTCTGCTGGCAAAAAAGAAAACAAAAACAAAAATTCAGACCCTGCTCAAACTAAAGAAAAACAATTACAAATTTAGTTGTTGGGCAGCACATAATTAGTAAGGCAGGACCTCAAATGGTGACCCTTCGCATGAGCCAATTGCCAGATCCTCAAGGAATTAAAACCAGGATGCCTGAGCCACATCAGTTCTGCAGTTATGTTGAGTATTGTGCTGAGACAGCCATACCCCAAGAAAAGGGAAGTCTTTAGAAGGCTTGCTGAGCAGGGTTGTAGTTGAAGGTTGATGGCAGATGAGGCCTTTCTTCTAGTTTGTCATATTCCAGATGGAACTCCTACAGTTAAAAAAAAAAGACAAAACCAAATATCATTTACCTGTGGAGACCTGGTCTTTCTACCAGCCATACTTGAAAAGCACTAGCGCAGAGGAGATCAAGTAACAACTTATCCTAAGGCAGAAACACATGATTTTGCTATCTTGGATTCCATATTTTAAGTAGGAAAAAAGCAGTCAATTATAACTATCCTAAGCCATTATACCTGCAACACGTAGGCTCTCCTATTCTTTTTAATGCTGCATGACCCTCAAAACCCTCATTATGATCTCAAACAATTTTATATATGCACAGACACAAAACACAAATACACAATCACAGCATGAGCTCAATTATGAACAACAGGTTCTGTCTTTCAACATGTCAGGCGTACAGAGGCTTAATTTGAATGAAATGAAGTTTAGGAATAGTTTGTGTCATACTACCAGACCAAATGGCCTCAAGTTGTGCCAGGGATGGTTCAGGCTGGCTATTTGGAAAGGGATGTTAAGCACTGGAACAGACTGTCCAGGAAGGTGGTGGAGTGATCACCCCTAAAGGCGCTCAAGAAACAACTGGACGTGCCATGGTCTAGCTGACGTGGTGGTGATCAGTCAAAGGCTGGATTTGATCTTAAGAGGTCTTTTCCACCCTAAATGGTTCTGTGATTCTGTGAAACCATAAGTTAAACTAACCAAGTTTCTCCTTTGGGAACACTGTCTAAAATGCTAGAGACAAAGTACCGAGACCTACTTAAGCCATAATTTATCAAAATATTTCACCATGTTTCATACTCATATCTATGCCCCTGACTCAGCAAACCTGAAATCTTGTATTTTTCAGATACTTTCAGAAGCATAACTATGTCTCATCCCTATTTCACTTTCATTCAAATTATTTCAAAACACTCTTTGAAGTGACTAAATAGTATAATATTTCAGTACAGGAAGGCAAATTAAATTAAGGACCGAGTCAATTCAACAACAGAAATAAAAATCTAGAAATTCTAACTCGCAGACCTCTCTTCTTTCAAGGCAAAACAAGGTCCATTTAGCATAAAAAGAACATTCAGCATGATAGAAAAACAAAGTAGAGGTAAATGTGAAGCATTCTGTATTCCCTTGAGAATACTGTCCCTAAAACTGGAAAACTGTAGCAATACCTGTGTGAGGCTACAACCATCTGCACACCGAAATGTTCATTTCCTGTTCTCTACTCCAAACAAGTTTTTAGGGTTTTTTGGTTTGGTTGGGGTTGTTTGGAGTTATTTATTTATCTATTTGGGTGATGGGTTTCTTTGTTTTGACTTTTTAAGTAACATATATAGAAGTGAATTGCTTTTGGCACTCCTAATTTAAACTGCATGTCAGATGGTGTGTGTTCTCTTTTTGTGCAGATACATACACGTGCTGAGACTGAATAGATGCCTCCTCCCTCCTTGGGTCAGAAACAAGATGAAGGTGTGCAAATCTGTGTATGTATTTTAGCAACAAAGGTTAGATTAGATTGGGCTAGATTAGGTTGTGTGGATCTTACTGGGGCCTACAGGAAGGCTGGAGAGAGCCTTTTTGCATGGGCATGTAGTGATAGGAGAAGGGGGAATGGCTTTAAAACAAAGAAGAATAGGATTTAGATTAGGTATTAGGAATAAATTCTTTACTGTGAAGGTGGTGAGGCACAGGAACAGGTTGTCCAGACAAGTTGTGGATGCCCCAACCCTGGAAGTGTTCAAGGCCAGGTTGGATGGGGCTCTGAGTAACCTGGTCTAGTGAAAGGTGTCCCTGCCCCAGCAGAGGGGTTGGAACTAGATGGTCTTTAAGGTCCCTTGCAATTCAAACTGTTCTATGTTCTATGATCTTCAGTAGTTCCACAGTTATTTTATAACAGCAAAGATACTACTCAGGCTTTCTCTCACATTCACAGCTGTCAAAGTTTCTAACTTGCACATAATCATGGAAGGGCCTGCAGATTACTATCAATATATGGTCAGCTTCAGTCAGGTAACTGAACCTCCAAAGCTCTGTCTGAAACGCCTTCAAAATTACCCATGGAAAATTGCTAATGAGACTAGTAAGATACAGTACATATCAGAAACCAGTAAGCATCAGCATCCTAAAAATGGGTTTTCCAAACCCAAAGCTATTGCAAGCCTCTATTGGCAGCGGTAGCTGCAAGCAAGGTGTGTCTGGAAAAAATGCTCAGTAGCTTGAGCAATCCTTTGCGTCCCACAAATTGATGTCCCTCATTCAGAAGGACAAGTATGATTCCCTACCAAATTTTCTTTAGAAGCATGCGAGTTCACACTTCAAACTTTCATCCATTGCTAAAATAAACAGGCTTAGAACAGCCTTTTTGGTTTGCACTGCAGTATCAGCAATACTCAAATTCAACATTCAGTAGTGTATAAGAACATCTAAAGTTTTATTTGACAAAACAAACAAAAGAATTCATTGACCAAGTATTTTTGAAAACTAAAAGGCAATTATTTATTACATATAGGAAAATACTTGTATTACAGGTATACTTTATGGTTTTGTTTTTGCCACTGTGGTTTAGGATGTCAACAGTAGATACTTTTTAATATAAACAGATACAAATAAAATGTAAAAGAATACCATTTATCCATTGATAAATGCGTTAAATGTTTTATTTTCCACATGGAGGTAATTATTAAAACTTAGATAACGTTTATTAGCCAAGAATAGCAAACTACAGACAAAAACCTAAGTGAAAAAAAATCAGTGTCTTTAACCTCAGTGTATTTTCCATGTACCCTAGGATGAAAAACCATATATGGACATATCTACAATCAGATTCTCCTGCATTTTAGTTTGCTTTTAAGGTAAATTTGAAGTTTATTGTAATTTATTTTCCCCTCACTATTGAAGAAAAATTAGAAAGAAATAAGAAATATGGAAATGTCACAGAATTGCTTCTAGTATGCTTCTTTTCCATGGAACAAAAACCCACAATTTTCCCCAAAATCATTCTCTGTCTTCCTGTGATCAATACTCAAATTGCCTGCTGTATTTTGCATCAAATCAAAGTCAAATAAAAATTTCAAAATAATATTCCAGTTCAAATTTTTACATTAAGAAATACGCAAACCTAAAAGAAAAGATATTATTGCATCCTATGGACATTGAGGGTGGAATAAATAAAATAATCATGTTCCTTATTAAATTACCACCGCAGGTGCAAAACTTTAGAAAATACTATCCCTCCCCTTACTAGCTATCAACTGCTTCTTAATGTCAGAGGAATTATTTTCAGCATGCAAATAAAGGGAACAGAAACTGTGTAGACCTTGGGAAAAACCATTCAGAGAACAGTAGTGACTCCTATCTCTCTTTCAGCACAGTGTCTCCAGGAATGCTAACAGAAGGATGTGGTGTGCATCACTCAAGGACTGGATGCTGAGTTTCAGCATAGCACTCGGGATTCCAAATAGAGACAATACTATCTTCAAAAGCAACGCTAAAGCATCAAGTAGTAGATCTATACATTTACTACAGGCAGGAAAAGAACAGACACTGAACAGGTTACTTTTCTTATACAATGGGCACCACTTCCTCCCAGTAAAAGAAATGTTGTGTTTCCATGCAGGCTAAAAATGCAATTCCATTGATATATGAACCTACATGAGGCTCTTAATGCTCATAAACCTGAATATATTCAGGTGACTCCAAAAAAGAAAGCTATCCTTTCAAAAGGTAATTACTTCCCCTTTGATGATCTTATGTAATAATAAAATAACTTTAAATAGCATCTTGGGTAACCTAAGGCAGTATACCAGGCAGCAAATGAAAAATTCGAGCAGAAACAAAAACTTTCATTTTGTTTGTGTTTTTGTTTGAGGGGAGTGATGCTTTTGCTTAAAAGTTTTGGAATTACCTTGCACTTAAAAAAAGGTAGGGCTTGCCATTAAAACCTTCAGTTACAAAGGTTTTCTTATGGCAGCAGAAACGCAGAAAAGACAAGGAGTCACGCACGCAATTGGACTGAAAAACCTCCCATATCCTTTAGGGCAACTAAAAATGTTGATTTCCGAGGGGAACTTGCACAAACTGAGCAAATTTACTGGGCGGGAGGGCGAGAAAAAAACCTGAATTATATCTAGTTAATGTCAAGATGATGGCAAACTTCAATATACAGAGAGAACTCTGAACTATTTAAAGCAATGTTTCATAATCTCCAAG
Organism: Lophotriccus pileatus; assembly: GCA_035583135.1. Taxonomy (NCBI): domain Eukaryota; kingdom Metazoa; phylum Chordata; class Aves; order Passeriformes; family Tyrannidae; genus Lophotriccus; species Lophotriccus pileatus. The sequence goes on along the minus strand of JAWWES010000041.1, from coordinate 34,465,775 downwards.
TGTATAGATACAACTTGCTCACAGCTTTTCAGCAAACAATTCATAAGTTATGCTGCAGGTGAAAAGATTTCTGATTTTATGAAATACCTAAGCATGTGGAACCACAGAACACAGTTCCAATACGCTGGAATTACGTCTGTTGAGTTGGTCTGATCTGTTGGATGTGATACTGTACCTACAGATGGTCTGACACAAACATTACCGAGAATATTCATGGACAGAACGGGATAAATAGATTATGAGAGTGGGGAACAGAAAAAGCTGTAGCTTTCTGATTTTTTTTAATGCTTTGGTCTACAATATAGAAAACATGCATCAAGAAAATATGCCTCCTCCTTAAAAGAAGTTATTTATTTCAAAGAACTCTGATGCTAGACAATAGAATATGGACATCTTGAAGTATGGTCAAGGAGAGACCCGAAAACCCCTTCCCCACACCCATTCCACATTCATTATTAATTCCAAACTAAGGTGTGGTAGCATCCTATTTAATTTTCTGAAGCAAAGTAATAAATTGTTCATAAGCACAATTTTTAAAATGCCAAATAATGCTTTCTATTCTATAACTGTGTACGTTGACAGAGCTTTCAATTGTAACAAAAAACTCATAATAGAAGTTCTATGTTCTTCTACCTCCCAAAGGAAACTGGAAATAAGAGAGACAGCTCCTTATTTTGCACAAGCAAGCCAGTTTTAGGCAACCTTTATTCCCTCACACATCAGAAATTAAGATCATGAACAACAGGAGGTTAAAAAGTTTGAGATTTTTGTGGAGAAGGCTGTGTTTTCATTTTGTCTTTCTAAAAATACATGGTTGACAGACTTAAAATATCTGCACAAGGGAAAACAGATACCTTAGCTACTTTCCTCCAGTTAAGACAGTCAAAGAAGTAATATGTTCCCCTCTCGTATGTATTGGTTTTCATTGTTGGCTCCATGCCGGGTGCCCTGGTGATCCATACTCGTTCTTCTTTGTGGTATCTCCAATCCCGGTTAAATCTTTCATTTTTAATAGGAAGGAAAAATAATTTTTAGTGTTAGTTATCTGAAATTGACATATTAAACTAATTTTAAAGGTTTCAATCAAAATTGTACATTGCATTCAAATCCAATGCAAAATTTCTATGACATTGTTATACACCTGTGATTTCATACCTCTTCCATAAAATTATTATTACACCTTAAACTAAACACATATGAAACTTAAAAAAGTTTGATGGTTTCAAACAATAAACTTTTTAGGAGTATTTACTAGTTTTTGCTTTGTTGGAGATAGGTAAGTTACACATTTAATAATGACTGGCACCTGCCATTTTTTCACAGTGCTTCACAATGCAAAATACATGAGACAGGATTTGATTTCCACTGTATGAATGAAAAAAATCCATACGAAATAAAAACAAGGTTGGAGGAGGTATTTTAAAAAAAAGGTTTCCAGTTCAAGATTGACTAAGCTTCTTTCTTTCAATGTTTAACTTGTTGGGGTGTGATTTTTTTTTTTTTTTTACATCTACTACTTCATTACTGCAATAGATAAACTCATACAAGACTGACAAAATAGTTTGAACGTACAGCTCTACTGCTGCTAATAGCTGTAATACATCTCCTCCATTCATGTAATAGAGATAAAACAGGAGATCTTCTCCATATCGGCCAAGTTTTATTGCAGCCAGCTGCAAAAGATTGAAGAGAATGAGGATGAAAAATCACAATAGATAAATGTTTTAAAACATTCTATCCCACTTAAATAATACAAGGATATATCCAGAATGTGCTTCCATCCTAAGTGTGTTGAAAATGATACTCTAATATAACAAGAGTAATAATTACTAAAACAATCAATTTTTGTTAAGTTTAAGTTAACCTTTACAACTTAAAGGATACAATAGAAAAATAAACAAATGTAACAAATCAGCAAGACAGAATTTTCTCCCTGTATCTGTGTCCATCCTCATCTACTTATTTTATTTGAAAATTCTTATTTTATAAGAAAAAACTTCTGCATGTATTTGCTCACTTCACACTCTATTAAGTAATATTACTAAAATTTCTTACACTATTTTTCAATGATCCCTCTTGAAGAACTACAACAGTTGAAAGAAAATACATCTGAAAAAATCCCTATTCATGTAGATACGGAAAGAAGAGATAAATACGAGAACCACAATTCTGAACTCATCTCAAGAAGAAATACCTCCATTTAATTTGGCATTTGAATAATGCCATAAGAATCCTAATCTTCGCAAGAAGGGCAAACTCTTAAAAACATACTGTGCTCTTTTGCTATCCTTTTGCATGCCCATTCTCTTTTTTTTTGTAAGGTATAATGGCTGCTTGATGTATTCAGTCAGCCTGTTAACACACCACTGCTCCTAGAAACACTGAGGACATCCATAAAATGCACTGATTTCAAACATTACCCATCTGAAAGAAAATTTAGAAAATTTCTGGTAATAAAGTAACAAAAAATGCACACATGCACACACATACACACACGTACTCACCTTATCCCTAATGTGAATGTTAGTTAAGTATTCAGATGGAACATGGAAGTCTAAAAAAGAATCGGAATTGATGCAACTATTAAGACATGTAAATGAATGTAATTTGCAAATATTAATATTGAATTAAATAGTTATTTCTCTCTTACCTATGTCTTGAGGTCGACAAGGCGATGACGCCCAGGGGGATGCAAATTTGGGATAAAGATTTCTGAAGAAAAAGAAAAGCATAGATTTATAAATATTAAACCCCAAATCACCCAACTAAAAAAAAACAAACCACAAGGTTCCATAAACAACCTTGAAAAATACCTACTAAAACTATCACACAACCAAATCACCAGCTAGGGTGAGAAAAAAAGGAGGAAAGTTTCCTGAAACAGTTATATTTATTAATTTTCTTTTTATATTCTTTTTTAATATTGACAGTAAGGTTGCATTTAAACTGCCATGGGAAACTACAGAGTCAAAATTTTCTTTATAATTTTATAAACTAAATAAGTTTTCCTCCTTAGAAAACTTAAGTGTCAGAGATCCCTTTTTCTGGTATCCAATGTTACACAGGGTTTCACTTTGACTAGGAGCAACTGTCACAAGCCTGGTGGGTTCTGATTTAAAAGGGTTGTGATTTAAAAGGGGAGGAAAAGCTCATACCGGCAGGTTGTTTTCTTAAAACTAACAAGTAAAGATTTTACTCTTCTAATTAGGAGCTAGGATAGTTAATTTAAACCACTAGAAATACATACAGAATTCTTAAATTTTGTTTCCAAAAGCACACTTATTGTGCTATGTTTCCAAGTCAGACAGGTATTTTTTACCATCAGAAGTACCTCATGGGGCAGAATAATTTGTCTTTTCATATGGGAACTGTTTTTAGTTTTTCAAACAACAATTCATAGAGCAAAGAATTAAGGCAAGATGGCAGGCCAGACACGGAGGACTGCATGGGCTGTTTGCAAAGCTTTTCTGTAGCATGAAGTAAAACCAACTTTATAATACAGAACGGTCTGGATTAAACATTAACACTATGCTCTCCATCCAAGAACATAAATATGCTATACAGTAATTAAATATTAAGAAAGTTAAAAATCCAGCTATTAACAGCTGCTAAAAAATAAGGAACCATCTCTCCTATGCTTGATATCCACATCCATCAAGTTTCCATATAAATTTGTGAAAGATGGAAACGGTACATGTATGCTGTCTGGTCTGTGTTTTTTTAATACAGTAAGTGCAAACCTTAAAATACATATATTACTTTCTCTATAAGGCTAACACTATGTAAATCTCTGCTGGAACAAAATGGTGTGAGACTCTCAGCTGAAAATCAGAGCACGAAAAATTAAATTTCTCTCACAATTACAGTCACCTAGAAGACACCAGTTTTGTCCAAACTGAAGTTCTTTCTTTAACTAGGGGAGAAAGAGAGGCACCCTGGGTTGGTTGGTTATTCATCTCACCTGTCTTAAGCACTTCTCTTACCATTAGTGCAGTCACTAACTGCTTTTCTCCCCACTGCCTCTACAGCAAACCTAGATGACTAAACTTAGGTGAACTGAAGGTGAACTTCACTTAGGTGAACTGACTGACTAGAAGCTAACTATAAAACCATATTTTCATTTACATTTGTCTTCTGTGCAGTGTAACACTGCAGGTGCTCTCTTCATTATTACAGTAAATCAAAATTATCCCCCAGATTGCTGAGAATTAAGTATAGATATCCACAAGACATATTTTTAAGTAATGTATACGTGACATTTATAAACAATATACTGTCAATTCCTTGAAGAAATTCCTAAAAAAGTTAGGAGAATAAACAAAGCCACTAGGTTTATTGAAAGCTTGCATAACAATTTCAGTATGCCTTGAAGCACAATTCTCTTTACGAAAATTTTATTTTACCATCATTACATTTTCAAATTTTATTTGGCAAAAAACCTTGTGGGTGTAATAGTCAAGTGAGCTAAGTGAATGTACTAGTGAAAGCATAAGAAAACCAAAATTGAAGACACTATTAAAAACCAAAAACTTACTCAGGAGAGTTGAGATTGAGACCTAGTGTTGTTAAATCACTTCCTAATGCAAGATGTACCATTCCTGGATCTGTCTCTGCTGCCCTGATGAATGTTAACAAGCCAATCATTCCAAACTGGTCCGTCACCATCCCTTGAGGAATGTTGGTAACCCGACCTGGGCAAGAAGAATAAATTAATTTTCTCCTTTTAAGAAGTGGAGAAATCGACAAGGGGACCTAAAAGACTGTCAAAACTTTTAAAGCAGAAAAAGTGGAATGACACGTACCATCAGGTAACACCTGGATCCCTTTTTTCTGCTGGTTGTTGTTTTGCGTAGTCGAACTTTTATCTCCAGGAAACTTGGGCCCATCTGTGCTGGATGATGTTTTGCCTGATGTACTCAAATTCTATTAAAAATAATTTGTGGAGTTGGTATGATGAAAACAAACCAAAATGCAAAAACTCAGATTATATCTTTCAGTCAAGCACTCTAAGCCAGTACATCAAGTCACTCTTAATAAATGGCTCCAAGCTGAAGCTTGTGAGTTCTGTTGACAAACCTTATGTAGTATTTACCACTTCCTAAAGCATACCCACCATACAGTAAGTACTATTAACAGGCTAACAGTTGGCAGCCTGAAAGGATAAAGTATTTTACACCTGATTTGGATATTCCAAGTGCCTGTGACTAGAGTTTCTTCTGGACTCACCACACCGTTTACTCTTCCCCCCAGTCTTGTTCCTCTGTAACACTCCATGACACAGCAACAGATAATGAGCCAATTTCAGGTGCCAGCAACATACAGTAAGCACACTTGCAACTATCAGGAAAGACATGTAAACTCAATGCCTGGCAAGAAAACTGACTGTGCTCTAGGAACCCAAAAACTGACAAAAGATATCTGCCATGTCCATTATTTCTTACTCTTTATTAATCTTTAGAACAGATCTACAGTAACACAATCACTTTTACTCCCTCTCTCCTTACTGCACTCAATGCTAGCTGTATCAGAACATTTTCCTCACAACAGAACTGGCCACAACATTTGGGGCCAGGCTTCCTACTTCCCCTATTTTTGAACAGCTGCTTTTTTTTTTGTTTTCACATGAGTTTTTAGTCACATCTAGTACTTATTCATCAGTATTTAAGCCAACCTCATTAGCATATCTTTTGCAACTAGAATAAAGCAATTAGAAACTAGAAAAGAACACTTCGTCAAATACTGTAGAAAACTGTCCTCTGCCATCAACATTTTAGTCACCTTTAATTTGCAATAAAATATCAGTTTTTATTACAAATCTTTCAAACAACGAAGAAAAGCCCACAATTTTATGATCTAAGCTATATACCTAACTCATTATAATTATACCAATACTTAAGATACAATATATCCCACTAGTCTACAATAAAGCCATGAACAATCTCTATTAAAAGAGCTTGTTCCCTCTGATTTCCCATCTCCATTAAGAATTTTACCTTGAATTGATATTGTATCACCTAACTTTCAAAAGATTTGACAACTTTGAAGAAAGAAGTTATATTATGTAAATTACTACTACTGATGAGTGGCATCAACAGCAAAAAATCAGCTGCAGCTGACAGAAAAAGAAATTATGAATTGCAAACTTGAAAAATACATACCAATTCTCAAAAATAAATTCTGAGGTGTCCAAGCAGGGTTACAGTGACTGGACCAAAAAACTTCTTGAGAAATTCCATACTGTTTATGCTCAATCTCTCACTACTTTAGAGGGGCAAATTTTAAAATCTTGTACTACAAATACAGTCACTGCCTATTTTAAAATGTAATCATGAAAAGAAGTATGAACACTAAAACTAAGAGAATATTTAAGGTTTACTTACAGATTTATTGTCATCATTACTTGATGTTGGGTCTTTGTAGCTGGAGCCTGGTAATGCTGGAAAATCTTCATTGTGTATTGAAAAGTCCTGGGACTGCTCACTTGCTGGTTTTGTTACCATTCCAACTATCATCAAAATGCAAGCAGGAATAACATTAAACAACTGCTATGTAAAGAATTTTTTTGCTGCTGATCTTCCTCACTGTCCATTTTCACTATGCTCAAGCTGTACAGTGCTGACTTTCAAAAAAAAAAAAACAGGTAAAGCAAAACAAAGTATATTCATTCAAAACATCCACACATATTAGACTAAAGCCTTTTATTCAAATGTGAGCTGAGAAACACTATGGGTTAAATTCAGACAACCACTGCACCTTGCTTAGCACATCTAAATAAGCAAATAATCTTTACAGGCATTATTAAAACTGTATTCAGGTAAATCCACTGATGAAGGATGTACTGCTTTTAAGAGTATAATACATTTTTCCTCCATTCCCTAATTGCATGAAGAATTTTGTAGCAAAATCTCTTCAGAAGCACATATTCTCAAAGGACACCCAGCTATCTTGCAACAGAACATGTCACAAATGAAATACTTGCCTGTGACATAAAAACAACTCCTACTTTCAGTATGAAAACTGAGAGCATTTAGCCTACAACTCTCAGTGCTCTGACCCTAATTTCAAAAGAGCAGGCCAGTCACATTGGAATTTGGATTCTGACTACTGAAAAGCAAAAAAGGAACGTGGCTTGTTTTTTTTTTTTTTTCCTTTATGCCAGTTAAAACCAAAACAAACCAGAAAGTCTCCACACAATGCATCCAAGAGCAAATAGACTTTGCTAGACACAAAGAAGTAATATAGTGATTTGGTTGCAAAGAACACTGCAACAGAGGAACAGAAGACAAAAGGAAGTCTAAGGCCTATTATTCGAAGATTCTCAGTAGATGTGTAGGATCTAAAATGGTTCAGTAGATGACTATATATGACTTCCTTTAGTATTCTGAAGTTAGAGGTCAAAGTTCCTTTATTTAAAAAAAAGAACAACACTGAGTTAATCTTGTTTCTGCTGTTCAGTCTTTTCATCCAGAGTTATTACAATTTCTTCTACTGGATAAATAAAACTGATAATGAATTAACTTTAATGATTATTCTTATTCTATCTAAAAGTTACTTGAAGTATAATTTTCCAAAATAACCACGAAGGAAGAGCGTATATCTCTGCTCCGTTTCAAACCTTCTTTTCTTGTCCACAGCCAAAATTGCTCTCCATTTTTTGTGTTGGAAGACAGTATCCAGTGCATCTCACATCTCCATTTCTAGATTGTTTCTACCTTCACATGCAACCCCTGCATTAAGCAGATGCTCAGGATAACTCTTCAAACAGAGAACTTCCTTTCATTTGTTCACCATATAGTTGTGCAAACAGCTACGCTAGCACCAAAATGGGGAAATGGTGTAAGCATGAGAGCAATTACAGGGTTTTTTTCATGCTGCAGTGCTGTTGAGCACTGAACTCCAGATCCATGCTGGAATTACAACTGGAAGTGGAACTCCTATCTTCTATCATTTTTTCACATAATGTCTTTTCTTTTAGAGTTGGAACTATATGACCTTTAAGGTCCCTTCCAAACCAAGTCATTCTATGATTTTATGATGGACAAAATCTCATGCAAGCCACAAGCTGTATTAGGTCTCTGCTCTTGGTACGAGTTTTGAGTGTCTTTGTTTGGGTAAGTGACTTTTCCCTGTGTTTCACAAAGGTATGTTTAACTTATTTGGTTCTTTCTCACAGCTATCTTACACAGAGGGCCTGGTTATGCCAAATCCACGAGGCTACTTTCTCTTGATAATGCAGTATTTATTATCTCCAACCACAGTTTGAGCTATCTCTCACAAACACCAGCTTTTATAGTTAGAAAACACTAGGTTATTTTTGGTTAAAAATTTGACCAGCATCACAAAAATAGGTTATAAAAGCAACTTTTCAGAGTAGCTGATGCAACATGCATCTACTAAATCTACTAAAGCAGTAACAAAAAGTTTTGTGCCTCACACAAACCCAATTAATAAGATTTGTATCCACCTAAAGTTTTTTCCTTTTATTATTTTTAAATGGTTCAGCAAGAATTATGTAAGATACATACTTGGAATCTGACTGATAAAGATTGATGCTTACAGGTTATTTTTTGAAATTTGATGTTTGTCATAAGAGTGGTTGGTGAACAGTACTACAGCAAATACTATTAATAAACAGCAAAAATATACAGTATGTTTACAACTGCTGACTTTTTACACAGTAACGCCTCTACTATTCAAATACTATTCCTGTAATTTATTAGGCAGACATCAACAGCTCTTGTATACAAGCGATTTGAATAAAAGCTATTACCTAAGAAATTACTCTGAGACTGCTCACTCAAGGTATCATACTAGACAGACCAAAAACTCCAAAAATCTCTACTGACAGTAAAACTAGAGTGTATGAATTCTGATACTTACAATGGGGAGTCTCCAATCACTGTAATATTAATTGTTTTTTTTTTTTTAAATGATTCTTAGGAGCTCACAGATCTGGCATTTTTGAAAAGACTACCTACTGCCTTATGAATAGCAAAAGCTGAATCAAGCAAATACCTATTTCATTCAAAGAGCTTTCAGAAGTCTTACCATAGGGTGCCCTTCCAGCTAAAGGGTTTATTAATGGAGTTGGATTGCCACTTCCTTCCCTTCTGTTTCTGTCTGCTAGTGCTGGAAAATCTGAGAGGTCCAGTCCTGTCACATTTTCACTTCCATCTACAATAAAAACAGATATTTTTAATTTCCTTACATACTTTGCTCAAAGACTTCATTATGTGCAAGACAAATGTAGGACATATCTTCTTTCTTCAAGTTGATCTTTTTTCTTGTGCTATTATTATTACAAGTAACTACAGCCTTTGTGTTACAAGACTTGCCTAAAGAGCACCAAGACGTTTGAGGTTTGCTTTTAAACAATAGCTAGTCAGCAGCGTTTAGTAACAAGGTCTACTCTTTTTGAATTAAAGACTGCACACGCAAAATACAGACAGACGATCAAAATTACACTACTAGGATAGGTGGCCTGTTTTAAATTTGAAGAGCTATCAAGAAGAAATTTGAGAGAATAACCCATATTAGCAGCAGCATCAAAGAACTCTACTGTCCTCAGACAAGGTAAGACAAAGCTGAAGCAGCTGAAGAGCCAATGCAGTGCAAGTTACATGGGAACACTTTTTCATTTGCAGCAGAAAATACTACGTGGGTGAGGCCAGAGCTGCAGCTCTACAAAAATGTCACACTGTCCTAGGGAATGCCCAAATCCTTCCACTCTTGTGATGTCACCAGCACCTCAAGTTCCTTCATATATGCAGCCACCTACAGAAACATCAGCACACATGAACCTAAGGCATTTCTGCACAAGGATATTTTCCACTCTCTAGCTCATTAAATTCAGGGGAAGAAGTAACTCCCAGAGAAAACTCACAACTGAAACAACTGTTGAAAGAAATACATGATAAGCCAGCTGTTCAAAAGGAGTTTGAGATTTAAAAAAAAAAAAATGCTTTCCCACTGGTTTTATGTATCTAATGTTTTCATAGAAAATGGATAAATCTTTTCTTCTCTGATGTCATCAATTCCATGAGCTATTTTGCATTTCAAACAACTAGATGTAATCTATAACCACATGATATACAGCGAGTATATCAGTATACAGAGTACTTCCTCTTTGTCTTCAAAAGTTTTAAAATCCACTGCTGTGAAGTAGTAACAGTTTGCTAGCACTGCTCTTGGAGCAGCATTTCTATGAAACAATTGAAAATTATAAGAAAGTTGCACTCCAACAGAACAAAGTTTTTTCAATTAGACTTATTTAGTCAAAAAAAAAAATCTCTCTACTGTAGTTTAAGATGAACATTAAACAGAGTAAACTCACCCGTTCCATTAAAAATGTTACTTGATAAGGAGTTATTCATTCCAAATGCCTGATTTCTGTTCATCCCAAATCCAGACATACTGTGAAAAAAATCCACGAAGTCAGACAAAAGGGTATATGTACTTTGTAATTTCCAGTGGAAGGTATTAAGGGGGGAAAAAAAACCCTACAACATTTAAATTATTTCAAGCTGAAGCAAATACACTCGTGTTTTAATTATTTTCCTTTATACTTCTGAAAACTCTGAGCAGCAGCAACAGGCACTGCTCAATGAAGTCAACTAGAACGACTTCAAAATAACTTAATTTTTTAATAGCCACTGTGACTTAAGACATCTGTCAACCAACAGGTTATGACAGACACAATCGTTACTCAATTTCATAGAGAAAAATGAAGCAGCAATAAATGCAGTAGTTGAAAGACTGTAATCCATTCATTTGCAGGTGGGAAGCTGGATCATGACAGTGATCAAGTTTGTCATGACTCATTCATAACCTGAACAGTGTGCAATCCCCACCAGGTACACATGGCATTACTATGAGCATAGGGATGGTCTCTGTCATACAATGACACAAGACAAAGTTTCATACAGTCAGGTAAAAATATCTAAAATCATCTAAATATCATATAGGTCTAAGTGTGGTTGGAAAGACACACCCACATATAATCTGCCTCATTCCATGAAAGTTGGAGATGTTGAGAAGCTCAAAGGTAGGCCCCCAGCTGACTAAAATTCTGAGTGCCTGCCCTGTGGGAAATCACGACATTTGCTTTTCCCCTGTAACAGGATGGAAGCTGATATTTTAGAAGTTTCCATGAAAAAAAAGAAATGCTTTCCCAGTGGAAATCACACAAAGTTTTTACACAGTTACAAATCTGAAGCATTTCACTCTAATTTGAAATATCCTTAATTGCTTCATGTTCAAAAACCTAACCTAAAAATATTCAATGCTCCAACTAAGCAACTGTTCAGAAAACAATTCTTAAAAGTCACATAATTCATGCATCTGACAAGCAAACGCCATAAATTTTTTTCCCAATAATGACTTCAAAATATTGGTAAACATATCTATTAGCAATTAGATATTGTACTACCACTATACTTCTGTAGTCTAATAAACCCGTCATTGTTGCAGAGATATTCCTTCTCAACTTGTAAAAACTGTAGCTTCTTGAAAGTGAAATATACAGTGAAACAGTGAAAGGTGAGGATTTTAATTCAAATGCTCCTACAGACAGGGATTTCATTATTTTCCCTACAGCTGAATGAAATTTAAACACATGATTTCTATACATGTATCAATATCCAATATCATTGTCCTCTGCATGTAGAGTTTTTAAGTATGTTACTACTTCAACCTTCTGTGATCTCAAATTTCAAAAACTCTTTAAAATATAAATTATCTTTTAAAATTATCTTCTCCTCTACTTGACACTATACAGGAAAGAAAAGACAAATTATGTGTAAACGGAGGCAAGACACAAAGTCTTCTCACACTCCAAGAATATGAACTGCTACCACCAACCCACTATTGCTGTGATCGTTGAGAAAGGCATCTGTATGCCAGTATCAGTGTGAAACTACAAAACTAAGCAGTCTGATTAAGATTCAGATAACTGTGACATTAGTTTTCACCTTCCTTTATCTTGTTTGTAAAATATTGGGTTAGAGATGGCACCTGACTGCATTAGCAAGTCTGTGCTCCTCTAAGAGCCACTCCCCTAAGGAAAGGCCTGAAGGGAGAAAAAGGACAAAACCAGGAGCACAGCGATCATGAGGTCATGGAACAAAGCAGTCGGCCATGCAAAGCTGTGACTACACACATTAAATAATTAGAACTAAGACAGTACCTACTACAAGTTTATCAGTATGAAGGAAGCATAAACATAGCACCAAAACACAGTTGAAGCCTAATGAACACATTAAGCTGTTTTTGAGATTTATTCTAATGGATAAAAATTACATTTCCTCAGTAGCATGTACGTGGCTGTACAGGGATGGTCCAACTAAAGAGCCTTACCTGTTCACAGTAAAAGGTTGTCGAGAGGGTTGCTGCTTTGGCATACATATTATGCTTGGAGAGCTTCTGTTGGGGCTGCCTAACCCTGAACTGCTCATGCTGTTTGTCCTGCTGGGAATTCCAATGCCCTGACCAACCTGGGAGTGGTTCATCATATTCCTAGGATTCATAGGCAATATCCCCCTGAAAGAGAAAAACCATCCACAGAGATGAATCTGTAAAACAGTATTCGGCTACTCATTTATATAATTAATGCAGGATGGACTCTGAGCTGTTGCAATTTAATTTGCACTTAGTGACCAAACAGTATGTTTAGATCACTCTCTATAATTAATGCAGTTCTGGATTTCTTCGGAAACACCAGATGACCCATTACATACTAATCAAGTCCTTGGTCTGGTTTACATAAACACTTAAATATTACAAATACGAAAAGGTGTTACAACTCCTTTTTTCAGCTTCTGACCTACTAATTTAGTATTCTTACACAGAGTATGGCATCATATAAAAATTTTAACTGTACATTTACCTGAACAATCAAATAACAACCTCTTACATTCTGAAGTAGAATTTGCCAGCAATCTGTCCTTTATATACAAAAATCAAATAATGTCTTACAGTAAATCCTTACTATTTTACTATATTGTTTCCCTAACACAGGCAGTGGTCCATAAGAAACTACTTTTCTTCTTTTTTATTTATCAGACTGTAAAGTAGCTGAGGCAGAATATGCAGACCATTTAACAAGAGCTCTGCAAAAAGACACAATTGCAGAAATATTGGCTATCAATAAATACCTGCTCGGAGATGGAGGCGTGTGAAGTGACATTGTTGGTACCCCTGTTGTTGGCGTTACGTGGCTCGGTAACTGAGTGCCTTGTGATAAGCTGCGATTTAACTGAGGGGTATTGTTGCTCATTCCCCTCATTGGAAGGCCTAGTGCACCTATTGAAAAAAAATTCAGAGGGGTGGAAATACAGAGCAATCAGGAACAAAGTCTTCTCCATCAGGTATAGATGGAAACAATTTATTCTGACAACGTACCAAAAAGTGTAAAGACTGAAGGAAAGTGCAGTGTAAAAACTAAGTCCTTGTTTGCATAGTAGAAGCCCAATTAACAAATTCAGCCCCGTTTCTGTTTAACTTTAGATAGGCTCTTCGAGGAATTTCTGTATTCGAAGTCGCTAACAAAATTTTGTTTCCTTTGAGATGTAGCTGTAGGTAAAGGGTTGAGTTTTGAGTTTTTTTGATGAGACACAAAAATCTACGAATTATCTCAAAAAAAGGCAGCATTTTTGAAAAATCAGCAACTGCACTCAAGAAATATGCTAATTGGTACATATATTTGGACAGTATACAGAACACTGATTTGCCTTGATAAAAATTAAGCAAATCTTTCATAAAAAACCGAAAGTGATGGGTATTTATTTAACAGTAACATTGTTTTCAGGACAACAAAAGCAATATTTTAGGCCAATTCTCTCTTTACAGTTTAAGTTGCTTCTTTATGGCAACAGTACTTCAGTGTTCATGATCAAGTCAAGTTTGACCTTCTGAGAAAAGAAAGCAAGCAGAATTTTAAATGCCCTCTATTTGCATTTAAAAACATATAGGAGAGTTTTAACATTGTGATCGAAAGTATTTTGTATACAAACAACTGTGTGACAGAATAATGCAAGCCTTTTTTCCCCACACTTTTTCAGTAAGGTAAAAAAATAAACTACTTCAATCCAGAACAGCAGAAAATAACCAGTTACTGCCCTGTCTCAAAATGTCCAAGAGGTTTATGAAGTTTCTCATCATTCTCACATCGCTTTTCTGTGTTTATTAAGTTTCAGAATTATGCTCAAAGACAAGAAAAAGTCATTTAGTGCAACATAGCAATAGGAACAAACTTAGCATATAAAATGTGATAACTGTGATAGTTCCTATTGCTTTGGCATAAGGCTGCTGAGGTAGACTCACAGAACCCAAAACCTTATCTTGCAGACCAAACAAAAGAAAATTATGATGTATCAGCACTCTCCCATGGCAGATCGCCCCTGCAGAAGAGCTGAATATGCCATTGTATGATGTGATTAAATACTGAGAATGCAAAGAACAGACATAGCATATGCTCAAATTACCATCAAGACAAGGTCTGAAGAAACCTCCCAGTCATTTAGCTCTCACACTTTAAGCACTGGTGTCCGTGTCCTATCCTACAATTTGCAACCCAAAAAGTCTGCAACAAAACTCAAAGTGTTTATAACGCTCAAATCTATCTCTAAACATTCAGATTAAGAGATAGTGTACCTTGCTATAACAACATCCTAACACTTCATTAAAAGCTGATTATATCAAGGTGTTCACTGTAAATATTTTGGCAATTTGCTGCATCAGAATAATTTCAATGAGCATGAATATATATTATAAATTATATTTCATGCTGATTAACAATTACACGGAATTTTAAAAATAAAATGGTACAGGAAAAATGCATACACTTTTAAACTAGACACAGCACACCAAAAAAACACGATTACTATATTCAAGTTAATTTTGTGCAAGCATTTGTTTTAGCAAAGCCAGTTTTACATTGATGGATATTTCTTCCTGTTGGCTTTCTTCAAACTAGAATTTTTAATGATTAGGGATGTTACAGCAAAGTAGAACCATATTCCTGGCAAGCAGGAGCATTTGAAATAGTCACGGAGAAAAAGCCCTACTTTTTTCTTACTTTTGCCAGTTTTCTAATTGAGACAAGAGATCTATATGTTGGGGGCTGGTCAATGAAATGGCCAATTAACACTATAACGTGACATCTTGCTTGGTGACTGACAGCTACCAATCATTAAAAGTGCATAGCCATTATCAGCTTTGTTTTTCCTAAAAAGTATTTTAATCATAAGCATGACTTCAACACAGAAGTTTCTTGCTCTCTTCGTCAAGATTTGGTAGAAATTGACATCTGATAATATTTACTTATAAGGTTTTAGCCATGTGTGCCTCCGTGTTAGAGATTACATCCTAGGTACCACAACCAACTCTATGAACAACGAAGTTGATGAAAAAAGTGGACCTTAAAAATAAATAACTGACAAATAAATAACTGACAAACAGAATGAATAAACTATTTTATTATCTGTAGACAGGTAAGTTTTAAAGATTCAATAGTGCCAGAATCAGGACCCAAAAGACAAGACCCAAACATCACTCTCAGACTGTCTAGAAGCTGCTCATATAAATCTCAGTAGCATAATCAAATGCCAGTTTATATTACATGGTCACTCATTAGTGGCCACTGAGATAGGAAAACAAACCCTACAACAAAAAAGAAACCAACAAAAAAGAAAACCCACTATATTTTTTAAGAAGCTATTTGAAGAAAGCTGAAAGAAATTGGCAAGGCCATGCATCTAGCAAACAAAGCTTTTAGTTTGTCCAGACAGAAAGTCCAGACTCTCTAAAGTACTCTGAAGACACTTTTTCATATAATCTGAGTCAGAAGCACTTGGCAAAACAGCTGAAAACATTCAAAACCATACAGTGACACAGGAGAGATGATGCTCACAACCAGTTTTACTTGTGGAACTCTGATATTCTGAGTCACTGTCTGAATGCACCTCTCAGTTACAAGGAGCTTCAGTTCTCAACACTGGCCCTAAGTCAGCATTCATGTGACTGTTGCTTTATAGGTCAGGTCTTCTATTGCAACAGTGTCCACAAGACGAGCAGATACAGATGAAACCTCCAAGGTACAGGAAAAAAAAACAATAGTGGTGCAGAAGGCAATAATCTTACTGGCCAAATCTTTGCCAAATGCAAGTTGCCAAGCACATACACAAGGTTTAATGTACTCCAGTAGAGCATGAAATATCAGTTATATTTAAGGCATAATTTCCTTCAATTCTTTACATATTTTTCTGAACTAAGCTCATTTTGGCCCAGGTCACTTTCTTTAGGTTTTCCTTCAGAGAGTCATGGTTAAATCACAGACATTTTTTATAGCATGGTTATATTTGGATATTTAACAGCTATACAGTGTCAATATATGACACTTTGCACACTAAACACTGCAAAAATGCATATTAAGCAAAGCAAAATATATCTTAAAAAATTAAAATAATTGCACATAAGGGGACATCCTGTCATTTTTACAATCACCAGAAAACAAAGCCATCTGCATATTCTCTATCCAGAGTGTGCAACTGTAACATATTTAGCATAAAATAAACATATCACCAATAAAAAGAATTCTTACTTTGTTGCCCGTATAAACTTGCCCCAAACTGAGACAGCTGACCTGATGTTGATGGTGATGCCAGCATCTAAAATGTAAGAAGAATAAAAGGCTATTAAAGACACAAAGATACTGTGCTATCTTGCTCTGAAAGTTTGCAACAGTATGTTATGCTAAGAAAGCCAAAACAACTGAAAAGTCCTTCAAAGTCATCAAAGATTTTAGAAACTCCCCAAAATATCGACACGTTAACACCTGTAACAGTATATTACACATCAATGTTCTAAGAAGAAAAGAATAAACTATTCTCCGTGCTGCTGCAGAAATAGGAAGTATAACTGCATTTGAGAAACCAGATATGTAAGCTGAACACTTGGAAAGAAACACTTTGTGATCCTAAGGACAGACAAGTGCTGGAACATGAATTTTTGGATGTCTTTAAAGAACAGATTAGTAGTTAATCAACATTAAGTATAGCTGATTGTCCCTTGGAGCAAGAAGAGCTATTAGTTGACCCAATCCATCCATCCAGTTCACAACAGAACATGCTACTTGTACTTACACACAGGCAAATGTCTGCTTGTTTAGTGAAGTAGTCTGGACTCAGATTGAATTTTAAGGTGGTTTCATGGAAAGGAATGTCTGAATTCTTAGACATAAGGGGATTTCATGCTTTTTCAACTTGAGAGTAAAAAATTCATATCAAAATAACTTTTATTGCGATAAGCTGTAAATTGCTTTGTTGGTATCATCTAGACAGATGCAAAACTTAAACCTTATAAACTGACTCTCCTAGTTGTGTACACTTGGGCCAAATCCAGATCATAAAAATGAGAAACAAGACATGCAGGTAAGTCACTAAACATCAAAAGTAGCAGTCATATCTGTACATAAAGCATTTATGATTTTTTAAATACATACAGACACATGAAAAAAGAAATTACAGCATGTAATTACTATAGCTCACCATGTATCAGAAATATCTCCTCATACATATTTCTCATATATATTACACTCATATATACTCCTATATATTATACGTATTTCCAACAAAACACACATATTTGATAGTAAGCAACTACAGGAACAAACATCCACATTTGTGTACACAAGAGGTTTGAAATAGCAAGGCAGAAAACTTTCTGCAGAAAAAACCCCAAACCTATGAAACGCATCTCCTTTCTTAGTGAAGAACTCGCTGTGAACAAAAAGAACATTTTAAATTAAACTACCAATGGCTCTAACTCAGCACTCATAGCCAAGTTCACAGGCCACATCTGCATCAGCAAGTAATGCAGCCAAAGACAAGTGCACTTGTAATTACAACAAACAAGTTGGTTCTGAGCTAACATAGCTACTCCATTTCTAACTAGAGCTAGCCATGACTAAAACACCTGATGCCATGGACTGAATGGCAATTAGTGAGTGGTACATGTCTGGTGCACTTCTGGAGCATCTCTTCCAACCTGTTTTCATCCAGAAGGAATCAAATTCACTCACACCAAGATTGCTCTGCAATACAAACCAAAGCACGCTGAAGTGGGGACACTTGGGAGACATTTCAAAAGCACTCTTCCCCCAAACTGACAAACTGATTAAACAAGGATAAAACAAGCTGATGCAGTATTTTAAGAAGGTAAAGTAAAATGCTTAGGTTAAAGAAAGCAATATTCAAGTTGGACAAGTTGAAAATCCTAAAACATGCTGCAAGGTGGGGTAAATTGTAATTCTATGAAAAAGAAATGAGAGTAAAAAGTTATTATGAGATACCTTCAGAGACAATGATAAGGGTACACAAGTTAAAAAATCAAAATAAAAAAAAAACCAAAAAAACAACAACAACAACAACAAAAAAAAACCAAACAGCGAACAAACCAGACACTGAGATAGAAACATCAGTCAAAAAGTACTACTAACTTTGGGACAGATTAATTAGACAGTTAAGCCAAAAAAGAAGATCCCATAAGAGCAGCTGCTCAGGGACTTCAAAAATTGCTGTGATGGCATGTGATGTAGTAAGCAGAAGATGGTACAAAACCTCAGCACAAAAATCTTTCATTAGTAATGTTACTTTGGAGTAATAAAAATAATTAGAAACCCCCTTAGAGGCACTACATTACGTGAAAGAGAGAAAACAAATCCCACCTCTTCTACTCTGAGTACTACTTGATTTTTTAAATTCAGTTAAAAGGAATGGCAAATAATATTTATTAAACACTGCTTGTTAGAAAGAGGATTTTCTTTTGAAACATTGCAAAGTAGGTCACATCCATTGTGCCATTTACTTTCACATGAAAAGTTAATTGCAAAATGACTTGTAGAGAAACCTTTATAGAAAACCATAATAAAGGCCAAGCATTAAATTCACTAAGTCTCACAACTTAATGTCATAATGTACTTAGAACATCAAAGATAACAAACCTCAAGAAGAAATCAATAACAATTCCTGTGGATCTGTAGCAGGCAAATTAAATGCAGCATTTCTCTAATCTCATGGAGAAGGAATATGCTGTGTGGGTATCTCAGTTATTCCCTCTCTAGTTTATTAAACACTTTTTTCTGTCATAGCTAAGTAAGGAACAGTTTTAAATTGTCTTACTTTTCTATTATTTCCATGTAACTTATATTAACAACAAAAAAACCAACTAAATTTGCCAAAACCTTAACCTATGCTACCAGGACCTCTATTTGCATTCACAGTCTCTGAGTCACTAATATAGTCTACTCAAACTTTGTCTACCAAAGATAATGGCAACTCAAAAGGTACAGTGTTAGTAGAGCTAAACATTCCTTCTGGCATTTTGCAATCATTATTTCATCTGACTGGACTACTTGCCGCACGACACACAAAATATAACCAAACTCTCCAAGAGCATACTTGCAATTGTGGCTGGAAGTCAATCTTGAATTTCTTTTAGTCTACAACAGACAAAGGTCATAAACTTAATAAAAACTAAAGAAGACTAAGCCTTAATGTGACTAAAGCCTCTTCTAGTTGTTAAAACCTATTAAGCTTTACCCAATTATGTCCAAATCTTAGGAAAAAAATGCTCAGAATTATCGTGGTAACAATCTAAATCGACTTGCCAGTGGTTAAGAGCTACAAAAACCAGTTGTGAAGTAGCATGGGATTTCTGCATCTATTCCAATCTTGTATGACCAAACTAGACAGATTGTTTCAACTGGCTTTCCCTGTACATGTTTTTAGAAGACAGAGACTTGCATCTCCCACAGGGCATGGAGACAAGTGAGCAAAAAAGACCTTGTGTAACATGACAGGTGCACTTTATTCTGCCAGTATACAGGAAGGACCAACGCTCAGTACTGGCAGGCTGAAAGACTGAGGTGACAACAGTCAACTAAGACATGGACATCATTTTACTCACAAGTCTCAAACAGTCATAGCACAGTTCTGATAATGGAAGATTATGCATCTAAAATCAAACCAACTGATGATCCAAGAAGATGCCTCAGTTTTTCTGGACTGGGCTACACTAAAAATCAATAAGCTGCAAGGGACTATCAAGCAATTTCCTATCCTTAGTGCTGAATGAGATTTTACTATAATGCTTTCATTAACTCTTAATGGGTTTACTGCAATAAATTCACTTAAGAGTGTCAAAAATCTCAGAAAAAAAAGCACCAGCAACTGCTTAAATTTGCTAAAACTGTGAAAAAACTGCTGCACTTTACAGCCCCCTTGGGAGGCTGGTGAACATAGGCTGCAGCCTCCCTGAAAGCCGAGGGAGGCAGTGGGAGGGAGGTTGAACAGCAGAGCTCGTTGAGCAGGCTCCTGCTTTCCCCTGCACTGCAGCATCCTGCCTCTTCCAAGCAAAGACCCCACTCAGCGTGGGGACAGCTGCCCATCACCATCACTGCCGCAGTAGCACACCTCGGCAGGGTGGCACCAAGAAAACTCAGCAAAGCAACAGTTCTGTGAAGGCTGCTACATTATGTACTTATAGCCTAAAGCTACTTTCTTAGACACAAGGCAAGCTGAAGTTAAAATACATCAAGCCAGCACTACAAAGTCAACTCCTAAAAGCAAAACGGGTTATAATAAGCAAGTTTGTGAGTAATATCTGGCCTGATATACGATGGATTTCTCACAGGTGCAAACATCAGCACCATTTTGTATTTGCGCTATTTTATTTCTGGTACTTGGCATCTGTGCTGCACTATTTAATAATAACATCCAACCCACAGCCTCAGAGGGAAGTGTTATACTGACCTAAAAAATATTAGTAAAACAAGTTAAAAAATAACAGATAAAATTACATGTTTTCTAGAGACTGCCGGTTTTTTAGTAGTGTTATTAGTCCTCCTCTTTAAATCACCTTTTAATACAGTGCTCACAAAATCACCACATTGCAAGAAAATATCTGACAGTATTTCCAAATCTCAATATCATAAATCAATGAAGAAGTTTTGGCAGCCTTATAAATGCAAGTTATCTGCAAGTGAAAAATATTACTGATGTAAATAACCTGTGAAATATAAAATGAAATACAATACTGAAATATAAATTACATTTTATTCAGTCTTTCAGATTTCATCATTTATGGTTGTGATCTTTTGCCTCAAGTGGCACTTGAGAATCCCAAGCAGGTAGGACCACACTCTTGATGGAAGCAGTATCTCAAGACCTTAGAGGCAAGATGTTATTTTTGAATGACAATGACATTATTAACATGAAGTTAAAATGGCTATCCAAGTAAAACTCTAAAAACAAATTCTCCCTGTGTAGATACATTGCGTATTAATAAGCCAAAAGATTACTGAAAACTCGTTGAAAGATGCTATAAAAGATGCCAAAGCAATTAAGAACTAGGACAACAAAGTAAATATTTTATAAATAACAAGCTGAAAAAAAAAAAAAAAAAAAACCAAAACAAACCACCCAAACAAAACACTCACACATTAAGCCCGTAAACCACCAATATTACAAAACAGTACGTTCAGTGAACTGAGTTATTCAGTAAGAAACCATAACCTCCCTATTCTAGAAAATGCAGATGATTTTATGCGTGGAATTAATCTAGTCCAAGACACCACTTCAAAAGCTAAAGCTGACATATAAAAACTACTTTACGCTGTTAGGTGGAGAAGTAGTAAAATGAAGCTTTTAGATGAAGCACAGAAAAGTAAAGAATACCTACCACAGTCATTTAGGTATTCTATAAAAAAACTAAATACAAACTCACATAGTGAAAATTATATACTGTCATCAATAGTAAAATTAATTTCTTTGTGACATAATTTCAAATTGTAAAGTGATATGAACTAACTCAAATTTGGATACTTACTTGCAAACTGTGTGAAATAGTACAAAAACCCACTTTCATCTCTAAGCAAAATTAGTTTATGATGTATCATTTTATTTGATAAATCCATTCAGGTACAAATTTATAGGTGAGACAGTAAAAGGTGTGTTTTGCATTTGCAACTTTTTGTTCTTTCATCATAATGTATAACTTTCTTAACAAAAATGCAAGCTGCAGGCAGAATGACTATAGGCTCTGAAAGGGAACTGCATTGAAAC
Source organism: Lophotriccus pileatus (assembly GCA_035583135.1). Classification (NCBI taxonomy): domain Eukaryota; kingdom Metazoa; phylum Chordata; class Aves; order Passeriformes; family Tyrannidae; genus Lophotriccus; species Lophotriccus pileatus. The sequence goes on along the minus strand of JAWWES010000041.1, from coordinate 34,443,657 downwards.
ACAACAAGTTCCTTGAATAGTTTCTAATCTCATCCCCTGCAAGTCCTTCCAACTACTTTTATTAATGGCATTGCAATTTTCATCCATTTAAAGTTTGTTTAGTTTTGTTTGCTTTTCTGTTTGGAGGGGGAGGGGGGTGTTGGTTTGATTTTTGTTTGGGATTTTTGTTTTGTTTTCTGTGGTTTTGGTTGTTTTCCTAAAGAAACTTGTGTACTCACTAATAGATGCAAAGAACACTTAATCACTCTCCTGGAAGGTAAAAAGCAACTCTCTTGCTTTGTAACTCACACTTCAAAGAGAGAAGACCAAGCCACCTGTTTCACAAAGCAAGCAGGCCAAAGCAGCCCACTATTCAGTCAAATTTACAAGAATGCTTATGTGTAAAGTAATGCACGTGAAAATATTCATTTGCCATTTATAATTAAAAATAATTAATATCTATTTATTTCCCAAAATAAGTCTTACTTTTTTTCCCCTTAACAAATGGATCAACACTATTCAGATTGTTACCAAGGTACATTAATGTACAGTGCCTCTGTTCAGCCAAACAGCATTAGAGTGAAGCTACAACTACTCCTGACTCAAGAGGGTTTTGTGGGAATTCTTAAATACTTACAACTCCATGTGAAGCATTTGAAGTTAAATTATGACTAAGCTAACAAACTCCTGTGCAATGACTAAGGCAAATGCCAGGAAAGAAGCCTTGGGAAATAAGACATCATAGGTTTCCTTAGAATCCTAAAATAATAGTATTAAAAAGCCAACAATGCATCTGGAACAACATGGTGTTCAGCAAACCTAGAGCCAAGGCTATTTCCAGAAGAGTGATTAAACTCTTACACAAATAGTTTCCCAAATTTAGCAAGATTATGGATCTCAATCTGATGGTAAGTTAAACTTGTTTCATGGTTTCATCTCTTGTAAAATACCACCTCTTTTTAAGGCCATGTATTTCAAAATACAGTAAAACTTAAGTAGAGGTTCTATAAATCAGCTTAACAGAATCACAGCAAAAGACCTCAGACCACCTTTCATTTTACCACCACCTCTGTGTCCATTACAAGACAAAACCACTGACATCTGCCTCATGAAATTGCCTCGTGACAGAGGAACAGCTGAATCTGATCCTTTGCAGACACGCTTCTACTACCTCAGGATGGAAGAAACTTCTGGAAAAAAGGCTCCCAGAAGCAACAACCCATTTGACTGTACTTAATATCCAAATCTGAAGACTTTCTAGAGCTAGGGAGCTAGATAAATAGCTGCAGTAAGGCAAATCTAATCTTCAGGCTAGATTTTACTTGTCTGAATTAAAAGTGCAAATCAGAACTATTACTACTATGTTACTGCAAGCATTTTACAATCTGTTGACCAACTGCAAAAGAAAATGAACAGCAAAGTACTGGGCCAAGATATGGAAAAAATATTAATTGAAAAAAAATCTAACTTTTCCTGATCATTTGGGAAGACCTTTATTAAAAGGCATGTCTGTCTACTGTCAGATTTATGACTGCAGCTCATATTCTCATGTATGCATCCTCAGTGGATTGGGCTAGACTGGTCAAATCTTGTACAGCCCTTATTATATTCTCACATATGAGAAATCAAGGAAGTTCAGAATGGATTGGTCCAATCTTTTCTCCAAGCTCATGGTCATTTTTGTTTTGCTCAACATATGACTGTAGATTCAAAAGTATATGAACACCTTGAGTTTCTACCACTGTCACTCTATTCAAATAAAAATACAGGTACCCATGTCCTGAAAGTTATTTTGCTGAGTGCATAGACAGCTCAATGAAGTTGCTGAAATTGGCCACAAATAAGCTCTGCAATTATTTGTGGGAACACAGTGCATCATTTTGTCAATTTATGTTACAAGGACCACACTTGCTTCCAGCGGAAAGTTAAACTATTTTCTTAACCTGTTTTGCATTCTGAAAGTTCTATAAAATACCTGAATTCTTTGCCAAAGGACTACTGATCTGGTTATCATGCACTGACCAAGTGCACAACAAAAATTCATAGAGTACTCACAGACATACTCTGTTCTGCTTCCCTACTCAGCACACCAAGTGTGTGATGATCCAAGGCAAAGCCACTTATTTAGTAAAAAGGAAGCATCAGATGGCTTGAGCAATGTAATCTCATCTAACGAACCACAATTTGGGGCCTAATCAGCATCAGAACAATCTCTGAAGCACTTGTGCATGTGAGTAACATGCAACTTTTCCATTTCAACTACCATATCAGTCCTGCCTGTCTGGAACTGCATTCACTAGGTAAGTTAAAAGACAGCTTTTAGCTGCGCTGAGGCTCTGAAAGAAAAGTAACATGTCCTAAACTATTTGTTGCTACATCTTTGCCCTTGGCAAAAGTCTTGAAAACTTAAAAGAGCACTTGAGCAGCCTTAGTTCACTTTACAATTGTGTGAAGGAAGTTATTTTACAATTCAAATTAACTAAAGCAAAAAAGTTAAAAAAAAATCACACCATTAAGTGCTATGAAAATTGTTTATTAAAATGCATAAAATACCCTTTTCACATCTTTTTCGGATAGGTTCTAGATGTTTTTTTCACTTAGTAAGTGAAGAACTACTTCTTAATATTCTTTGGAAACTTCTACCTTTTGTGTTAAAACAAGGTAGAAAAGCACACAACTCAGTTAAAACCAGCATACAAGTCATCACTAAACTGGATCTGAAGACAATGCTTCTTCGAATGGCCAGAAACCCTACTGTAAAAGTGAAAAAAAATGGTTTTAATTTTATACAAATATGCTTGCAGTAATAGTCCTTACTCTACTCTAAATTTTAAGAGGATTTCACCATTCCCTGTGTTCAACCGAAAATGAAAAAAAGAGGAATAATTTAAATTACATTAAAACTGCACCTTGTTTAGATAAAAACAATTCACTCTTTCCCTCATATTTATTCTAGTTTTATTTTATCCCCACATTAGACGTGAAGATAGAAAGCTTCAAAGTGCTTCAAAATCTAGAATGCTGGAATTTTCCCCACAGGTGTTCATAAAACTGGATCCAGATTTTGAACATTAGTCTTTATTAGTTTACTTGGACAAATTCTGAGCAATTTTATTTTAGTCTGTCAATACAGTTATCCAAACAACAGAGTCAATCTATTTATTGTGTTCTCAAATACAGAACACTTTTAGCAAAATTCTAGTGGAAAGATTATTTGAAAAGATGGTTACTTTCAACAGGAAAAGGTTTTCACGCCAGCAAAATTGGTTGGCAAGAAAATATAACCACCTTTCCAACCTCTCTTATCTACTGTGAACCAAATGAAATAGCAAATGGAACATGGTAATATATAATATACAATATACATTTAGTTATACCTGAGTGATCAAAGGTGTATAGTCAATATTACCATAAATTTACTTTGAACAACTTTTAAAAAATCACAATAGCATAAAACAGTTTAAAATTTCATAAGTATAAACTCAAAAAGCTGTCATGGTCAATAGTGAAACTACAGGGCTGGAGGGGGAAACCTTAAAAAAGATTTGGAAATAAAATTTTAAAAAGCATTTGCAAATCCACTCTTTTATTTCCTGTCGGAATAACATCACTCTTCTGCCAACTACAGCAGCTTCTATGTCCCATTTTGGCCAGTTCTCCCACAAGCTTTCAGGATTTCTCATTTGTCACTCCTGGTGTCTGGAACACCCACCTTCCTTGTCTTGAAGTGCCATTCTAAGCTCCACTTCTGCAACACTGCCTACAGAAAAAGTAGGCAACTAAAGCACTCATTTGCTGGGACACAATGTACCAAGCATCAGCTTTTACTGTGTACACTGTTACTGCATAGCATTTATCTCACTCTACCTTTCTTACTACACCATAACAATTTTTCCCTCAGCGCATCAAATATAGAAGTGTGGATTTAATGACCAGGAATCACTTTGGAGAAATAGTGTCTACTGTTTTTGAGAGTGCTAGCTGCACCTATCGATGACCACAGGAAGGAAAGTGTGTTCAACATTATAAATATTCCGCCTGTGGTACATGCACATATGTAATCAACATAAACAGAAAAGAGCAGCCTATTTAGTCTTCTTTATACCATATTACATTTTAATCCTTTGCTGGCTCACCTGAAACTTCTTATCAAATTAATTTATGAAACTGAATTGGAAAGCTGAATTTACAATTTTTGGGGGTTTCACTTTAAAAAGTCTTCTACTTTAAATCTATTTCCTTGTCTTTGAAAATCTGGATTAAAATTTAGCAAAGAGTCTATAGGAAATGTTTATGTTTATATAGGTCAAAGCCTATCAAGACACTTCTGGACAATCTTGGAGGCAGACTTGAAGCAACTGTACCTTTTTGAAAGTTTGAAGGGCTATATTCTTTTTTCATTAAAAAGAATATGTTGCCTACACATATTAAATGCAAGCCTGTCATTAGATTACATTACTGACCTTCAGGTGACATGAACTTCAAGTCACACTTTCAAGTCTTCCATGTATTTCTACATGCCACTCCATATGAAAGTGAATATATTACTGCCTTTTTTATTTATCTTTGGTAAGAAGCAGAGCTTCAGTAATGCCAACACAAGTCTAACATACAATATTGCATTTCCAAGAGGAAAAAATTAGTAACTTTGTGGCATTACAAATGGGAGAAATACCTAATTCAGAATACTTCTGCAAACAAGCTGCACAAGGCATTTTCAGAAACTAAAAAGTTGAAGATGAAAAATGCAAAACCACAACAAAAACCTTGTAGACACAGCATGTGAGCACAAGATATAATCAATATCCCAATTAAAATTGCAAATACAATTCTTTAGAATGAAAAAATAAAATGCTGGCAAGTATATGGCTGAAGTTTACATATATAAATTCACTAAAATTAAAGCACTTTCCACTGAAAACAGTCATGTACAGCTTAAAGTTAGACAAAGCCCTTCCTCACAAATATTTCATGTACTTGAAACTACCTCAATACTGAAAGGAGAAAAAAAATAAGCTTATTCAACTTACATCTTTCTCTGACCGATGTGGGAACATCGATGATTGGCTGTAGTACATGTTCTCATCATGGTAGTCACCATCAACCCCCTCTACAAACTTCTTCCTTGAAGCACCAAACATGCTGTTTGTCACCTAAATAAGAAGAAAAACAATTATATACCACATATGATTTGGTTTGCTACATACTTGGCATATATATTTAAATATACGTAAGGATTGTTAAAAAAAAGTTTCTAAATATTTGAAAACGCTTCCTAAAAAATCCTTTCTGTATATTGCCAATGTAAGGGTTCTTTCAAGAGGGATTTTCATGCAACAGAAACTCGTATTCCAGAAACAACTGGGGTGGGCAGAGGGGACATGCTTCATTTTTTGGAGGGGTATTTTTTGTTGGTTGTGTCTGCGTTCCATGACCTTTCAACCAAATTTATTTAAAATTACAGACTGTCAGAAAATGAAAGAGCAAACTTCTCTTTCAATCCAAAAGAAGAAAATTAAGGCATATTCTTTAGAACTCAGTTACCTGAAAATAAATAACAAAAATAAAATAGAGAAGAAAAAAAAAAAACTGTGAAATCACTTCCATGTCTCATCACCACAACTTTGGAAAAGCAGCTTTCTACTTGACCCTACTCAGATCCATGATTAAGTAAGAGAAGGTTGAGCTTAACCACACTCAACAACCTCATCACAGACTGGCAAAGTTACTGCAGACAGCCCATAAAAAACCCCTGGATTTTATTTTGCCCTTACTGCCACAGACACACACAAAGACAGAGCTGCTAAGTCAGGAATTGGAAACTAAAGAAACAGCAACCACACAGCTGGTCACAGAACCTTAATTCATTAGAAAATTTAATCCTGCAGCAAGGTCATACAATGTTGCTAAAGCATCCACTGCACACAGTGCATATTTATATACGTGACTCTTATTTAATCTATCTGACAATGAAACACTATCACAGCACAGTGTGGGCTAACCAAGCCTTATTTTAACCTAACAAGTTAATGTTCAAACCAGTGAAACGGCACAAACTGGTCAGCACAGAGCAACTTGCCCAGTTTCTTGTACCATACGGGGAGACTGGAGAGAGTGCAAACAACAGGACGGTAATCAACCCCGAGCTACTGCACTACTTATCTTCACACGGATCTTTATCATCTTGAAAGGTAAGGAAGCTGAGTTACAGTTAGCTTACGAAATGCTCTGAATGCTAAGATTTACTGTCTTCACTACCAAACAGCTTTAGATGAACTTACAAAAACACAGGTTGATTTTTAACATTTTTTTTAAAGAGTCAGTTTGCACTACCTTAGGCTCATGCTCAAAACTGAAGTTTCCAAGTATTTATTGTGGTTGGTTGCAAGAAAAGCTACTTTCAGCCTGAAATCCTCTAATCCCTGCTGACACAAAATTACTGTGATATTCCTCACAGTGTGGATTATTCAAATTTCACCTTTACTGAGGAAGATTTGTAGGCAGTGTTTAAATGAGTACTCCTACTCTGGTAACAGCTTAACCCCATGATTTCAAAGTCATAGGACTTTTGACCAAAAGTAAAGTCAACACTTAGAATGCATTTAATACAGCTATACTCACAGAACAGCCCTAAAAGATTTAGCTAAACAAGTCTATTCTATTACTCCTACAAGGGGGTTTCAGATCTTCAGACTAGTAATATTTCAAAACATATTTATAACCTTTTATACGGATGTGAAGGATGACGTGTAAAGGTACTGCATACCTTCTTCAGATGAAACTTGTGCTTTATGATATTCACAAAAAATGTGCAAATGTAAGGTCCCAAACTGCTAGAATGCATTCAGCTGACTTTCACACTTACAGTGAAGCTTTCATTACACTGTAAGCATATCCCACTGTGTTAATCCCCCTACAATGCAATTATCACCTACCAGATGGGATGGAGCATTTAACAGGCTAAGGGGATTATCTTGTCCTTTGCTCTGCCTGAGCAAAGTGCAGAGAGATGAGCAGTTGCCCTCAATGGCAGTAAAAATGATAGTGAAATGCTTTGGTGAAGCTATCTCCAGCAATGAAGAGAAGCTGTGAGTCTCAACCAACTACTGCTTCTGAGAAGCAGTAGTCAGCTCCTCACAAGCCCCGAAGAATTTTTTGATGCTCCTTTAACAATACCTGGGATAAGGATTTTTTTTTTTTTTTTGGCCACATAACCCTCTCTTGTGATACATCATCACAATAACAAAATTGAATAGTCACGGAAAGCAAGACACTGAAACACACACAGTACTGTACTAATGCACTGCCTAATCCTACACTATTATACAGGAGCTATATAAGGGGAAAAGAATGGTTCTGTCTTTGACCCTGCAGATTTTGATCTTATTTCTGCAAATGGCTAGCTACACATGCACCATAAAGATTTCTGAATCAGTGGGTCACAGCTTTCAAAATATATGTTTATAGTCACTGCAAGAAAGCTAGTATGCCCAAATATGAAGTCTATCTGCTGAAAAGCTGAAAGGTATTTTAAACTCTCCACTGGATTTAAACTAAGAGATGATTTTCTATACTGATATCATACAAGACAGTGGCCCAAAAAACTAATCAAGACTATGGCCTGAAAACTGATGAAATGCAATGATATTAATATGGAGTCCAACAAGTGCACATCTATTAAGAAAGAAATTAAGAAAACTTTTAATAATTAGAGAAATATTGATCTTTTTATTGGCAATCCATATTTCTACATGACACCTAACAGAACTGTGCTGATGAACCCCAGAGAGCAGAGCAGTGCACTGCAGACTGCAGCTGCAAGGAAAGAGGGGACGTCTGGAGGAAACCTGCAACCCCATCACTGAACCCAACTCGAAGACCTTCACTTCAAAAACTTTTTGCAGAGACTGACACTTCTTCACAGCAGCAATTTTGTAAGCAATTTTGTGTCATTCAAAGCTGCAAAGAGAAGCAGTCGCACACAGTGCTCAAGCTGTCCATACACTCTCTGAGGGTGGCAGAGGCACTGGAGGGCATGCTGGCAACTGCCTGTACCCCCTAACAGGATTCCTCTTCGCTAGAAAGAACTGCCACTCTTTCAGGATGAACCACAGCACAGACCACAACAGAGAAACACGGTGGTACAATTCATGCCACTATCCACCCCTGACACAGAACTAACAGCACAATAAAAGACCAGTAACAGAAAGAGCAGGAACTGGGATGAGACACTTAAGTTGCAGCTGCTGTAGCCAGGTTGCTTACTTTTTGCTTGTTTTGAAGCTAACACCAGCAGCCAGTTTATCTACTTCCTAGTAGTCACCAGTGACCGACTGTAAACAGCTGGAATACTTCAGATTCAGAGCACTTATGCCCAGGCAGACTTTTATATTACAGCAGGTTCATGCAACGGCAGTGTCATATGATTGCCAAGTTAGCAGTAGGCACCTTCATATTAACTTATTCCAGTATTCACTAACATACACATTAGCCATTCATCCTACAAGCGTATGCACAGAAATTGAAAAAACACTGTTGCAGTCCTCATAAGAAGGTGTGAGAATAACTGGGTCTGTGCCAAATGTGGGAAGATCTACAGATGGAACTTTATTGCTTATTTCTTAGGACAAGAAGCCACCAGGAAACCTCATACACAGAGACTGCAGCTCCATTTTCATAAACTGATAGATCATCGTCCAATCAGCTACAAAAGTAAATACAGCAAAGTTCATGGAGCACTTCCAAATACATTTTAAACCCTTTGGAAAGTAACAGCGACCTGAGGTTTTGTACCTTCACAGAGCCTAGATTGGTGAGGTGAAGAAAGGTAGAAATCAGCTCTTGTATTTAAGTCCCTCATATACAAATACACATATGTCAACACAATCTTACAGAAGTGGTATGCCAGTTGCATGGCAATTTTTTTAAGTAATGAATTCCCATCTAGTCAGCTTAATGTCATACAGATACCTCTCCTAATCCTCTAACTACTCTTCCTGTTCTACTGTGGGAACTCAGTTCTCTCTTGCACAAGACACATTGGCAGTTGTAACCATTCATTAAAAATGTAAAAACGGTGCACTTATGTCAACTCATCCTTTAGCATAATATTGCAAAAGTACTTACAAACCCTACTGGTAGGTCCATGTATAAATATTATTGGAAAATATTTGTGGTAACAGTGGGAAAAAATGGAAGAAACTACATCTTAGGATAGAGTTAAAGAGAGCCAACCAGCCATTTGCCACAAACCATGTCCTCTTCTGATCAGATGAACACAAGGGCTTCTTTCAGAGCACAAGCTGCACCCGGGTCAGGGCAACCCCTGGTTATCAATACAGGCTGGGGGATGAAGAGATGAAGGGCAACCCTGATGAGAAGGACTTGGGGGTGCTGGTGGATGAGAGGCTGGACATGGGCCAGCACTGTCCACTTTCAGTCCAGAAAGTCAGATGTATCCTGGGCTGCATCAAAAGCAGTGAGGACACCAAGCTGAGGAAAGTCATTCTGCCCCTCTACTCCTCTCTCCTGAGACCTCACCTGGAGCACTGCATCCAGCTGTGGGGTCCGTAGCACAGGAAGGGCATCAACCTGTTAGAATGAATCCAGAGGAGGGCCACCAAGATGATTAGAGGGATGGAGCACCTGTCCTACGAGGACAGGCTGAAAGAATTAGGATTGTTCAGACTGGAAAAGAGAAGGCTTTGGGGTGACCTAATTGTGGCCTTCCTCTCCTGAAGGGAGCCTACAAAAAAGAGGGAGCATGTAGTGATAGGACAAGGGGGAATGGATTCAAACTGAAAGAGAATAGGTTTACATTGATGTTAGGAAGGAATTCTTTCCTGTGAGGGTGGGAGTCACTGGCACAGGTTGCCCAGAGAAGCTGTGGATGCTCCATCCATGGAGTGTTTAAGGCCAGGCTGCTCAGGGCTGTGAGCAACATGGTCTTATGGAAGGTATCCCTGCCCATGGCAGGGGTTTGGAACTAAATCTTTAAGGTCTCTTCCAACCCAGGCCATTCTATAATTCTATGTTTAAAAAATCACAACTTCAAGCTAATGTTATCAAGCAAAATGCATTCTTCTGCAGGACATTCCCTAACAACCAGGGAAACTAGAAGAACTGTACAAATTTTAAGAACTTGAAGAATCTAATAAGCAGTTTGTTGTGGCCATTGACCTGTATCCTTCAGCTGAGTATGTAACACATGACAACCAGCAATACTTATTTTTAAAAAATAATTTAAAAACTTTTAAAGAAAAATATTTTTCATTGCAAGGAACACTGCAGTATAGCATATTTCAGCACACAAAAACATGTCACCAATAACTGAAAACATGCTACTGACACAGAATTTGTAAGGAAAAACTATTTAAAACTTTGTCGTCTTAGGCTGCCAAGATGATCTTCTCTGTAATCACTTATAAAGTGTTACCATGATTGTATACTAAGTTAGTTTAACAGCCAGAAGCAAATTATACTATTAAAAAAATGAAAACTAATTATGTTTCTGATTTGCAGTATTACTATAGGTAGTGCCACTCATGAGCCATGAACATACCCAAATCTAAACTGATACTATAAAATATTCCCTGAGAATATTTTTCATTTTCCATAGAGCAAAAATACTGATCACTGCAGTACAACTGGTTATACTTATCTTTATGAGAGCTGAAAACTACACACAGTAATACAAGTTAAACAACAAAAAACCCCACAACATTTTAGGAAATGGAAATATTAGGAAATATTCAGCAATATCTTCCCTTTCTTACTTAGCCAATTACTGTGGTGTTTGTTAACATGCACAATATCATTACATGGGAGCAATTAGAAGTTGTCATCTCAGTCTGATGATATAGAGCATCTATCCATCCATATGCTATGGCTTCTGATGTTGCTGTTTAGGTTTTAATATGCAAAGGCAAAAATTTACTTTACTTCTCTCTGTCACAAATCAATGTTTTCACAAAAGATAACATACTTACACATCCAAAGTATCTGCAAAAGTGACCCTTAATGTGCCTTTTAGTGAGAAATAAGTGTCTCTAAAAATGTCTATCAAAAAATCACATGAACAACCAAATCAGCCTGCAACATATAGAATTTGAAATTCCATCAGTTGGTAAGATATCATAAATTCAATTTACAGTAACATCTACTACTCTTTATGGTCCTATTTCTCATTGTCAAAGATAATTCCTATTTGTCCCGAAGTGGAACTGACATACAACAGAATATATATTACCATCTTACTAAATGCAAAAGGTCTTTCAAATCCTAACCCTTCAGTGGTAAGCTACGGCTATTAAACACCACTGGTACAAATAGATACATTTTGTTTCCAACGTGAAACACAAAACAAAACTAGAAGTTGAGATTCTTTGTTCCTTTATTTCATTTCACAATCGCAGTCAGTCCTTTTCTCCAAGATGACTGATAACCTCTGCCATTACACTATATACTTATGCTATGATAGTCCTTCAAACAACTTTGTAGTGCCAAAAGTACATCATCATGGCAAATAGAACATTTCACTATACTGTTTCTTTGTTAAAAAGTCTTTTTCCTTGATGAGCTTAATGGCATAGCTCTGCACTCATTGTAAGAATACAACAGTAAAACAGGTGTTTTGTCCATCTTTTTTTATTGTGTAACCTGCTCTAGGTGACCCCACCTTAGGAGGGGGTTGAACTACCTGATTTGCAGAGGTCCCTTCCAACCCTAACAATTCTGTTAATTTTTTAACAACTGGCTTCATATTCCTTTAACTTATGTAAGTCTTTAAGTTTAAATCTCAGAAACATGGAACACCATTGCATTATAAGAGACAAATCTGTCAAAAAACTTTAAAATTGGATAGCCTTTAGAATAAACTCTGGGTACTTATGTCATATGATACATAAATTGATTATTTTCCAAATTCACAGAGAACTTTAAAAAACAACAGCAACTATCTACTATCTGATTTACAGACTTACTTAGGTCAAGTCTCCAAGCAGTTCAAGATATAACTGGTCTCCTTAAAGCACTGCATGGTCTTTCCTTACAAAAAGGAAATATGACAGACAAGATGCACAGCAACTTCTATGCAGGAACTCCACAGAAAATTTTGAGCATCAAGGAAATAAAGAACATATAGTTATGAGTATAGTTGGACTGCTACATATAGTTAGATTACCCTCCATTCATATTCTCAAGAACAATCATCTATAAGTTAAAATTTTACAAGTCCTTTACAAAGCAATAATGCTTTCAAAAGCTACACTAGAACTACGAATCTCTGCTACATGCAAACTATATCCAAGAAGTGCAGTCCCAAACAAGAAACAAGCCACAGAAATCTCCTGAACAAGATTGACATTCTGTTTTTAACCGTCTTCAACTCTTAGGAAATGAACATTTTAAAACACTCCTAAAATAAAACAGCACAGGAGGAATAAGAAAAACTATGCTACATTAAAATAAAAATAAACCAACACTGAAATTACTAAAGCTAAACATGAAAATTGTGATTACAAGAAACTCCACATGGTTTCATAACATGGTTGACACCATGCCCATCCTGCAGGTTCTACTCCTACTAATTACAGGCACAAGACTTGGACTATGTCAGAAACCAAGAATGGTTGTGGATAAGACTTTGCATTAATCTACATGCCTTTTATGGGTCTGATCAACGAGACAGACTTGTTCAGGAAATAATCTTCTGACATGCACTCGAACAAAATCCAAACACACATAAGACATTTCAAAAACATGAGAAAGGCACCAAGATACTTGGAAAAGCAACAAGAAGGGCAAACAAACCAGTACACCACCTAGAACAGTTTGGGGAGAAACCAAGAAGGTGCCACATGCATTCCACCTTAGTCAGTGATGTGACCTGAGGAGAAGCAGGAGCGTGCCTCCTTTGTAAACATGGCAGTGAAGTCACAAGTCCTGACTACCACACACGTCTGCATCCCCACACACGTACACACAGCTGTATTTTCTGTCAAAGACATGGCTTAGGAATTTTGTTCATCAGAAACAATTATTACTTGTCTGACAATATTATAAATATTAAATAGTATAAATATTTACTTTTACTCAATAAATATATTTAAATATATATCTCACAAATATTAAAAAACCCTCAAAACTAATATACCGCCTTTACAGCCCAATCAGAATGTAAGTATGTTTACCAACTTTCTTATCTTGATGCTACCAGTAACTTGCAGTATTTACAGTCCATTTAAGACTAAGAGTTATTCTAGATTTAATTTAACATTGCATTTTTGACTTGCTATTGTAAATGCTATATGCTTGACTGTGCAATGCCCTTTCATCATGAAAGAGGATTGCATTTTTGAAAGAACTGACAATTGTGCCAGTAACTTTAGGGGGCAGTATGTTGGCTCATATTTTAAATTCAATGCTATTTTAAGTCTGCACGCAGTGAAGAACAGCAAGAATCTTGAAAATAATTTATATACTGACATAGTCCTGTTACCTTCTTATGACAGCTCCTCCATCATAATACTTCTTTAAGAAACAAGTTCAAAAAAAAAAAGTTTTAAAGTACGTTCTCAGTGGATGATCTATCAAGACAATTATCAGCTAAATATACACTATCTGTGTATCACACTTATTTACTGATTGTCTTTTGGGAATACCATCAAAGAAGACATCAGTTACATTAAAAAGCCTGACTTAACTAAAATTAGGTTCAAAACCAAAACAAGCTTCTGAAGTACCTATGTTGTCTTGGGAAAACAAAATAAAACCCAACGAACAAGCAAAGCAGCACATAAAGTAACAGAGACAATCCTGCACTTCTAGTAACTGTTACAGTAAACATGCCTATGAAAACTGGTATTTGGTTAATAACCTTAAAAAGAAGAAATTCAGCTGTAAAGTCTGTAAAGAAGTAAGCAAAGATCTCAAAAATTCCATTCCAGAAAGGTGATCACATTTCTTCAGATACTCTCATAATAGACTTACTACTACAGTGGCACTTTTCGTGGCTCCTCAGAGTTGTGAGTTTCTCTCAACCAGTATTTTGCACCTGAGCCATAAGAAAAACTGCTTTTGGAAAACAACTTTCTACCTTCTTTTGTTTGATAACCTTTGATCCATCCCATTAGGTAATTCAGAAATGCACTGGTTGAAAACTACTTGCAGTTTTAACTAAAATTTGATTTTGTAATTGATAAACATTGAATTTGTGCTTTTGAGTATTTTATTGTAGACAAAAAAAGTTTTCCTGTTTTTCAGAAATTACCCTTTAATAAAAAATTAGAGTAAGATAACCTTTTATTCGGGAAGTGAATCTATTTGAATTTCATTTCCAGTTTCATGCCTGGGCTTGCCTTTTTTGTTGCTTTGTGGCATGTTTGTTTGGTTTTTTTCAAATAATATATATAGAAAGATACTTTACCCAGTTAGATATTCTAGATCTACTCAAATGCACTCTGGAGAGTTCCTTAATAGAGCATATACAATTGTAAAGCCCAGATTTAAAAGATTAGAAAATCCCTACCGCACTAAGTTCTTCAGAAATAACAAAATCCTACCATTCCCTCCAGGCCCCAGAGAAAGAAGTAGGAATTTGGCATTTTCTTAAACACTGCAACACTCAGAGCAAATTGCTGAACACTTCTGTGTTCAGCAAAATTCTGTTGCAGCGAACTGTGTGTATGGTCAAACTCACATGATGGTTGTGCAGTCTGAAAGCTGGATTGGGTAACTGGAGAAATGAATCCATACAATAAAATCACACTAAGCACATGCAAATTGTTCTTCTGAAATACTTAGAACTGTGATAGATTCTGTACATTTCTCATGGAGGCAAAAAAGGACATGGGGGGGGGGGCGGGGGCGGAAACCA
>JAWWES010000041.1:34387166-34428703 GCA_035583135.1 Lophotriccus pileatus | reverse complement strand
CCCCCCCCCCCCCCCCCCCCCCCCCCCCCCCCCCCCCCCCCCCCCCCCCCCCCCCCCCCCCCCCCCCCCCCCCACAATAGTTAAATATTTTTGCACTCCCTACTCTAAAAACTCATTTCTGTATGAAGTAAGTCATAAAACTGGTTATAATATAAGTAACTTCAGCTGAAAACTCAGAGGGGTGCCAAGACAACAAGGCAAAGCAGATATAGGGAACAAAAAGTTTTAGTCTGAAAAAATTGTAATTTGCACAAGCGACAGGGGACTTGAACAGGGACATGCCAGTCTGACCTCAGACTACTGGTCCTCTCTTCTGCTTGTACTCTCCCTCTGCTAAAATGCACCAAAACAGGGCAGTTGTTTAACTACTGCATGTTCCACAATATGTGTACAGGCATGTAGCAAAGAGATCCTCAAGGGACATAAATACACTCCTATGAAGAGAGATAAGCAGGTTAAGTGATAATCAGACAGACCATAAGCCAGGTTTGGAATTCTAGCATCTTAATTTATAGAACTCCCAGACAGGTCAAATATGTTAAAAAATAAAAACAAGTATAGTATGATTTTTTATTAAAAGCTTATAACAGTTCGGGTGGGGGGGGGGGAACCCCTTTTAAGAGGTTTTCATTTTTCATCAGTTTTCTATAGTCATCACATATTCACAAAACGCATTTTAATAGCAATCAGAACAGAAGTTAACTAAGTAAGATTATGTAGGCTGGATTCAGGTTCACAATCAAGACAGCTGCAATGCTAAAATATTTCTTCTCTACCAAGTGTTATAGCTTCGATATCAGAATGACATAGTTTGCCACCTCGGATGTTTGGTATCACTCCCAGCTGCTCAACAACTTTTTCCACAAACAACAGACAACTCAGATGATGCACACATGGACCAACAGAGCTTAACCCAGAAAACAAACCAGGTCCTAGTCTAGTCCAAGTCGGCCAATTGCTCTCACTATGTTCTCACTTCTGCAGCAGAGATAATTGCTCCCAGTATTACAGAAATTATATAAAGGTTCCATTGTAAGGAACAACTCAGAAACCTTTTATATTGATGAGTCCCCTAAGAAGCTATAAAAACAAAAGAAAACTCATGGTGGGATAACATGCAAACAATATTTTACTCTGAAATCAGAATCTGCCAAATCAGAAATTTTTACAAGGAAAGCTGGTGGTGAGGAAAAAGGAAACAACATTCAGGTTTTACGGAGGTTTTATCTCTCCTGGGGATCCAAAAATGAAAACCGTCTGCAGCAAGGACACTGCCAGGGCAGGGGGTGGTAGTGTGGGGAAGGGAGTGGATGAGTCGGAAACATGAAGGTCATCTGGGCCTCACATGCAAAGGAAGATGGTTGCTGATAGTGCAGCAGAGAGGTAACTCTTGAGCAGCATTAAGAGGACAGCATTGATATGCTTGTCAGTGAGCAGTAAGATGACCACATGCATGCTCTGTCGCTGGGAGAGTGTTTTCTTTTTTTTTTCCCTCTTTCTCTTAATCTTACTGTGGTCCTCTGCATCACACCTAAGCTGAGCTGACACAGTTTCATATATCAGACAGAGAGATAAAAGCTTGTAAACCAAGAGGAACAAACAAACCTTGAAACTTAATTCAAATTTGGTTCATGATCACAGGATTCATGTGCTTCCATCATGTCAAATCTCTTCTATGGTGTGAGAAGAATAAAAAATTAAAAATTAAAGAATAGGCCTCCTTTGACTTTTTGCTTTCAGCTGAGACTCAGCCAGGAGGCTAGACTTCAACATCTCTGCTTCAACTTAAAGGGTAACCATTGCTCCAGCTGGGACATTTCCACGTTGATTTTGAACAGGCTGCTCTTTCCAGGAATATCGTAGGGGTTTTTTGGTTGTTGATGATTTTTGCTTGTTGTAGGGTTTTTGTTTGTTTGGCTGGATGTAGTTTTTTGTTTGATTGGTTTTTTTGGGGGGGATTTTGTTTGTTTCCCTTTTTGGGGGTTTTTGCATAACACCAATTCTACTACTTTATAAGACAGCTGCACTGCCTACCCATTTCTTCCCGGATACAATCAAAATTTTCATGCTTATTTAATCTAAAACGTATTTTAAACAAGCCCTGGTTTCCCAAGCATTTCCTGCAGTTGAGCACTGTACAGTCAGATGTAGAGGATGATTAATGGAGTAGCAACAGAATATTTTTTTCTTTCATTTGTTGGATAGAGTTGGTTGACATTAAATAAATCAGTATTAGACCCATTTCTACTCCAGCTTTTGGGAGATGGGGGGAAGAACAGGTATATTTTTGGTGGGTTTGGGGTTTTTTTTTCGTATATGGAGCACAAGGTAAAGATAACTGAAAAAGAGAGCAACTACTTTTTAAAGAGTACATTCACACATATAGTGCTTAATGTAAGCTGCTAATCATTTGTTAGAAGCATCCTCAAGGAAAGGGTAATAACACTTTTTAATTTATGTTGAATTTTAAGAAATACAGGGTTACTTTTGGTTTGGCCTTTTTTTTTTTTTTTCCCACAAAGATATTCTAAAAATAGAAATAGCAGAGAATATTCTGGCCAAAAAATTCATTCTGCACATACAGCACATCAAACATCTTACCTTAAAACACAACTGGAAAATTCAAAACATTATGTATGTTTAATATATCAAATCCTTGAAGGGAAAGAAATATTTACGAGCTGTCACAACTTCCTGGCAGCATACTTGCCTCTCAGTGACTCTCCTTCTCCAGATGAATGTTACATTCTGCAAAGGCGGAAACATTTTCCAGGAGCACAGATAGGTTAAAGTTAAATTCATTTATGGCTTTTTAAAGCGTCCTCCTAAAACATACTTTAGAGTCTGCGACCCTTCAGGTCAAATGCAAAAATGCAAGTTAAAATTACAGACTTCTATCATTTGGTTATTGTTTAATTTTTTTTTTTTTTTTTTTAATGAAAGCCTTAAGACGTTTCCTAAATATTCCAGGGCCCGGCTCTTGTAACGTTCTGACTACATAGTCAGGCTATGTTGTGATTACAGCTGTACTGGGTTCAGCCATAAAATAAAGTGTGACAAAACAACTTTGAATGTTTTTATATCATAGGTACAAGGACAAACCCAGTCTTAAAAACAAAAAAAAGTTGCTGATTTTTTAAAAAGGATGATGAAATAGTAATATAATTATTTAAGACTTTAAATTTCTGAACAGCATTTCTTCCTTATTTTTCATTATTTAAGTGCTAATTGATGTTAGTATAGAATTTTCAGAGTCAGATACTATTCCACACTGGAAAAGATAAATTACAGACTCTGAGCTCCCTACACACAACTGCAAACGCAATCACCAGGTAAAATTAAGAAAGTAGTAAATGCATGTATCATACCTTTCCACTGTACTAATCTTCCACACGTTTCATTTAAACCTCTTCAATCATTCTGTTCTCCATTAGGCTGGCAACAATGAATTAGACTAGCTATGCACTCTATCATTTAAGCACATGGACTTCAGTCAGATTGCTATACTGTAAAAACTTTGGCTTAATATATACTGTAAACTTGGTTCAAATATCAGAACCTAAATGAACACATCATTTTTCAATTAAAAGCAACTCCCCTTGGAAGTGGCAGACTTTACACCACAACATTTTAAAACAGAGCTACCTCAAATTTGAGCTCAGACTGCAAATGTTGCTGAGACCTGACCCAAGTCTCAGACACGGGATGGTCCCCTCCATCTCATACCTTCCTTGCAGTTTCTCAGAAAACTGTTGTATGTAGAGTTCCAAGACAGGACAGCAATGTTTAGTGCCTCAACAGCCTGGTAAAACAAGCAACAGTGTATTGCTTCCTGTTATTCTGGTCTCATTAAAAAATAAAGGAGTACTTTTACTGAAGATGGGTCTACTCAATCTTCAGCTGAAGTACATAGCTTTGCTCACAATTCCTACACCTGACTTCATAAGATTCAGAAGTTATCCTGACCAGCAGCATTACTTCACTTTCATCTAAAGCTGCAATAGCAAAACACTCAAATTAATTTTAGTCTCAGTACATTTTACTGGTATTTCAAATGGGGAAAATAGAGGAGATTTATATCACTACACCACAATCTGATGCCAAATTCTTTCAAGTCTTCTCAGGGTCAGCCAAGTCCTGGAAAAAGTTCTTCTTGCTCCTTGAGTGATGCAAACCCCTCCCCGCCTCCGCTTCCCCTCCTTCCCCCCCCTCCACCCGCACAATTTTGAAACAGAGGTTTGCTTTTAAAAAGACACAGTGTTCCAGAATTAAATCTTAGTCAGGAAAGACACAGAGAGACTGATTTCTTTACCACATTTTCAAAATCTAAGTGAATACTCTAAAGGCATGGATGTGTATTTCTCTGAGCATCAGGCTGCTAAGAAAAAGAAGGGTGACACATTTCAAGGTGAACCTACATACTGGGTAACCGGAGGCAGTTACATGTTGCATAAATTTATAACTATTCTTAATTTAAACAAAACCCAGAAAGTCCAGCTCTCTTTCAGTGACTGAAGTGTACAGTAACTTGCTCTCAAGAACTACAAATGTCAATAGCGTTTACAGATACTGAAATATTCTTTGTGTTTTAACTCCTTCATTACTATAATTTTAAAAAAATTGTTTTTGTATCTTTGTGGGGACATAAGCTTTTTTTACTGCACTGTTAAACAAATATATTCTTTACCATTTTTGTTAACCCTTTCCCCCATTTTAAAGGGAACTTACCCAAATGCTTATTGCTACCAAGAGAAATGTTCCTGAGGGCAGTGTACATAAACAGCCAATAGAGCAGCACTGTGAACAATCTGTAACTCCCAAAATGTAGCCACACACAAAAAGGTATGTTTTCCTAGTTCTGCCCAGAATTTATCTTCAACAAACTAGTTCAGCAACAGCAATACTATTAATATATACATATAAGTATAAAAGAACAAAAAAAAGTATATTTCAGATAGTGACTGGACATACATATCATACATCAAAAGCTGTTTGCTTATTAACAGAAAAAAACCTCAACAAGACTGCTTTATTGCCCACATCTAAGTGAAATGCAGAAAAAAATCCATCTCAATCAAATGATTTTTTTTTTAAGAATCTGAACTTACACTGTTACCAAGAAATTATATTGCAGACAAACTATTTGCTTCCAACATTGGAGATTCCTAGAAGGGAGGATCTACTATTCCTAAAGTACTGCCCTGAATTTTTTCAAACAACTGCAAAGAAAGGTGTAGATGACTCAAACTAAATACCTAACAAAAGCCCTGAAAGCAGAACAAGGAAAACTAGATACACTACAGATAGGTGGTAGAAAGCTGTTCACTTAAGTCTCAAAGTGTTCTTTGAAAATAAGAAGGTTGTTTAGGATACTTTAAAATTCGTTTGAAAGTGTCAGTAAATCAGTTACAGGGAGGGTGAATACTAACACAAAACCATGATCCACTATAGGCTGCAGTTACAAAAACTTAATGGCAAACAAGTTTTTTGGATTTTGAAGTGACAGAGAGAAACCTTCTACACATTCACTGGACAATTCTTACATGAATAATCTAATTCTTACATTGAGGAATAGGAAGATTTTTTTTGTTTGTTTTATAATTAAAGATTCATTAAAGTGTGAATCATCACCAAGCAAGATTTTCACAAGGCATAATGTTTTACAGCAGTGAAATCTTCTGTCACAGTCCTGCTACTGGTTGGCTCCTTACATTTTCAGTCAGTTGGATCCTTGGTCCAGATGTGCTATAACCATGTGGTTCCAACCATGGTTACACCATGCTATAGCAGGTGGGACAATGAAATAAGGACAGCCTCAATTTACAGTATGTTAACTGCTAGGGAACTGTATCTGAAGATGAAAGCAAGCACCCTGTTGTTCAAATGCACCTTATTAGAAGGATGAATCCCTGTATAACGGTCAACATTATTAAGAAAGTATAATATGTAGCTGATCACATGGGTTGTAAAACTGAACTAGGGTGACCAATAAAGTTGCCACTCTACATTTTTTCATCATGCCCCTTCCACAGAGGCTGCTGACAAGTTAGAGAACACAAGTAGCAACTGAGGTACCACGACTGAAATTCACATAGGATTTGCTACACAAACCCTGTCCAACCATCCCTACAGCAGGTACAGACACCTCTGTGACAGAAGCACAGAATCAATTAAGATGGAAAATACCTCTGAGATCATCAAGTCCAACCTATGACCTAACACCACCTTGTCAACTATACCATGGCACTAAGTGCCACAATCAGTCTTTTCTTAAACACCTCCAGGGACAGTGACTCAACCACCTCCCTAGGCAGCCCATCCCAATGCTCAATCACTCCTCCTGTGAAGAACTTCTTCCTAAACCTCCTCTGATAGAGCTTAAGACTGTGCCCTCTTGTCCTGTTGTTAGTGGCCTCCCAGAAGAGATCAACCCCCACCTGGCTACACCCTCCTTTCACATAGTTGTAGAAAGTGATAAGGTCTCCCCTGAGCTTCCTCTTCTCCAGACTAAACAACCCCAGCTCCCTCAGCTGCTCCTCACAGGACCTATGCTCCAGATCTTTCACCAGCCTTGTTGCCCTTCTCTAGACACACTTCAGCACCTCAACATCCTTCCGAAACTGAGGGGCCCAAAACCGGACACAGTACTTGAGGTGAGGCCTCACTAGCGCTGAGTACAGAGGAAGAATCACTCCCCTGATCCTGCTGGCAAGAACACAGCAGGTATATCACCTCGCTTTCACTCCACGGGGTGCCAATCAGCATGCAGCACCTGCATGCTATTTTCTTTATTTGCCCAATTGTCTTTTCACTGGGAAAGAATAACAACAAAAATGACAATAAACCCAAGGATAGTAAAAGATCTTTACTACTGTTACCTTCATGCTTCTCATTTCACATCAAGCTTTAAGCCTCAGTCTAAAATTTCAATTGAAAAAAAAAGGTATTGACCAGTGCTTGTTAATTCATGATTCAAAAACAACACTAAAGGAAAATAACCTATCAGAAGGCCATGAAGAACATACAGAGAAAAGATGCATGATCTGAAGCATCTTTTGTTGTTATATATATAAATTTGCTAAACTTTAGATTAAATGTTTTGGGCATGCATAGCCCTAGTTAAGCAGATAAAACTAATGAGTTGTAAATTTTCTTTTAAAATATAAAAAAAAATTATATAAAACTTTTAAAAAAGACTTACAAGTTTCTACATTTCAGGCTATTTACAAAAGAATTAATTCTACATAGACTTTCAGGATACTATGGCTCTGAGCACTTGCAAAGTATTCTCTGAACTCTCTGTGTATTCATTTTTCTAGGCTTCCTGAGAAGTCTCTGGTTCAGATTAATTGACAACAAACTGAAATGAAAACATTTAGGTTTTCTATTTTCTAGGTAGAAAGTGCATTCATGGTCAGTTCCACTTTTCTCCTTTCGTTATCATTTTCCAGTGTAACCACCTTCTTTCTTAAAATGCTGATAAATTTCATGGGGAAAATTACTTCAAATCTTAATTATTTATAGTGATCCAACAAATAAGGAAGAAAAGCTGTGGCTTAGCCTAATTAGGAGAAAGACAGGAGTCCCTCTGGGAACTTTGTGACTTACAATATTTATCTGAACTTCTACTCTGTACTGATGTTTCCAAATTTCTTCTCATCAAGAGCTGAGTATGCATGCTGCTCCCTATAGGAATTCTCTAGTCCTTTTCTGTAAAGACTACTAACTTTTATAATTAGTCTTGCACTTACATTAAAGTAGAATTTTACACATGGCTCCCTCGCTCCATATACATTCATAGGGACAGACATCCTCTGAATCAGGGGTTCTGAAATATAACTGCTTCATTCCTGTTCACAGCAACAAGTCTGTTTGCAAGGATTTAATACAAACAAAAATCCGTATCTGAAAACATTCTCACAAAAGCATCTCTCAGTTCCAAGTTCTGTTCTAAAATACCTACTTTTAAAGGAAGAAAAACATACAAAGTATAGTCTTGTGTAAAAGGCTTCTGTGAAACTCCCTGGCATCAAAATTGCTAGAAACTGGAAATGAGAGACAGAGATACAGAAGTGTACAACCAAATTAGGCTTCTTTCACAAGACAAACTCGTTTTAATACTTCAAAAGGAACAGAGCTGAAGATTACTCTCAATAAATTAATGACTTTTCATCTATGGATCCAGTATTTCAAAACAGGTCTGTCTGGTACTGCTTCACAAAGTATCAGATCTAGTCTAAATTTAAATAAGCAGGGCTGCACTGCCACTCCTGAATCACATGCCCAGGGGCTCTCAAGCTATACCAGTCTTTATTCCTCCTACTCTGTGTATGCATCTCTCTCAAGCATTTCCGGCTTTAAGAAGTGATCCTATTGCCTAGTTCAGAACATAAATTCATGAACAAGAACAGTCATCTCCCTTTCTTATCACAGCAATTAAGTCAGGACAACTTTTGTCTTCCTGATAGCAAGGTACCTGGAACCACAACTTTTCAAACTCTGGTTAGTAGCCTGCATACTGCATTACTGCACTTTAAACACTGACCCTCAAAGCTGAGCTTTCACCTGGCACAGGGAAGTAAATTTCACACCACAGGCTGCTCAGATCTCAGCTTTTTTTCCAAGCACTACATGGGAGACCGAAGAGAAACACGCTTTGCTACAAAAAGTAATTCTCAGAAACTACTGATGAAAAGCTGCAGTTTCTATTGGTAAATTACATACCCAGCCTTGCTCTAGGAAAGCCAAAACAATCTGGAGACTGCTTTGGAAGCAAAAGCAACACACTGATAAATTAGTCTGAGGGACAAGAAATCAACCTGTGGCAAGCCTAGCTTTTTCCCAACCAATCTGGGATTCTGGGACAACTGCTAGGATCCCATAGGAGAAAGTCCACATTCAGATTTAATCCTCAAACTGAACTCTAATTGAGCATAACAAACAACAATACGTGACAAAAGAAAGGAAAAACTCTTTAAAATTACTTCTGGGACTTTCCACAGTGTATCATTAAATTCAAACACATATTGCCAAAATGTAAAACAGAGTAATCACAAAAGCAAGCTATTCTTGAGGTTTACTAACTCTTCTGCTCATCTTAATTTAACGACTCCTAAGCATGTCATGACGTGTTTCTGGGAACGTGACCATGCTACTTTAACATGCTATTTGGCAAAACCCCAAAGCTAACTCATATGTTTTTAACTTCATGCCTTCTTATCACATTCCCTTCCCAACCCCTCCCCCCAATAATCTGTAGTCTCTAATTAACGCAGTATGCAGACCACTCAAATACCTCCCAAATTCACAGGAATGTAACAAATGTTATATTTAAAATGGTGTAATACCCAATTTAGAAATGTCACCTCCTTCCTACTCTACGCTTAGGCCATAAATATAAAAACTGGCTACACTTACGTAGCACCACAGTCTGAGATTTGCAATGAAAAAAACAAAGCCACTGTATTTTTACTTACTGATGTAAAGATAAAACAGTCCTGAAACTGAACCATCCATCTTCAAAGATGATTTTATTGAATTAAATGTAATGCTATCCTGAAATATCCCATATCATTATTAACAACATACATTTCTGCATGAACAAAACTAAGGGGATTTTTTGCAGATCTTTTTAGCCTTTGCCAATTGAGCTAAAGGAGCACTAAGCATTCCAAAGAACATTTATGTGTAAAGCAAATTCTGTTAACACAAAAATTGTAATGATTTATTTTATTTAATTTTTTAAGGCGATAAATAAAATGTGATTGTTATTCACATGCCAAAATGCAGAATTCACCCACCCACTGTATGGAACAACTACTGCAAAGTTCCAGTCAAGAACCTTGTGTTAATTTCTGTTATGATTACAAACTACAGTAAACGATACTGAGGTGTAACAATTACTGCAGTATATTTCAGTGCACTAAATGTAGTAAAACACCATCAAAAATAAACAAAGTGATTATGTCAAATCACTTTATAAGTTATACTACATAAGTTATGTTCAATTTTGGGAAGACTATCAGAAAGAACATTTTATTTACAAATCCTAAAGAAAAGTATTTGCAAAAATTTTTAAAGCACATGTAAAAGTAAACATACTTGTTTTAATTTCTCTCAACCATTTAAATGCACATATGCATTATCCCAAGGCACTTTTAAAAAAAAAAAACTCATAAAAGAAGGGAACACTTTAATACACTTCAAAGTCAGTTCCTTCAACACCTCGTTGTTTAATCTATTATCTTAATATTTTAAAGACCAAAATCTTATATTTTGATAGATATTCCCACTTTCTTGGAATAAGGTTCTCTTTCAAGAACCTTAAGTGCACTGAAAACAGCAACCTACCTACACACTGTACTTTTGCCCATTAATTTTTTGTCTCTGATGAGGTAAGCAAATTTTGACTGATGACGACTTCCTGTAAATGAAGTAGATTAATGAAACATTATTAGTAAAAAAATATTGTTATCTTCCAAGCTTCTTACAATTCCTACTGTTCCATAAACAGGAAAAAAATCCACTTGAAAACATCTTATGGACTGTAAATAATATGAAAATAAAATAAAAAGCTTCTGAGTAGTTTTAAAGCAAAAAAAAAAAAAAGCAATAAAAATTAAACTGAAACAGGAGTCATTAACTGGAGAAATTTCATTTTAAACCCAAAATTATTACTCGCTTAGAGACTTGGGATAAAGATGTATCAGCAGTCTTGCAATTTTTTTCCCAGGAAAAGAAAGTTCATAAAATTAACTAAAAGACTAGAGATCTCTAACGTATCTACAGATCCTTTCTCCAAACAGAAAGGCACAGATGCCTTGATCCTGTAAAGAGAAGTTATTCTAATAATACAGATTTGTCTCTCAAGAAAACCACATAAGAAATCATAAATGTTCCCAAAGTTGCTTTTAACTGTGTGTAATTTATTCTCTGATAACCCAAGTAGAACTTAAATACTGAAAACTCCTTATTATCCATCTTAAAAGGAACTTTTCCTCCTTACCAAAAGACAGAAATGCTTTCAAACCAGTGCTTGGGACAGCAAGGGAATAAGTCCAAATTTATGGCCCAACAGTTTTCAGAGATGAGTGGAAAAACAAAACCCAAGCTGAAAGCACAGAATCTCTGTTTCCAAATACAAAGAAGAAGGAAGAGAAAAACCATCCCCAAAAGAAATCTTAGTTTATTAAGAAAATAATAGGAAGAAAAAAAAATTAAAAACCAATACAACCACCACCCCCCAAAAAAACCCCAAATAATAAAACAAACGAAAATCAACCAACCAAAAAAAAAAAAAAAAAAAAAAAAACCACAAAAACCCAAAATTAAAATAAAATTAAAAAAACAAAAACAATTAGGAAAGCAGAGAATGACCTTTCAGGATTTGGTGAAGGAACCAGCTGTTGCATACAATCATAAAGTTATCCTTTTTTTTCCCACCAAAAAGCCAAAGAACATACCCACACTGTAAGAGTGATGCCCAGAAGAGGCAAACCACAACCAAATGTGGGTACTGCAGCTACACTGTAAAACTCCACGAAGTGTTTTGCACGGTCCCTTCTCACCATATGTAGTGGGTTTCTGTGGCTGGGTTTTGGTAGCAGTGGGGCTACACAGGTGGCTCCTGTTACAAGCTGCTAGAAGCTTCCCCTGTCCGGTGGAGCCAATGCCAGCCGGCTCCAGGACAGATTTCCAGCTGCTGGCCAAGGTCAAGCCAATCAGGAGTAACAGTAATGCCTCCGGGATAACATATTTAAGAACAGAAGATTGTTGCACAGCCAGGGAAGAGCGTGAACATGTGAGCAACTTTGCAGACACCAAGGTCAATGCAGAAGGAGGGGCAGGAGGTGTTCCAGACACCAGAGCTGAGGCCCTGCAGCCCGTGGTGCAGCCCACGGTGGGGCAGCTGTGCCCCTGCAGCTCACGGAGGACCATCAGGGTGCAGAGACCCACCTGCAGCCCATGGAAGAGCCTGTGCTGGAACAGGTGGATATCCGAAGGAGGCTGTGAGCCCATGGGAGGCCCAAGATGGAGCAGGGTCCTGCTGGTGACCTGCAGCCCATGGAGAGAGGAGTCCACACTGAGCAGGCTTTTTCCTAGGTAGGACTTGTGACCCCTATGAGAGGGACCCCACGGGAGCAGGGGAAGGAGTCCTCTCCCTGAGCAGTGGCAGAAACAATAACTGAACATAACCCCCATTCCCTGTCCCCCTGCAACGCTGGGGGGGGGGAGGGAGAACACAGAAGGAGAGGTGGGGGAAGGTGTTTTTAAGACTGTTTTATTTCTCACTCTTTGGATCCTCTTGGTAATAAATTTAAATACTATCCCCACTTTGAGTCTGTTTTGCCAGTGAAGGTAATCAGTGACCTCTCACAGCTGTTACCTCAACTCATGAATCCTTAGCTGGTTTTTTTTTTTCTCTCTTCTTTGTCCAGCTGCAGAGGGAGAGGGAGATGGCTTTAGTGGTTACCTGGTATCCGTCCAGGGTCAATCCACTACACCATACTTTCCTAAGGTTCCTGACCTCAGAAAAGCAGCAAAATTACAAAGTAGTTTTACTAACTAATTTGTATATGCTTATTCTGCAAATTTTTTCTTCAGCTTTAAGAAAGACAACAAAAACACTTCACTGAAATTATTCCCAAAGCACTGACATTGCAGGGGACCTATTCAAGGAGGCTACCACCAAACATGGCCTTGAGTGTCTGACAAAAGCAACCAAGTTGCCCAGGCCCACAGCAGTTAGCTATAAAAATACAAATTATACTACTTAAATCTTACTGGCAGAATCACTGCCTGAAAAAGGACTGGATCTTTCAAGAACTACAGTGCTATAGGACAGAAAACTTTACAGTTACCAAAACTCTCTTCTCCATAGATTCTAAATTCACACCATATTCAGTAATGCTGCTTTCTTTACTTGTCTTAAAATGTTATGATTTCAATTCTACCATCCTACACCTGACAATATTACATATTTCTCCTAACATTGTAATAATTCAGACTCTAATAAATTTATTTTATTTCATTAAATCCAGACTTGCTACACGTGGAATGGCTCTTTCATCCTGCCTTATAAATCTATTGGTGGGAGCATGTACCATAGCTGACATGAAAATATACCAAAATCATAAGAGAAATTAAAGAGAAAGGGTTATATTCTTTTCCTGAATAGATACTACAACTTGATCACAGCATAAGCAACTGGTGCTAGGGTATAATCAGTAAATAAGTGTCATAATTCCAACACAAAACTAGATTCCCCCTTTGTTTTGTAAGAAGGGAAAAGGCTTGGTTTGCAAAGCCCTCTATGCAGTCACAGAAGGAGCTGGGTTTCTTTCAGCTCCTCCCTCTCCTCTGTTTACAGCATCAACACCAAAGAAGCTCTCTGTTCAGTTCCAATGCAAGAAAGGCATCTCATGCCATTATAATGCAATCTTTACCAGACAAATTAAAATAGCATTGATGAAATTCCAAAACACTTAAGCCTCATCATTCCTAATACAGGGACTGATAAAGCACAAGTGGGACCTTACTCAAGTACCAAAATATGTATGACTGAAGAGCATTATAGACAAACCAAATTGGAAATAAATACATTTGAATGAGAAAATGCCAATCTTTATGTTGTTATGTATGTATATAACGTTATATTGAGAAGACAACGTGCTAATAAAAATATTGGTCTATTTCACCCATACAAACACAAACTCTATTCTGATTTAAATCACCACATCATTACAGGGTTTTTGCTCTCCAAGTTTTATGTGAAATGAGAATTCTTTGGCCCAGAGGCTGTGCATCAAACTGTATTCTTCTTTTCCAAACCAGACGTTAATTTGTTGATTAAAAATTTTGCAGGAAACGTTAGATTCTCCATAGAAAACAGTTACCTCATACTCGAGAGGCTGACAGCTGCTACCATGTCCTGCATGGTAGTTCCTGGCTCCTGCTGAGCCTTCACTTCTCCAGAAGGTGAGTGCCAGTATCTCTTGGATAACACCACTAATGGCTCTCAGACCCAGGAGAGACTTTACACAGCCACCCTGAGGAACCTATTCCAGCATCTGACCCAAAATTCCCTCCAACCTCCTGAAAACCCTTTTATACAAAACATCGTGATGATCTTGTCCCTCCTTTGGTGCTTGTGAGGAACAGTATTATACTCGTTCCCAGCAGAGAACAGCTCTGCTCTTCTGATCCATCTTGCTAGAACCATTCCTTTTTAGTCCTGTAAGTACAGTACTCCACATCAAGTCCTAACATCTTTGAATGCAGCAACAGTACTTCACTACTATTTGGACACAGGCACTCATGTGAATACATCTTGGAACAGCGTCAGCTTCCTTCTCTCCCTCAACAACATACAGCAGATCTGAATGTCTTACTGCTCACTACAAGCATTACATCCTTCCTTTCTAATTGACCCAGTACTCCTCATCATGTATTTTTACTGTTTAGCATTTCTGTATTTGCCTTTTTATACAAAATGGGTACATTTACTTTCTATTCTATCAGCTGGTAATTCAGGAAAGTACAGACAAGTACTAGGCTCAAGAAAACGTATATGAAACCTGACGTATCCCCACAGTTTCACAGCGAAGTACTCATACTACAGTTTTCCAGACAGCTGATTGAAACTTCAGTCTAGGACAAACCTACACACCTCCTTAGCTAAGTTATGTAGACCATATCAGGGTATGTTGAAAGCTCTTCTTAAAACACACGGTATCTACTGCTACTACTCTAGTCAAATCTTCTGCGCCACCACCAGAGAACGTGACTGCTTCAGCACCAACTGATTTTGTACAAAATCTCTCTCAAAATAAGCTTCAAGACCAATACCCAATCAAATTCCATCTACAATGCCAGCTTTGCAACCCTTAACCAAGTCACCAACCCTCCATTCTAACAAACTGAGAAAAAACATCGTTAAGTACTTAAAAAGCTTAACAACAAGAGAAAGAAGACAATACACTCTAAGAGGCATGTTATTCGAAAAAAAGACAGAGTGGAGGCCACAGAAAAATAAAAAACAATCTACGCAAAAAAAAAAAAAAAGGAAATGGCTATTAGCTTAAGATTTGACAAAATCACAAAAAATACAAAATTTTCCTCAAACAACAGCTTCCTTTCCCCCCTCTCCTCTTTGATTTTTATAAATACTATGCAGTATTCACATTGACACAGTTCCACTTGGAATTTCAGACAAGATAGCTTGGACAATTGTCTTCATACAAAAAGATCCTAGTAAAAAAAAAAAAAACCAAAACACACATAGTATGGGCCAGAAAAATGGAAAAATATTTCTTCAAGCATTCCAAACTTTAATACAAGTTAATGCAATGCTGAAACAAAAATGTCTCTGGCTTTAGGTCACATATAACAAGGACAAATAGAAATATTTCACTATTGGAAAGATTTCATTATTTAATTTACAAATTCTAGTAAAAATGTCAAAACAGTGTTTATACTAAAAAACATTAAAATACAAATGTCATTTTGCAAAATTTCCTCTATGCTAAGCTTGGATATAGCTTTTTATATTCTGTTTCTATTTGTGATACATGAGTTTACTACTTGCATTTTGAATATCGGACAAAGCTGCCCACGTTTTTCCCTTGGAGAAATTTTTTCTCTGTAGTCTTATACTCACTAGGTCTTGATTGATGGAGAATTTTATTATTTTTAATTTTCATTTGCTTTTGTCATAGTTGAAAATTAAATTTATTCCAACATCTTCCTTCAAATTCAAATATTCTTATACTGCTTTGACTTTACATACTTGAAAAACCTTCATCTGATCAGTGATTCTAATCCCAACTATTTTTGGTCATTTTCAGGCATAAACTGTTGAGAATTTTTTTTTCTTACAGAGAAATACCACTCTCATCCTGTGTGTACTAATGCATAAATAAAAAGAAAAGGTTTCTTTAGGTACTGAAGCCCTTTTGTATGCTCCACCAAACGAAGCAAGTCTGCAGCACAGGTTCTTTGCCAGCAACTGAAAAGCTAAGAAACAGCTGCATGAAGAATCCTGCTTTCAAAAACACTTAGGCTTGCCTTACAGACAGGCAAGAGAAGTGTCAAGGGAAGAATCACTCCTGGAGTGATCTCAAGCCACTGACTACAGAAGAAGTTTAAAGAGGTAGATTTCAAGCTTGTTACTTACTAGTTAAATATAAGTGAGGCAGACCTACTCACTGGATCTAATTGACCATATTTCACATTTCCTCTGATCTTACCGATTGGAACAAAGCAAATAATCCTAAAATTGTCACGCCAGAATTCCAATTGTTCATGCTAAAGAGAATGCCACCATTTTATTTGTCACACGCTAAAACAACCACCAGCTAAAATGAATAGCTAATTAATCATGCACAATAAATTAAAATTTACCACTTACTGTATTTATCTGCAGCTCACTTATTTATGCTCTCAATACTCTATTTCAACTGTATCTTGCACCATCTAAAATGGCTCTAAATTGACACTAGTATCTCAGGATGCAGCACTTGAAGCCTAAAGTAGAACAGGCACCAATAAACTGCTCTTATAACAACCGAAAATTATTTACAAACTACTCAAACATGCAGAGCTTTGGCAGGAGCACAAAACAACTACACAAAAGGTAGTTAGTTAACAGAAAACAAACACTGAACACAAAGGACCAGTAATCTTGAATGATCTTTTACACAGACACCACCTCTATTAACTTGAGTGGGAGACTGCTCTAAAAGCAGAACCACCTACGTGACTCCAGTGTCACACTTAGTAAGTACAGATGCATAGAAATATCCAAATTAGGCTTCTAAAACTTCCTATTATCCAGGTAAAATTAAGTAGGGAAAAAGAAATACTTGGAGCTTGTTCTAGTATCATTTTCCCCTTTAACCACCTCACAAAATAAAATCAAAACCATCGTTTTTCTTTCCATATGGAAGTCCAAAATACGGTAATAGTTTACATTCAGAAAAAGTCACATCTGATGAAAAACAATGCAGGATTATTAATTACTAGCTTTAACATATTAATGGACAGATATTCCTAAAACACTCACACTTCTGTATACTTTTCTGTCCAGTTTACTTGTAAAAACAAAATAAACCTCTCTACTTGGCACCTTACAACCAAATTCTTGTTCACTTGCATCACCCAGATGACTTAACAACTCTAGCAGAACAAAGATTATCATTTCACAAAACCTAGGCGGCAAGGGTATAACAATCCACAGATCAAGATACAAAGACACACACAAATATGTGGGTACATGCAGATCTCAACAAAAAGGTCTCCCTACAGACAAAAGATTTCAAAAGCTTTATGAACAGGTAGCACTTTTTTTTTTATTACTTGATAATATAAAACTCCTATAAGTGTAAGCATTCTTTTATCCCTCCTGCCCTGAAAAGATCCTACAAGAGCAATGGAACAGTATTCAAAGTCATAAAACCTAAGATGATATTCAGTTTATGGCTAACAATATTCACACATTCAATCACATTTCTCAACTTGCTTCTTTCAAATTTCTTCATTAGCTTGTATGATTTGACAGCTCCTTTTCATCTTTTACTTGTAATTCCTCCTCATATTGGACCTCTGCCAACATAACTTTAAAATCTGCATCTCTTACCTGTGTACAAATTCATGTCTTTCTCAGTATCTGGGATGGCATATACACTGAGGACTTCATCTGGAGAGTTAATTTCCAATGGAAAGAATACCTCCTTTTAATAAAGATGACTAAAAATTATGAAACATTCATTTAATTAGATTTCAGATCGCTAAAGATCTTCTGAACAGATAAAGTGCAAGTAAATGTCACCACAAAAATCTATAAAACTGCAGCATTCCAATGACATTGGCTTGGTCCACATTGCACAGATGTAACACAGGCTCCCCACTACGCGCAGTGGTAACAAAGAACACCAGGAGTTTCTTTGGACAACACGGTAGCAAGAAAACATTCTTAATGTGGTATGCAGGGAAAAGTGTGAAAAATGGCTAAATTGACATCACTGTAACAATACTGAGCCATTCCCGGTGCTGAAATAACTTAAAATGAGAATAAATATGTGGGTAGAAGGAACTTCAAAGGGGTACGTGGTCAAAAAAAAAAAGTAACTGTCTGGTTTGGGCCAGTATAGGTAAGTATTTATAATGTCAATTAAATTACACCATTTCCTGTTGATACTACCTGCTTTTATGGCCCCATATATCTCTTCTGCTACATGGAATTACAGCTACCCAAACCATTCAACTGCTTTTCACTGTTTCTCTTATCAATAAAGGATATTTCAAAATATCCATTGCAGGTGATCATTACTTTAATCCCAAATTTTAATTACAGAAACATTAAATGAATGTTATCCTAAAAATCGGAAGACATTACTGCTAGACAAAGGAAACTGAAAAGTATCTTCAGGTTCCCAAAAATAGGAGAAGCAGGTCCAAACAGGAGCATGGATAGTACTTAAAAGAACAATCAAACCTCCCACTGGTCTAAGGCAAATTTTGACCTTGCTGTGCTAAGGGTCAAATTTGGCCCTGCTGCACCCTAAAGTGTTCAAATCCCAACACACACCACTGCAGCACTAACACAGAGAGAACTGATATTTCAAGAATGACTCTCTGAATGCATAACAGAGATGCAGACCTATCTGTAGATGTCTACTGTACAGGTTCAAATCTCCCACTCACCATCAAAGCCATGAAATGAGTCAGACTATCACTAAGGTAGTCACAACACCCTGAGAACAACTAAAGGCACACTCAACTCTAGACATGTTAAATTATTTTATCCTGCTGAACATCATGTGACTTCACAACATTTTTTTCAATATTGCTATACTGTAATGATACAAACCATCGTTACCCAAAGACAGCAACATGTCAGCCACGCCACTTCACTGACCAGCTCCAGAAAGATGATGTGATATTTCTGTTTCACTGGGATGAGCAACTCTAAAGACCTGTGCATCCCATCCTTGATTAGGTAAAACTAATCCAAAGCAAACTTTACATTGGAAGGAGTAACCCATTGTGAAGACAATCTAAGGGCCTTAGTCCAGGCAGCAGGACAGGCATCTAAACCAAGACTTAATGGTTCTGAGGACACCAAGGCAGAAAAATCTTCACAGATACTGTGCCCAAAATCACCCGTCAGCTGCATCCAACTCAACAGACATATGCCAAATTTCCAGGCACTGCTCCTGAAGTTTAGTCTTCCAGTGAGAAAAAAACCAACGATGCTTCAAGTCAACAATACAGTGTCTTGAGTCTCAATGAAAAGACCTCTATTCCGTTATTATGAAGAGAAAGGAGACAAGGTCACCATACCTTAGTGCCATAAAGAAGCCAATGAATCACATATTTTACTGTTAGCAGATCTGCACCACTTGAAAAAAAGAAAGGCCATAAAAAATACTTTCTCTCTGCAGTGCAATGAAACTTTCAATAAGATACAGCAAAATTCCCCACTGACTGTAGAAAGGGAAAGGTAGCAATGAGCTGCAGGACAGTAGTAGCATGACTGGTAAAACTTGTGGCTAGTGCACCAAGTGCACCAAGGAGGGAGCTTGTTGTGGGTTCGGGTCGCTTGTTTGTTTGTGGGGTTTTTTTTGTTGTTGTTTTTTTTTGTTTGGTTGGTTGGTTGGTTGGGGTTTTTTTGTTTTGGTTTTGTTTTGTTGGTTTTTTTGTTTGTTTTTTTTTTTTTTTTACTTTAGAGAAGGAAACTGAAGGCAATGGGGACAAAGCAGGCAATATGAACCTGCTGGGATACCTACAGTGACAGCAAGAGTGAACACAGATGGGTCACTGAACTGGAGGTAACACTTGTGAAGACTTCAACTCTGACTATATTTCTGCATGTCTGAAAAGAGACTGAAAAACTGAAACTGAGAACTCCAAGCAACGTAAAAGCCACCTCAGTTGGAAAAAACCCAACTAGAAACTAGCTAGAAACTCTGACAGAATGAAAGATCATCTGTTTTCAGGTCAAACAGCACAGGTTTATTAAAAGGCAGACCCTCTACAACCGATACAAGTGTTTTGGCAAAACACAGGTACATTCCTGCCTACCAAAACTTCTCTGATTTTATCAAGACAGCCAGACGTGAAAGCAACACCAAAAATATCCTCCTAGAAGTCTGGAGAAGCCTGGAACTGCTGATCTTTCTTTTCCAACAGCAGACGAAGCAGAAGTCAGTTGTGAAGCACAGCTGTGCTTTGGTAACACCCACAGGTAAAAACAATTTAGCTACTGGAGAGTATCTGTGGGGTTGTGGGATGCTTCCCTTCCCTACTGCTTCTAATACACAGGACATTGCAGTGTGGGCAACTAAACCCCAGAAGTAAAGCCACTGTCATACTAGCACCTCGGGATGGTACCCTCTCTGCTGGAGAAAGATGGTTGAAGATCTGCATTGTATTACAAAGTTATTTTATTCCCAGAAAATGTGGGGAAGACAGAGATCCACTAGGATACCCTACAAATCCACAGCCTGGAGCACATGCCAAGACAGATTAAGTTAACAAGCATCCACCTCATCTGCTGTTTAAGAAAGATATAAAGAGAAGCTTTTGCACCTAGCCACCAAACTTTGGCCCTGCCTACACAACACACAAACTGAAGAGATCATAAAGCCACTACCACAGATACCAATGACAAGCAGGGCAAGTAGATTTAAAGACCAGAAACTCTGAGTAAAAAACTGCGCAGCTCAGGGAAAAAAACAAAAATAGTAAAGTGTTGTCAGCAATCAGGGGAGGGCACCAAGAATACTCCAGCTAAATATCACTTACAAATAGAAGAGGTCTCGAATTCAAATAGCTGTGTGCATACAAGGATCTCTGTGTGAACACACATATGACTCAAGCCTCAAAGGTAAAACAATCCTCACATCTGTTAGAAACCTGCAATAATACATATTAAGTATAGTTAAAGTATAGAGTTTATTAAGTATAGAGTTTTATATTCAATAAGGTGTTTGGGCAAATAACAAGTTAACCAAGTATTTCTCCAACTTTTGGATGCAGGATCCGAGCCCCAGCTTTAGAGCACAAGCAACATTTGGCACAGCATGTGCAGAAACAGAACAGAGACAGTGCCAACAGCGACAATTCAGCCTCTGGACACTGGGAGTTCAGCACATATCTGAGCACATCCATATTGTTCCTGCACATTGTCTGAAGTTGATCAGTATATATCACTGACACGAAGTCAACTAATAGGCAAATTGAATTTCATTCTATTTCATCTAAAGGATTATAACTTCCACAGTTTTTCTTCTACTTAACTCTTCAATCATTGTATGTTTATATGGAGCTATAAACACACACATATGCTAGTCTAGCACAATCAGGCACTGATGCAGAACTATTTTGTTTAATTTACTCAAACAACATAGCCCAGACATGGGCATCTTTTTTCTCCAATCACTCCATTTAACTCAACACTACTGTACAATATCCCATGAATATTTCAAGCATTTTATCCATGGCTATTTAAATGGATATTAGATAATTCCAAAATACCCTTATTTTTAGATTGTCAGTAGAGCAATTTTACAGTATTGTAGCAAGAATAACAGAGCAAAAGTGCAATTCAGGATAATGAGGTACATATATCCTAAGTAGGACTTATATTACAAGGATAAGGAGGCATGTCTTCACCTTCAATATACACATACTCCTTAGAGAGACTACAGCAGATGACTTCAATACCACTGTGGACTTTATTAAAAATGCAAAATAGTGGCTTATGCACTTGTCAGCTCTGCTTGCAAACAAATGCCAAATCATCGAGGAAAGTTAACTCAAAATATTGTTAGGCTTTTTGCTTATTTGGTTTGAGAACACTTTGCAGATGACTGGTTTCACTCTTACTGGCTCCTACCTGGTTCATCCATGGATTCTGTTTGCTGCTCATGCAAGGAGCATGGGGGATGTTTGGAGTAGGGGAAGTAAAGATTCTCTTGCAGCTTGCAGTGAAAACACAGTGAAGCAGGCTCCTTTGCTTGCCATGGGGCTTTTTTCTAGGCTGGGAACTGGAACGTGCTGGTTTCATCTGGGGTAGAGTTAATTTTCTAAAAAGGACTATTGTGGTTTAACCCCAGGCAGCAGGCAGGTACCACACAGCCACTCACTTGCTCGCCCACCAGCAGCCACTCGCTCAATGCTAGAGATAACGATATTTATTTAAATATAAAAATATATAGTATTTTAATAAGTTTTAGAAGTTTTCCTAGTAGTTTCATCCCCAGGCTACCTCATATTCCAATACTCCTGCTATGTATTTGCTGGCCTTTCATCCCTTAAAAATAGCTACTGCAACAATACAAAAACAAAAGAAGTATTTGAAATCCTTCCATGAAAAATCAATTAAAAAATAATGCTGGTATAATGTCTGTTCTTGTATGTATCTGGACTTTTAATATGATTTACGTTACAATATTAATATGCAAAACATTTTTTGAAAGTTCAATACACTCCTGTAACAAATTATTTGAAAAAAGCATAACAGAACAGTTTATGTTTATGTAAGAAGATAATTAAATAATAGGTCTATTATAGAGCTTGAGTTGAATTGGACACGCCTATATCCACTCACTTCCAACAAGTGCATAGAGCAACTCAGACATGGAAAAAAACCCGTCTCAAACAGTACCACTTAAACACCAAAAGCAACGGATTAATAATATCATAAGCCACATTTTCCCAAGACTGCCAATGATAATTAATGTGATATGAGTTATTTTACTTTTTTTCCTTTGTATATTATCAGAGTCCCTAAAGCGAAAAGTTTGCACTGAGTATTGTTTTTGTACTGGACAGGCCTTAACCAGCTGAGAGCAGTAACACAAACAAAAGTTATGGGGAATTGTTAGCATATTTTGCTCTACACAGAAGAGCAAATCCCAAGTTTATACTCTTTACTGGAAGGCACTGAGTTGCCTCCTTCATTCCCTCACTATGGATAGAATGCAAGGAATGCAGCTTCTGTCTCTTCATCTAAAGTTTGAGAAGCAAGACAAACAGAACTTACTATAAAAACTGCTATTCTTGGAGAAATAAATTCTACAAGTCTATTATAATGGATACTCAGCCTATAGCAGCCGACAGCTAGACCTAGGACTTGCTATTATAAAAGTGGAAGGGTTTGGCTCCTGGAAACAGACACACTGAAAGAAGGTAAATAATTTGACTGCTGAGAAACATCAGAAAACTACCTTTGGATAAGACAGGCATATAGATAAAAACTGAACAAAAACAAAATAAAAAAACCTGAGAGGCATCAAGATCACAGATTTGAAGTTTCTCCTCCACAGAATTTATTTTACCATTAACTAATTTTGCAGATTCATCCTAACTGAACTGTTCTATTTTGGGTTAGTAGCTAATCAAATGACTTTTGTAAAAAGGTAATACTGACACAGAAAACAGAAGCCTCCTAACCATTTGCTTACTGGCATGATAATTAAGCAGGCATCAAAAGCAGCACAAAAAAAAAAGGCAGAAATTATTCTGGAAATGTTGTGCAAAAGAAGTACACTTGCTACAGACAGTTACAGAAATGGGCATCCTACACAGAAAGAATCTTGAACTTCACCTCAACTCGGTCAGTTTCAAATGGATGCTCTGTGAAACATCACATTAGTCACACCAGGCACAGATGCACACCTTACTTCAGTGACATGTTTAAATTAATTGGCGAGCCAAGATCTTGCTCCATCTATGAAATAC
Organism: Lophotriccus pileatus; assembly: GCA_035583135.1. NCBI lineage: Eukaryota > Metazoa > Chordata > Aves > Passeriformes > Tyrannidae > Lophotriccus > Lophotriccus pileatus. The sequence goes on along the minus strand of JAWWES010000041.1, from coordinate 34,404,958 downwards.
TCCATCTATGACCTCCAAAATCTGATTTTGTGAGTAGAACCAAGAACACCAATTGCATGACAATTAAGCTGGTGAATAACCCAGCAAATTACCTAAAATATCCTTTTAGAAACTTTTGTCTGACTTTTTCTGATGTAGCGGTTCTCTTTAATTCAGCTGCCTTGCTGGAAATCCGAGATAACTGGTAGAGCCTAAGGCAGTACTTGCAAGCCTGTCTAGCAATGAACAGTGAAAAAACAACTTTCCACATTTATCAGAGCAGGCTCTGCCAACCAACTTCTCCACTGGTTCTCACAGCAACTTTCTAGCCAGTTTACCAACTGGCAGGATCTCCTGGGTTTGTTTAGTTGCTCACTTTCCGTCTTACAGGTACCTGTGATGGCAGGCCATTGTTTGCCAGGAGGCATTTATGAATGAAGGGGAAAAAAAGGAAGCGCAGAGCTCTTTGTGGCAGTGATGAACATAAATAGTTTGCTCAGACATAGCTGTAACAAAGCTATTGCTCTGAAGCTGACATTTCGCTCAGAAGGCTGACACCACAGAATAGTTTTATTTCCTTCTTCCATAATCCCTTTCTGGGGGAAACCAGTACCTTGCATAAATGGTTTGTACCTCTTGCTTCCAAGACAGGAAAACATGACACTGTTCTGAATAGCCCACAATGTCCAAAAACTTAATTGCCACGCTTTTTCTAAAATCTCTCCATCTAATGCTCTTCACTTCTGTGATGGGTCGACTTTGGCTGGATGCCAGATGCCCACCAAGTCGCTCTATCACTCTCCCTTCACAGCTGCCCAGGGGAGAGCAAATAAGACAGAAAACAGCTCATAGGCTGACATAAAGCAGTTTATGACAGCAAAAGTGAAAGTTTGCATGTGCACAAGCAAAGAGGGGGAAAAAAAAAAATTATTCTCAACTTCCCATCAGCAAGCAATGTCCAAGCACTTCCAAGGAAGCCCGGCTTCAGCACATGTAGCAGTTGCTCCAGAAGGCAAACACTGTAAAAAACGAATGTTACCCCTTTCAACTTCTTTCCTTAGCTTCCTGAGCTGATGTCATATGGTACGGAATATCCCTTTGGTTAGTTTGGGTCAGCTGGCCTACTTGTGTCCCCTCCCAGGATCTTGACCACCCCAGCCCCTTGACAGGGGGGACTGCTGGAGGCAGTGCTGGTGCTGTGCCAGCTCTGCTCAGCAGTAGCCAAAACACTGGCGTGTTATCAACACCTTTCTAGCCAATGCAAAGCACAACACTGTGAGGGCTGCTGTGGGAAAACGAACTCCATCTCAGCCAGACCCAATACAACTTCCCACAGAAAACACCTTCTGCAGGCTATGAATGGTAACACAGGCATTTTCAAGAAATGGTAGGTAAGTAAAAATAATTCTGAGAGACAGAGCTTACTCCTCTATGCCCTTGGAATTGCGAGCTGCAAGACCAGCTGCAAGGAATCAGGGAAATCACAGAAACAAAGAACAGGTTTAAGACTTCCACTTTATAAACCCTTATGCAGTATTTCAAAGGACACCCTTCTTCCAGTCTTGTATGATATCTGTTTATCAAATATTAGTATCTTCCAGGACACTGATTTCCAAGACAGGAGATTCAGAATCTGCTCCCCCTCTCCTAATTCGGCCGCAGTAGTGGAATCCCTGGATCTGGACATTTACTTTCCATAATAACAACCCTATGGCAAGATCCTTGGAGCTAGCTGAGGGAAGCTAGACTACATGCCTAAGTAACATCTGCATTAACCCTTTAACAGTGACATTATTTACTTAAAGAGCTAACAGACGTTAAGAGACATTACTTAGGAAGTCCATCAGGTAGTTTTAGCACCCCAATACCCAAAGTCTTCACTTAAAAAAGGTGCACTTTGAAACAAAGAGAAAATGGCACTCTCAGTCTCCTATCTGGACGCAAGTTATTTTCAAGTGGGTATCATGCTTTTAATTTTGGTGCATTTCCCATGAGAAGGTTCTGTAAGAAGACACTCACTTGACACTTCACTTGACAACTGCTTACTAAATTCTGAAAAAATGCAAAATGTACCATAGCCAATCTTAGGTTATATCCACTCTCAAAACAAATCTATATGCTATTTAAAAAAAACAAACAAAACAAAACAAAACAAACACAAAAAAACCCCAAACAAACAAACAAAAAAACAAAAAAACACAAACCAAATCACAACCAAAAAAAACCCCAACTGACCAATTCTGGAATACATACCTGATGGCATATTACTCTAGAGATTGCAACTCATGTTTGCAAACCAAGAACAAACACATACTTTTCACTACAGAATTAACAAACATAGAAAAAAAAATCCAGAAATCTCCAGACTTCTCTGTAACACGACGAAGACACACATACAAAAGGAATCATCACTATTGTATCTATTAACTGCAAGATTAGGTTTTAATACTGAAATTAAATCCAGTGTCAGACAGGTCGACACTTAATACAAAAAGAATTTCACCTTTTATAAGAGTTGGCCCTTCAAGAATCTTCAAAATCACATGAAATATAAGTTAAAATTTTTAACTCAAGTATGAAAGAGTGTCATGATCTTTTCTAATTAGCATAGTTACTATTTAATGTTATTTAGTATGGTTCCAAGGTAAAAAATTCTTTAAGAAAAAGTTTTCAATAAAATACAATTAATCCACTCATACTTTTCTTTCAGAGTAAAGCGTTCCAAAATTATGACCAAACATTTGAAGATAAAAGCCTAAGTGAAACAGATTGTTTCAGTAGTTTACTCCTTTGAATTGCACCATAATTAACATGTGTCAGTTACAAGATGTATATGGGAGTAATACACATCTGCTGCTCTAAAGGATGCTGCCTTTAACCATTTTCATATCTCTTTTTAGAAAAATTAGATTTTTACCGCTACATTTCTTACCAATCCAGAACTCTTGTGGGTTTTTTTTTAAAAATCGCAAGTAAATGTTTCTAGTAAGTCCATCAGTTTATATAAGTCCATCACCATCAAGCACGTTTCTAAAGTTATAAAGTCTAGTAGACAATTTAAAGAACAAACATATCATAAAGATAAATTTTAACACTACTAAAACTCAGTGATTCTTGAGTACATTACATACTTGAAAAAAAATTTAAAGAAAAAATTTAAAAAAAAACCTGAAAGGCAACATAGCCTGATTTAGAACTTTGTTAGGACACAGAAATTGGTGAGAAGACCTATAGCTCATATTTTAGGAAGGTTTACATAATCAAAGTCTGTACCTTGGGTTAATTTCATACTGTCAGCATAGTGGCCCAGTAAGGGGTTTCTCACAACAGATCTCAAGAGAAGTGCTCAATTAGAGGACACCAAGTCATTTACTGAGCAAAAATTACACAGCTTGCAAACTTTTTATTCTGCATATTCTACACTTAATTAATTTTATACTGTTCTGATTCTCTAAAAATAAGCACAAAACTGTAACTTAACCACATTTTTTAGTCGAAACTGGCAAATATTTGTATATGCATCTGAAGGAGGAAGTACACATTAAAAGACTGCAAAACTAACACAACTGCAGTACAACTATACATCATTATAAAATGATACATTGAAAAATTATCACACTTCTCAGCCAAAAGAATCTAAACAAAGTCTATAAAGAACAAACTCTGGCTTTCCCAGACAAAGAAGGTTTAAGAGGAAATATCTCAGAGGCGCTGTGCCTAAAAAGGAGGCAGTAAGCACACAGTGAAGAGCCAGTAAACAAATCATAATTCAATACAGACCCTTCACCAAGAAGGACAAGTACCACAACACAAGGATGACAGAGGGGGGTAGAAGAAAATATGAGTCCAGAACCAATCCCTAACAGGAAAATATGCTAACCACATTCTCATTTGAGATCTCAATAATCACTACTCACACAGGCACACAGAGACAGTTTTCAAAAAACACATAATCCCACCAGGATTCTACTGACTATATATTGTTGCATGGGTTTTAGTTTTGGGGGTTTGTGGTTTTTTTTAAGATTATTCCAAGATTTTCTCAATCATTAATATATGGTAATTTGCTATAGTAATATGAGACCTATTCAGGTTCTTATGCTTTAGCACAAGTCTAGTATCACTACTGCCTATTTACATAGGAAGAAATTTACCAAAAGCCTGGGTTAGAGGAAGAAAACGAGACCTGCATAATATGAAAAAAATACCCCTATCTGGAAACAGAAGCATAAAGAAGAAAAGTTTTAGTCCAGCAATTCACAATGTCACAGTTACACATATAAGTTCATCCTACTGGAAATTACTGAATTGTTCATTACCTGCAGCGTAGTTGTACAACATATAAATTTGCTGCATGTGTATTTCCAAAAGCATAGTCTGAAAAGGAGGAAAAGGGCACAGCACGACTTACAATGACTCTGACACATTACAGTAACACACACACTCTTATTCATTCAGAGAGCAAATGCTCCTATCTGGTCCATGCATGCGTTTTCAAGGATACTTAAGTTCTTGCATTTGTTTTCCTGGGCTTCCAGAGGTCTACATGCCTACCCCTTAGCCAGCTGAAGTCAGAGGACAGAAATTTCACCTCAAGGATTAAAATTAATTGGAGAAAGATATGTGGGATAAATCTGGATCTTAAACAGACATCCAAAGATTTATAGCTGAGTCTGGGTATTAATTGCCTCACTTGTAAAATACAAAGAAGTGGAAAAAGTTAGCCACATATTGCTTAAATAAACATCTTTACTATTTTCATAGTAGTTTTAATGTAGGTGAACACAATAAATGAAACTAAAATCTTCACCTCACCTTAGAACATTCACTCCTCTTGTAACACTTTCTCTTTTAATTGCTTCACCCTTTTCCTCAACACATACCTTCCTATACCCTTACAAATAAAGTATCTTCATTTACCACATGAACAATTGTAGTCATTCTTTAACTATGAAGTTACAGCTAACTCCTGCTTTCCAATCCATTTTTATAAGTGTCAATAATCGTCCTATGGATACAACTTATCTCTTCAAGTTAGGCTTCTTTTCAGAAAAAAAATAAAATTCAAGAGCACACAAATACTTTTTAAGCATTCAACTCCAGGGCCATTTTCAAAAGGAATCTTTTAAAGCTCTATCATGTTTTAAAGGTAGAAATTCTGAAAAAAATCTTGTAACTTGAGGTTTATCTAACACTTCTAAACTAAGGACTTTCCACAAATTTTCTATAGCTCTTCTTACACTCCATGTTCAAAGAACTGCACAATAACGCAACATGAAATGCACTTTAATCTCAGCATTATTTAAAATTGCCTTAAAATGCACTATTTTGGAAGAAGAAAATGCCAAGAAAACATAGATTCAGTTTTCCTTTTAAGAACTTACATTGCTACAGAAAGCACAGGCAGTAATACTGTGTTGGATAATCTTAGTCACTGTTTTAAGACCCCATATTCATTCACTTGGCCAAATACAACCTTTAACTACCTTTCAGGCCAAATTGATCAGATTATTTTTTTAAGTAGCTGAGATAATTCAGTCTTTTCTGAATGGTTTTTAAAAGAAACACTGTTCCCCCTCCAGCTGAAAACATTTTAAAATCAAGTCTGTTGGGATGCTCTAGGATTTGAACACTGTGCAACACTGACAAGTATGATATGTTCATGTCTTAAGAGAGCACTGTGTACCGTAACAATGAAGACCTGCTCAAATCTGCTTGAGCTGCCAGGCTCTGAAACACCACCCTGCTCACATGCTACACGGAGATCGTACAGGCTCTCTGCTGATCTACAACACATTTCACCTTCTTGCAGAAGGTCTCGTGACCTCTGTGCAATGGTGTGGATGTAAGCTTAGCCACAGAAAAGTTAAGCACACTTCATCCTAGGACTGAGAAATACTTTTAATTCTCTTACAAACCAGTTAGGTGCTATCAGGAAAATAGCTAGGGGAGGAGGAAACCAGAAGGGGAATTAGAGTTCCAAACAGGAACAGAAAAAGAAATTGCAGAAAGAAAGAGACAGATGTGTAAGATGCTGATGGGAAAGCAAAGAGTCCCAAGGACCCAACCACTACAGCATTGAGAGCTTCAGACCTTGGACCCTCCCCTTCTGGATTTTCTTGGCCAATGGACCGGGGACCACTGTCAAGATACACCTCTATCCTCCTCTAATTAATGACACAGAGCCTATAGAAAGAAAACAGTGTGTCTAGCTAAGATGCCTAAATTCCACATATGTAAACTGATTTTATGCCTGTCTCTTAAGGTTTGTATTTTCATTTTTTTAATAATGCTGGAGGAGCCACACAAAGATTTTCACAAGTGACTTCTGCTTGAAATACTTCAAGTCTATCCAGAAGCATTAACTATTCACAGCTGTAAATTAAATGAAAGGTATTTCTATTATGAAATGTTAAGCCAATGTCTGAGTTTCTTTATTTGTAATGCATGGCTGTCACTTTGGTGAGGAAATATAAAATATAACTGTTTCAAAAACATTATAAAGCACTTCCATGAAACTGTAATGAAGAAATTGGAGAGAAAACGTTAACCCAGTATTTACTTATAATTTTGGATAGCGCAATCTGAACAAGGGGATTAAAAAAAAAACCCTCAGTGAGAACACCATGCACCCACTCTAACCAATGAGACCAGAATGCTCTGGGGAAAACACCATTTGATGAAGAAAACTTTATAACAGTGACATGGAGATGGATGCTGAGTTAAGATAGGAAAGCAAACCTATTTTCAGATCGCCTTGAATTTGCAATTTTAACAGTCACTGAAGCAGGGTCTTATGTACTGAGGGAGGAGTTTGTTTGGAACAAAACTTCATAAACTCGTATAAACAGTGATCTACATCCCTCTTAGCTTATGAACTGAAAATGAGACAAGTTCATTACATAGCAATACAAAGATTAAGCATGAGGAAGAACAATAAGGTAATCCAAAACTTCACTTTTCAATCTTTTTCAATAAATCGTTGCGGAAGAAATGAAACTCAGTGAACACAAGTGATTAAAGAGTAAGAAAAGCACAGGGACGAAAAAAACCCTACCCAACAAATCATAAGAATACATAAAGTAGAAAAAAAGAGGCATTCTGGGAGTAAAGGAGACCAAAAAAAAGCTATCTTAAGTGCCCTGCATCTATCAAAAACCCTGTCTTCAGATAAAACTGAAGTTCTCAGCATCATGTGCCTATATTAACACTGGGAAAGCCTTCATCACTTGATGGAACATAGCTACTCTTCTCTAGGTTTATGTACTAACCCAACTCAAAGCTTCTCACACTAAGTAAAATAAATTTAAACTTTTAATAGCTAAAATTTTAAAGTCAATTTGACATTACAGAAGAATGATTATGGGCAAGAATATGACCATCTCACCAGTGTTGCACAGGTTTCTATCACTATCACTGCATACATCAACCTCAAATTTAAACTAGTTTCTCATAACAGATGTGTAATTACAAGGTACCACTAGGAGTCTCATTCTTACTCAAGGGACATATTTCCATTAGTAATCTACGCATTTGTAATTTTGATTTTTTGCTGATTTTATTTTGCCAGTTTGACAGTTTCCACAGAGATCAGACTCCTGACAGGATCAGGACCTGGTGAGGTTTCCAGTGAATGACAAGGCCTTGCACAGAAACCAAACCAAACCTGCTCTATCAGCAGCTGTCCATCTGGTTCCAAGATAGCACCCTTATTGTGACACCACTGGAGTCTCACCTCTGAGAGAAAAATACAGAGGAGAGAGAAAGGAAAAAAAAAAAGAAAAGAAAAAAAAAGAAAAGACAAAAGTAGCAGCTGGGCAGAACCACGGTAGCTGTATTCAGAGAGAAAAAACACACCACCAAAGGCAACTTTCTTTTGTAAACCAAGGCAGAATTTGGTGTGTCTTCTGGGTTTGACACTACAAAGCATGAGGGCAACTGATTAAGCAAGACCATTTTCAATTTTTTTCTTGTTTCAGTATTAGTTTAACCCTTACAAGTGGATTATTTTACATGTTCTTCATGCGTAACAATTTCAGAAGCTTACCTTCTAAGCAAAATTTATCATTCCCTTGGGGTTTTTATACACTTTCTGCCTTTCCAGTAAAAACACTAGCAGATACATGTCACTACAGTTATCACTGACTAAAGGTTTTCACAGAAAACAGGTTCATAACCAAAATATCATATCTCAGAAGGATCTAAAAGGTACCCACACAGTTTATAGAGTGCCATATCAAGGGTAACATTAGAAGGATGTGAGCTCATTCTGACCCTGTGTAGCCAATAAAAGACTATCCATTCATTCTATAAGCTGCATGTCAAAAAGGCAGATTTTGAACAACCCTCACATAAAATTTCAAAGTTTTGCTTAATTAGACAGGAAAGGGGGCATTATACCATATTCCACAAAAATCTAAAACTTTTCATGAATACCAAGTTATACAATGAGTGCAGGATAAACACTGACTTCACAAAGTTAAATTCTATTAACAGGACAAGTAAGTGTTTAAAGTAAAAAGTGTGTACTGATTCTTCACACAAAAATAAATGGGAAATTCTTTTCACAAAACTCCTAAAAATCTCCCATGAATGTAGTGAAACCAACAGTTTCCTGACACAGCCCTGCTCAAACCAAGCCAGGAAGGCTCAGTGATAAAATGCCAACTGCCAGGGCCTCCTTCACATTAGTAGTCTTCTTTTACCAGCAGACAGACAGACAACAGACAGCTGTGGTGAGGAAACTGTGGGATACACTCATTAAAAAAAAAGACTGGGCACACAAAAAATGAAATACACAACAAATGTGTTATTCTTGCGTTTGGCTCCCTGGACTCCCACTCTAGAAAAAGAGGAAATAAATACCAAACAGAACAGAAGAACATATTTGCTTATAAAAACATTGCATTTCTTCTCTACAAGCACAGGACTAGGTGACAGGCTAAGTCTGGGCTGACACACCAGGCACAGAACAACACAGCCCAGCTTGCACAGGCTCCTCTTCTCTGGAATGCTTCCCCACCCTTGCTCTCCTGCTCCTTGATTTGCCTACCAAAGGTGCATGCCTGCTCCAGGGTGGCTATGGCAGAGTCTTGGCCTTTCTACACATAGAACATGGCCCTCAGGAGCCACTCAGGGCCAGCAAATGAATGTCCTTCCTTCCTCCAGACCTACAGTGCTCCAGCTGTGTCCCAGGGCTCTTTCTGGAGAGCCCAGAACTGAGGGAAATGCCAAATGCTTATAGTCACAAGGCACAGCTAAGAAACAATGATTTTGTGTTAGATATCCTGCTCTCTTCCCTCACAGGCACAGTCAGCAGTTCCCCAAGAACCGGAGGGATTGTCTCCCTGTCACCAACGTAAGGGGATGGTATCCACAGGCCTCCAGGAAGGGTGGTGCATTGCTTTGTGTTCTTCCCTCCCAATCCAAAATGATTTCTTAACATGCACACCCAAAGGAAGAAGGCACACGATGATAGGCCTTACAACAGGCTGTCGCCTACTATTGTTGTCCACTCTCCCACTGAACAACCCAAATCCAACCTAGAAACAAAGCCTATCCAGGTAGAAATGGCACATATCTAACTACCCAAATATGTCTATAAGCTGTTTGGCCTCAGGAAGGACAAAGGTAACCCATACTTTGCCAAGGGTAACCCTCACACTGAAGCATGGGCTTCTTGTCTCATAAATACCAAGTTTTACAACTTTTTCAATCTTTCTAGATTACCTTCATGGCTGACAAGGAAGTCTGAGGGCTGACAGTACTTCCCCTTTAGTCCCAAAGTTACGGATACCTGACCTAGACACTGCTAGAAAACTAAATTATTTGAATTGTTCAGATAAAACAATCATTAAAAAGCATCTACAAAAATCTCTTTTATTGTTAAAGCTGCAACCTAATGAAGGAACTACCTGTTTGTTTAGTTTTACAAGTATCTATTTCTTCAGACCACAGATCCCTTTGAAATCATTCTTCACTGGAGAAACTACCAGATCCCTCAGGGAAAGAGAAGGACCTTGTAAAGTGAAGGACTTGGGATGTCAGTAAACAACACTATAGAAAATTAACTTTTAGAAGGACAGTAATAGAATAAACAACAGTTGTCTCTCTTCTGGCCTCAGAGTTTGAGACAAACCTTCAGTCCTCTACTCAGAAATTTCAGCTGTGCTCCTAGCATAGAAATATAGCACCTACTTCAAGAAGTGGTGAAAAATGAGAACGCAGGTACTCTGTAATAAAGCTATAATTCTCGACAAATTCAATTTCTGACCCTTAAATTATGTACACATGACAAGTTTGTTCTGCACAGGTATCATCCTATCAAGCAAGACATGATGCATACTATCATTTAATATGTTATTTGAAGCCTGAATTCAAAAACCATGAGAAAAGCCACATTAAAGAAATCAAAACATTGCTAAGACTACAGCAAGTGGTGTACAAAAACTAGCAGAACAGTATAATCTGACCATAAATGTCACCTAAGTGCTGAAAAAATAGTGAGGTTTATTTTCAAGGAGATTTCGAGTTTGCCCTCAAAGCTGCATTAATATGATTAACATCTCGCTTTCATGTCCGCAGAATCCATGGACTTACAGAACTCTTACGGTTACAGCACAGAGCCAAATTAAGTGAGAGGCCTCTGAGAAAGTGCACATACCTGTGAGCAGGAATCCCTGGGGCTTCTTTAGAGAAACAAATGTCTGCTGAACTATATAGTACCTTTCAAACTGTTGTTTTGCTCAGATATGCAGAGGAGTAACACACCTAACCATGCAAACAAGATATTTGATACTCCTAAAACGCAAGCAAAGCTACTCTTTGGCCATAGACATTGACAGGGAAAATATTTCAGATGTAAATACCCACAATCAAAAATTACGTAGGATGTGTTCTGCTTCATACCAGTGGGGATGAAGCCTCTAGGTGCTAACAATACAAGATGTGTTACATAAGACTATGCACTTATTTTTAGAAGCACATTACAAAATTAAGTACCGCGCTGGAATCTGTTGCAGAGCCATGGACAGTTACATCAAATGCACAAAGAACAACTGCTCAGTTGGAGCAGAATATCAGATTTGATTCAGATTGGAGTTCTCTCCTGACAGTTCCAAAAAATACTGAACCATCTGAGACTATGAAAGTTAATTTACATTCATTAGATAAAGAAAAACCAAACAAAACCACAAACAAACTACTCATCACAAAGACATATTCTTTTCTATGAGCAGCAGAACTAATAAAACTTAGTTTCTCACAGATTGGTTCTTCTGTTCCTTAATACTTAAACCACGATAACCCTCAACTTTCTTCTTTTCCACATCTCTTCATGACTTTCGCCCCATTCCAGGGAAAAGAAAGTTATGATACACACACTCTGGAAATCTGTGTGTGCTTACAGGATGCCTGACCAGCTGCCATCCTACAGAATACATAGTGGATGAGGTCTCACTATTTCTTTTCCAAGAGTATACACCAATCTGAACTTCCTTCCTCTACTTAGACACAATTTTATGAGGTCTGCAGGACCACAATTTAAATCTTAACTTCTCTTTCTGATTCAAGCTTCCATATATAAACATGTTCATATAAAGTATAAATTCAGTTAAATGCTTAACTTCTGAGTTAACCGAAAATCTGGGTTACCTATACACACTTGACCTGCTTTAAATTATTTTATTTCTTGTAGTTACAAACATAAAATAATCCATTAAGCACATTCTACTATCAACAGATTTTACTACCACCATTTATTCATTTGCAGCCTATGTTATTCCTTTTCAGCCTCTCTCCTAAGTTCAGCAGGGCCTATTGTCTACCTTTAGTCTATTGAGTTTGAAAATACGCTTCTCAAAATTATTTTGTTTTAATAACTGGACTCTGCAGATGCAGGTGTTCAATAGCACAGAAAGGCCCAGCAGCTGTACGCTGGAATGCAGAGTTCGGGGCAGTTAAAGATGCCTCCTCTCAGTGAGACACTCCTGGTTACCAACCAGGCCTACACTTGGCCATCCCAGTTTAAGACGTTGTCAAACTACATAAACTAATTCAGACTAGTCTGAAATGAATCTACACACTAAAAGGACCCTAAAAGATCTGCCAGATGCTTTAAAAAAAGAAGTCATTTAAACTAGTTCCCATGTCTTTCGGAAACAATTAAAGATTTGGATTATAGCTAATATCAACAATTTGCAAATTCCTAATTGAACTGCTATGAAAATACTATTTGCAATCAAGCATATTCTGATGGTAGTCACAATATACACTGACTTGAGATAAGGAAAGTTCAGAAGAGCTCTGATCTCTTGAAAACTACACTTTATCCTTGCAAGAAACTTGGATATTCCCTCTTTCATCATAGATGTCTCATAACATTTATGTTCTAACCTAACTGAACTTCCATGAAATTGGGGGGTAAAGAAAACATGTATTTATTGTCAAAATATATCATCCTGAAAATGTCAAAGTTTCCTAAAAAAAAACATAAAAATTAACTCCATATCACATAGCAAAGGAACTTGAATTTACTTCAGTTTGCACCATGAAATAAAAAGTAATACTGACTTATTCTCAGGTGTAATGCTGATCTACTAAAAATGTGCATGCACATCCAGAAAATAAGCCAACAAATTAAGATTTCAACATAAGGTACTCTTCTACTTTGTGATGGTGCTTTTGACATGTTGAAAAACGTACAACACACAGTGAAGTTTCAAGGGCAGTACCAACACTGCAATAAAGTAATCGAACATCTCATAAAAAAGATTTTTTACGTCAAACAGTTTTACAGGGGGACATCATATTGCAAGGTACTTTAACATTCAGGATTGCTCATCATCTCATTGGTCTTTCAAAAGCTGATGCTGCGTACAGCTGATTTCTTTTTGAATACCTTTCCAATTTCCACTTCTCCACATCACAAAACATGGTATAAACATTCAAGAAGAGAGACCTTCTTTCATATATTTTTTAGCCTACTTAGTCTTTACATATAATATCTGCTTCACAGATATTTTCCTGCTTCATACCTTTTTCAAAAAATAGATATTTACATGCAACAAGTACTTTCTCACAAACCTTATCCCTACTAAATGGTAAAAGAGTTTCCAAGCATATACCCAAACAAGTCCCCTTCACAGTACAGCAACAGCAAGAAGGTTGGCAGACCTTTTTTCCATCATTATAATTCTCTGGCAACATTTCCTTTGCACTAATAGTTTTCACAATTAGAACAAAAAATGCATTAAAAATAACTTAAAAGGAATAGTCATTCTCCCTCAGACAATGCAAGGTTTTAGTAGGCTGGAAGGGGGAAAGTACTGTTCTAGTGAAGCTCAAAGCAAAAACTCACACAGTCACATAAGACTGCATGATGAGTACACAGTCCACTGACAGAAGTATTAGTTGTTCATTTTACACCAGGAGAAGCATCGTCCTACAACCCTTTGACAGAAAAAATAATATATAATATTACATTATCATTGCCTCTGTTACAAAGACAGTCTTAAAAAAAAACTTGTTTGCCAAGAAGTTGCCTACAAATCTAAACATGAACATTTTATAATTCAAAATAGTTGGCCACAATTAGTCCTACTGCTACTTTTTGGCGCCTGGAAACTTCTTGCTATTGTTTCCAAATACAGACATTTAGATCGTAATGAAAATGTTGTGGACATGCAATTCGAAACATGTAAGGACAGACAACCCAACTGCCATTTTGGCCATTTCAGGGGTTTTAATATTGTTTTCCCTAACTATGTACCTTAACTGCTACTGGTACCTAGTTCCACAGAAGCCCTGAACCACACAAGTAAAACAGAGGAAACCATTATCCTCCTGATACAGATTAGAACTTGGCTATTAACTGGTTAAAATAGTTAAGCATCACTTCAGTATGTAACTCAGAAAGACAGAAAGCACAGTCCAACTCAATCCACTGGATTACTGCCTGCTCAGCACGAGTAACGCAAAGTCGGAGTTTCCATTTTATGTACCACAAACACAGCAGCATGTTGTACTAGTTTCAGTTTAAATAAACTATACCTTTTGACAAATAATTTGACTGCAACCAACTGTATTCAAACATCATTGATCCATCTCAAGTGCATAAAAACATCTGAAGGCAGGATTTTAAAAATGCTTCTGAAGTTCATTACACTACTCAATGCAACCAAAAAAAACCAGAAAAAACTCAGTGACGTGGGATAAAAAATGGTACTTAAAAACAACCCCCTCAAGAATTATCCCAAATCAAAATGAAAACAGGAAGAAACAATTGTTTACTTACTACTAAATTTCTGGTCAACAACTCTTGCATTGCAATTCAACAAGACAAGGATGTGTCTAAAAAAAGTCTTCATTATAATCAAGTTTTTTACCTACCAGCCTAATCTGAAAGGAATCCTCATAGGAAGTGTAGAGATTTGTAAAATTAAACATATTACCAATGCAAAGAAAAATCAGATGGCAGAGCAACCAAGTCAAGGGTAAAGAATAACTCACATATTTGCTGTAATGCTACTGATAACCAATGCTATCTCAAGACAAATTACAGGGTCTCAGTAACATCTTTGTACAAGGACAACTTGCACCTTGATTTAAGGAGCCTATTACACAATTAGGCCAGAAGCTGAGCTAGTACATAACAACACAATATAAACATTCTACTCTCATCAGAGTATTACACATGAAAAATAAACTCTAAATTAAAAGCGATCTGAACATTTTACAGTTGAGGTTTTGCCCCTTTTTTTTTTTTTAAGTATACAAATGCAAAGATTTTCAATCCTATGTAAAAACCTCTTGCTGATTAGTACAGACCAAGTTTCGTATACACACATCTGCTCCAAAACCAAAATAATTACATAAGGACAATTTAAAATATCCTACTGTGCAGTATTTTCATTTGACACAATTCTTCCTACGCTGTTATAATGCTCAATAAAAGCATAGTTAGCTGACAACATACAGCATCCATCATGAAAACTCTCAAGCAAAAAGTTAACAGATGACTATTGGTGCTTTAAAGTCAATGAGACTACACACAAAATTTCAAGTGTTCAAGCGCTTTTACAGGAACCTGGGTCCTGAAACACACACAAACACAGCACCTATGTGCTAAAGCACACCTGCAAAGGAAAAAAAGGCCAATGACCCAGGAAACACAACTGAAACAGGTTGTATGGAATTGCTCATTTCAGTGCATCTGAGACATCAGGATAAATTTCAAGCAAAAATATTAGCTTGTACAGTAGAATGTTTACTTACAAATTTTTTATTTATATCTCAAAAGCCCAGATGAAGCAAAGTTAACCTAACTTGAACTTCTAAGCTTTTGAAAACAAGTGCTGAGATCCAAATATACACCGTATTACTAATAACTTTTAAAATGAGAAAAACTGTATCACTTAGAGAACAATCACTTAAATCTATGGTAAAAAATGCTGGTTTGACTTACTGTACTTCTATAGAAACTGGCACAGGGCTTTCATTTAACCTAACATTTAGAAACACATACAACAAATACAGCAAGTATTCTGCCAAGAACTTAAGAATTTTTTGGTCTTTTTTTTTTTCTTTAGGAACATATTTTTTTAAGGTGCCTTTTAAAAATCTGTATTCAGTCAAATTACAGCTTTAAGGGAAGACATAATTTTAAAACGTTAAATACAAGGGCCTCCTTCCTTTAGAACAAAATTCTGTACTTGGCACACTTTCTACGCTACCTCATAGCAAAACAAGCCATTCAATGTTTCTCCTCAGTTTCCAGATCAAGTCAGAAAGCCAGGTGCAAGAAACCTCTATTTTAATTCAACTATAGTGTATTTTTAAGTTCTATTCACTTCTTGAGTCAATAAAAAGAAGGAGATGGAAGACATTTCTGAATAAACAAAGTTATGACACAAGGCTGCTTTAAAGCTATAATGAGGTTACAACTTTGCAATTACTCCATGACAGACCTTGCAACAACATGAAAATTAGTGTAATTTTCAAGAAAGCTACAGAAGAGGCTAAAAAAGCAATAATGTCCTTAATTTCAAACCTAATCTCTATTTAAACAGAAATGCATTCAGAAATACAGCAAATATAGCAGAAACCCTTTCTGAAATCTATCACTGCAGGTACATAGAATTTTTGTATGAAGTGAGTGAGGTAAAGACGATTTTCAGGTGAAAACAGCCATGTATGGGACTGGTTTTTAGCATCCAGCTTCAGAACACATTAACTGCCCTATTTTTTCCACTGAATAACAATTCTCTAAAATTAGGTTCTGCTAAAGAGAATTCAATTTTTTTTTTTAATAAATTTCTGGGGTTTCTTTATTTCCAGTTTTTAGCCAAGGGCTTTTCTTTCATTTGTTGACAGAACTTACACATGAACGGGCTGCAATAACAATGACTGCTTTGACAGCAATATTAAGTTTCTAGAAGAGATGTGTAGACAAGGTTTATCTACTACTACACTCTTAGCTTTATCAACAGCTTCCTGAAAGTGAAACGGAAATACACTTGCAAGTCAAGTCAGTCAGCTCTTGATAGTGAGTATTCAAATCCCTTTCTAAAATCAGAAGCAGTCAACGCCTTTAAGTTTAGCATGCCAGCCGAATTCTCAACATAAACAACAGTGGAAGTTGGGGGCAAAAAGAAAAGCAAAAGGCACTGGACACATAACATCATGTTCCAGATCATAAAACTCGATCTTGCAAGCTGTGTTCTATTAAGGTGTCGCTATAAGAGACCTCAAAGTACATCAACACACACACACACAACTATTCTCCCAGGTCCAAAGAAATACATCTTTGCAACATAAACTTCAACAATTATTTTGCTTTTGCAGGTCTTCACAAGTCTTAACAGTCTGAAACATATCCAAGTTTCCAGAAACATGAAGGTCTTGACTAACTGATGTGACAGCAGGTTTGATCATCTTAAACTCCCTTCCCCCAGCTGAAGAGTTAAGACTAGCAGCCAGTCACCAGCACCAGATGTTGCTGCCGTGCAAGCACACAGGAATGTCTCCTGCACACACTCAAGTTACACACACATACATAACATATATATATACATGAAGGAGCCACAGAAAGTTCTAATCTTCCCCTGGGCATAAGAGTGCAAAGTTGGAAACAACTTTTTGCCTGATAAAACAGACAGCAAAAATGAAAACGTGCTTCTGTTAGATGTGGATCAGCAGCAGAAGCTACTACACTTAACACAAGCATGTTTTCATTTTCCCACATTACAGGGCCTCCAAAACGAAGTTACGTGAAACTTCACAAAAACAAACCCACCCAAACCCACCATTAGATAGTACCTTGCGTTCACCAAGAGCACACATACTCTAACTGGATGGCCAGCTCTGACTCTTGCACCCTTCTGCAACACGCTACTGTCCCCGTCTCATCCCTAACCTGTCACCCTGCGCCACCTCCTCCCCCAGCACGGGCCAGGTTCACGACAGAGCTTGTCACCGCCGCCCCAGCAGGTAGGGGAAGAAGGCCGGCTCTTTCCTCTGCCGGCTGCGCTCGGTCCCTTTCAAGTTTGTTTTACAAACACGTCCGAGGGAAAACCAGAACCTGTTTACACACCGCCTTAACCTCCGCCAGGAAGAGAGTGGAACAGGCGCAGGCAAAAAAAAAAAAATATTTTCCAGGAGAAAGCCAGCCAGCAGCACCCCTGCCTCACCGCCGTTCTCCGCCCGGGGCCCGCGGCGCAGGCCGCACGGCCGCTCGGCGAGGCGCGGGGCCGGCGCGGCCCCGGCCGTGGGCGGCAGGTTCCGCTGCCCCGGCGCCGGGCCCGGGGAGGGCAGGG
>JAWWES010000041.1:34357994-34386799 GCA_035583135.1 Lophotriccus pileatus | reverse complement strand
CGCCGAGCCCCGCCGCGGCCCGCGCCGCCGCCCGGGCCTCCCGCATCGGGCCGCGGCCGGGACGGCGGAGGGGCCCCGGGCGGCGGCTGGGCCGGGGAGGGGCGGCCGGGGCCGGACTCACCGCATGAATTTTCTTGTCCCGCGGATCCAAGATGGCTGAGTATCCAGCACGGAGGATGCTGGGGGAGCAACCTTTACCCTCTGACCCGGCCGCCGCCGTGACCCCGCCGCCGCTCGGCCCGACCGCCAACGCCGAGGGGCGGGGGCAGCGCCGCCGCACCGCCCGGAACGGCCCGGCCCGGCCCTCCGGAGAGGCTGAGGGGGACGGGGAGCAGAGAGAGGAGGAAGGAGAAAGGAGCAGCTCCCTCGGCTGCGCTCCCTCCGCCTCCCGCGGGAGACGCGGCCCAGCGCTGGGGGCCGGGCCCACAGGCCGTGGGTTCCGCCGCGCTCCGCGGCACCGCTGAGGCGCTGCCGGCCAGGGAAGCGCCCGGCCTGGGTCCCGTTTCGTGAGGGCAGAGGGCGGCGCACAGACCGGGGGTGCCGGGCCAAAGCGGGGCGTAGGGTGAGCGGGGTCCGGGCGGAGCGGGTCCGTGCGGAGCGGGGCTCCCCGGCCCTCTCCTCGCCCCTGCGCCCCCGCGGATGCCGGGGGCCTGTGGAGACCTACCCCGGGGGGACGCGCTCTACTGGGAAGCGCCCCTGCTTCCAGAGGGGGTGTCCCATCCCCCGTGGCCCGGGCCTGTCCAGTGCCCGTGGGTTACAGAGCACAGAAGGAAAGGCCTGGCCTCGCCGCAGGCTGTACGGCAGATCTAGGTCAGGAACTACCGTCTCGAGGGGGTAAAACTGTGTGAAAATTCCTATTTTCTCTGCAGTGTGGTAAAGTGGAAAAGCATTACCAAAATGATGCAACTGGATGTTTGTTTTCAATTTATCGACCCTCAAAACATATAGCTATGGCTTAAGTGCTGATGCACAAAACACTCATAATGCAAATAATCCCCTTGAATTCAATGAGACTATCAATGGTACAAAAGCTAAGCCTTGCACAAGTGTTTACAGGATCAAGGCCAACATCATTGGTGAGCTGGCTGCTCTGCTCCATCAAGAAAAACAATGGTACTCTACCTTAATTTTGTTGTGAAATCATTATAAAGTTTAAAAATTCAAACAAAAAGATGAGTGCATAATACTTAATTAGAAACAACTGGTTTCTGTCAATAGTTTCACATGTGCTTTCTTCTCAGGTTCGGTTTTGAACCTTCAAACTGCTTTTAGAATTACTGAATTAAGAATTCAGTAGGTTGCACAACACTGTTATAGAAACATTAGTATTGCAATAACACATCTGTCAACATACACGTTTTGAAGATGAAAGAACAGTCTTCAAGCAAAAGCAGGAGGCCAGTTTCTGAATGCCACCACCTTTTTATGCAGCTCAATTGTTTGATGAACCTGGGTGCCATGTCACTGAAATGAATGTCTATATACATGAACCATGAAAACACTGCATTTTACTATTCCAATAAGTAAACATTTCTTTTTTGACTCAAATATTTATGTATTTGCTATAAACAAATCATTTTAAAGCACCAAAAGTGACATGCTATTTTAAGTAGAGTATGAACTTCTGGACTACTTTTGTTGTTCAATCTGAAAAATCAAACAGTTCTTCCTACCACATGACAAATATAAAAGCAGTACTTTTAGACTGAAAACAATAGTCAATGTTATTCATCATCAGTGTTGCTAAATAAGCATTTAGATAGACTCTTTTATGCCCATTTATAAACACTTTGCTTCATTATGTTTTATTTTACACTTTAATGTTCTGAGTTTCTTTTTCAAAAGCTAATTCTTTTTCCAGTGTCCCAAAGAAAAGTAATTTAAGATGGTACTCAACAATGTGATGCAAGTGAACTAAGCACCTGACATTGTCATTGCATCTACATGAACTGATCTCTCTGGCCATTACAAAATTACAGTTTACATGCAAATCAATTAACGTTTATAAGACTAGAAGCCTGTATAGTTCAACAGAGGGAATGGGAAAAAACAGTACTATTTATTGTTTTAAACTGGTTAGCTTACTATAACTACCTAACCTGCACCCCCACAGTGTGTGTAAATTGTGATTTAAATTCTGTTAATTAAAAAAAATCTATCCTGCCCTTCCTAAAACCGTGTTTGGTTGAGGAACCTCATTGCTCAGGCTGTAGTAGCTGTGTATTCTACTTCCTCATTTGTTTTCTTAAAGAAAGTGAAAGCAGTTGGTGTTTTAAAGCTTTAAAAAAGAACCCTGAAGCCACTAAAGAGGGTGTGTTCATACATTTGCTACTTTTAGTCTTGACTCAATACATTTTTCTACAATGGTGAGGCCTGTTTCCCGTAGTTGCGCCTGCTTAATTAAAGAGATGCCCTGAGCCCATTTAATGCAGGGACTGCTAATCGTGTGTGGACACTCCTAATCCATTTTGAGCCATATATGGTACTGCTTTACCTCCTAGAAGTCTTTGTCTACAAACAGATATGCATTTGTTATTTTTAATCTCATTTAATCAATGATCTTTTTTCTTTTACTTTGACTTACTTCACAGAGTAGGCTGATACACATCCATCTTGAACCAGTGTAAGAAAAGGCCTGTTGGAGTCAATCTGCAAACTTTTGTCTATGGCAGCACAGATGAATGAATTATAAAACATGGCTACCGAAAACATATCCTGCATGTGATTGTGTGTGCAGGCCCCTGCAGTCAACAGTTCAAGTGCTGTAACCTTTTGTCTAATGTTCCTGAAAGCTGGGGCCTTAACATGCATGTTCTGAAGTCATGATATGTGTCTAGTAGCCATTTGGACTTCAGCTGACTTTTGCCTCTGCTAATGCCCACAGAGGGCTAAAAGCCTACAGCATCTGGGTGGAAAATTTGGGAAGAGATCATCAAGAGAGTCAGGTGAATACCCAAATGCTTTATGGATCTCAGTGTTCACGGGAAATTCTCTGCAGTTTTTCTGGACCTTTGCTCCAGAGAGTCTGGGTGCTTGATGACTCCAGGTGTCTCCAAAAGATGTGGACAATGCAGCCACAGAAGAGGGAGGAAGGTGAATTGCCCAGGGTATGTGCCAGGCAGAGTTAGGCTGTTCCACTTCACCGAAACATAAATCAATCATAGTAAGATCACGATTCTCAATTATGAGTAGAGGCAGATCATGATGAATAAGCAACCCTGTAAGTCATTTTTAAATAGAACAAAAAAGTTCATTAGGACACAGCAAGAGTCTTTCCTTATCCCACCTACATACTGTCCCAGTATTCTTCGGAAAAAAAAAAAACAGTGCATTCATCTAGTGCAAGGGTTGGCAGCTTTTCAGCAGTAGTGAAACAGGCTGTATTTTCCTTTCTCAGATTAGAGTTTAAATCCCTTGGAAGAAACAGCTTGAACCAGAAGATACTGCCTATCGATTGCAAGATGCATTTGATTAGCTAAAACAGTAAAATGGCTCTTCTGCAAGAGACAGAAGTTTCTGATTTCTGCTGAACTCACAGGTGTGTGACACGCATGAATGTGCTGCAGCTTCTCCCTGATACCCTTCTTGCTGCATCGAGTTCAGAAGTCTCTCAGTTGCTCTCTTTGGAAAGTTATAGGGTTACAGCACTTCTGGGCATTAATCTTTGCTCTAGAAGAACATAGTGGATATTTTCCATTAGTATAGCCTTTTTGTTTTTTTAAATATTTCTAAAACACAAGGATAAAGGTGTGTCAAAGTGTAAACCAAACCTAGTATTAAAGATCTCACCACAAAGAGATGTTAAAGCATTTTTTTAAAGAATAAAAGCTCTAAGACCTCACATTTTCTTACTGTATTTTCTCATAGTTTTTAATTACTACACTTAAATTAAGCATAAAATGTTTAGATTTATGTGGATTAAGTTAGTTTGACTTTTGCAAGCTAGTCTCCAATTGGTAGTGTATTTAGGAAAGGTAAGGAAAGGATCAGCTGTTTCCATGGCACTGTCCTTATCTATCCTTTCACTCCTACAGGGGATTTCCAGGGATGGCTGCTGGCAAGGGAAGCCCTAGAAGTGCAGCTCAATTACTGTTTTAGTGTTAAAATGCATCACAAGGTATCCACACAGATGGCTTCTCATCTGCTGGATTTGTAGTTTCCAGGAGGGAATATTGGGAGCAGAAGTATCTTTATCTCAGACTTTCATATTTTTGCTATCAGGAAACCCTTTCTCAGCCTTCTGCTCTAGTGCCTTCAGTGTCTGATTTAGTGCTAATTATAACAGAGTATCAGGGGGAAAAAAATACCAAGTTTAAAAAGAAGTCTGCCAATTCTGGAAAATAATATGACCCTGAAGAGGAGATAAAATGTAAAATTTTCCAAAAATAAGATGCTTCACATTGCTGAATAGGAACTAAGAGGTCTGCCAGAGTGCTAGTAAATGAGAGGATAAATCGAGAATTAGAGATAGCAGCAGTTCTAAGTATTTCTTCAGACAAAGATGCTGCAGATGGAAATATGTTTTCCAGATGAGGGAAGTATTAGAGAGACACAAGTCAGTGCCAGAGTAGGTGCTGACTGACATTCCCAAGCAATATTATCCCCAGAGAGATAGAATTCACGGCAGTGGTGAAAGAGAAACCCTTCTTCTCTTAGTTCTCAAGACTTTAGTCAGTGTCATGCTTGCTGGTAGGTGTTGGAGAGCTGCCTGGTCAGAAGTGCTATTTCTCAGTTGAAACTATTGAATCATGGAATCCTAGAGTTGTTCAGGATGGAAAAGACCTTTAAGATCATAAAGTTAACCCAGCAACTGCCATGTTCACAGCTAAACAATGTCCCCAAGTGCCACATCCACACATTCTTTGAACGCTTCCATGGATGATAATGCCATCACTTCCCTGGGTAATCTGTTACAAAGCCTGACCACTCTTTCAGTGGAAAAAAATTCCCTAATATCCAATCTAAACCTCCTCTGGTGCAACTTAAGGTCATCTCTTGTCCTATCGCTTGTTTCCTGGGAGAAGAGACCAACCCCATCCTGGCTGCAACCTCCTTTCAAGTAGTTGTAGAGAGTGGTAAGGTCCCTCCTAAGCCTCCTTTTTTCCAGGCTAAACAACCCCAGCTCCCTTAGCTGCTCCTCATCAGACTTGTGCTCCAGCCCCTTCACCAGCTTTGTTGCCCTTCTCTGGATGTGCTTCAGCACTTCAGTGTCTTTCTTATAGTGAGAGGCCCAAAACTGAACACAGGATTGTTTTCTGGCCATACACTTTCTGATACAGGCCAGGATGCCATTGGTGTTCTTGGCCACCTGGGCACACTACTGGCTCATGTCGAAATGCTGTCAACCTTTTTTGCCAGGCAGCTTTCCAGCCCCTCTACCTCCAGCCTGGAGCTCTGCATGCAGTTGTTATGACCAAGTGCATTGGCTTTGTTGAATCTCATACCATTGGCCTCAGCCCATCAATCCAGCATGTCCAGATTCTTCTGCAGAGCCTTCCTACCCTCCAGCAAAGCAACAGTCCCACCCAACAGAGTGTCATCTGTGAACTTACTAAGGGTGCACTAAATTTCCTTGTGCTGACCATCAATAAAGACATTAAACAAAACTGGCCCAAATACTGAGTCCTGGGGAACATCACTTGTGACTATGTCAAAAGATAGTCAGTGTTTTATTTCAGCTGTTGGGGTCTCCTTGACATGACTTTTCCATGTGACTAACTGAGGTAGTTAAATGAATATGAGCTACATAGGACATTCTCTCCATTAAGCTGCAGTCTCTGTTGATAAAAACATAAACTTAAGAGTTTAAAATAGTCATAATTAAAAGTTAGCCTAGGAATAAAGAGCTGTTACAACAGCTTTGTAAAACATGATTAGAAAACCTATAGCCAGGACCCTGAGGAAAACAATTACAGTTAAGGATAATTAATTTCCCTTATGACAGGTCTCAGCTGGGGAAGGGAACAGAAGGGGGGCTGGAGAGTGCTGAATTCTAGTTCTTGCTTTTTGACAGTTTTTCAAGATTGACAGCCAGACCTGTCTCCAAAAATATGCTCTCCCTTGAATAAGTGTTAATGAGCCCAACAAAGGAACCCTGGCTACATCAGATGGTGATAGTCTGCTATCCCACCAGAAGCCAGAGGACTCCAGTATCACTGTCTCACTGGGCAGCATGCTGGGAGCATAGCCCTAGCCCTGTGTAAGCATGCTGCCAACATGAAGCTGCAGAAGACTCACAAGAGCACTGCTGCCTGGACAGCCCAAGTTAGCCAAATCATTCCCTTTTTAGAATATTGATCGTGCCTGGAAAACATTTCCTGAGCTCGCCATGAGACCCATGTCTCATGCTGGCACCAAAGCCTGGAGGTACTTTCACATGTGGACAGACCCCTGAGTATTTGTCTGTGCAAATGTTTGTCTGGGCTTTGTGCTTGCTTGAAGAGGAGAGTCAGCTGTTAAGCTACTTTGAAAGCTTTGCTGGAATCCTAATCATCACACTGGAAGACTCTGAACATTGACATAGAGTTAGGTGTATCTGACTGTTCATCCAGTGAAGGCTGAAACCCAGACTGTAAGCCCAGAGCTGTTGCTTACTTCCTTAGCCAATTCAAGCAGCAGCATTGCTAGGCCAATGAGAGGAGTTACCTCCTGCATCAAAGCTGATCTCTGTCTGTTGGGAGTTCCTCACACAAGGCCTATGCTTGGTGGAGGAAAACCTCTGAAGAGAGAGAGGACTGAAGAAATACAGCTTTGGAATACAGCAATACTGGATAACAGATAGCTTCCTACATCAGAGACTGTTTTCTATGTTGTGGAAGTGTTATGTTTAATCAATTTAGTAACAATGTTGTTAGAAAGAATCCTGCTTGGTATGTAATCTGTAGTTTGAATTAATTAACCCCTTTTCTATTCGTTGATTTGTAAGCCATTTGGCTATTGGTTAATGTTACCCAAAATTTATAGCTTTCCCTGTCTTTGTATCTCCCCTTACCCATTACTGGCTGTGTTTAAACTGAATCTTCCAATTATAGATTTTGCCTATCTTGTATCCTCCCAAAATTCCACACATTCCAAATCCAAGAAGATATAAGCAAACACCCTTTTGAATAAACACTCTCTGCTCTTTGTTCTCCCCCTTGGGTCCATCCTGTCTTTCACTGCGTGAGTGAATTTTCTGCAGAGTGGACCCTCATGTTCCTTAATTATTAGGGGGTGTTATAACTTTCACCCCCAATATCTGTCTGCAGCCAGAACACTGAACTGAATTGCTTTTTTAAACCCAAACCCCAGAATTTTTTAAACCCAACCCCCAGAATTTCTGGGAATCTCCATAACTGCTACCATCACAGGACTGCAACTGAGCCTTTCCAGCTGAGCAACAACACTGCTGTATCACAGATTATAGTGCTCTGTAGTGGAGCAACAGCAGCTACTTTTGTGCTCTTATTCACCTTCACAACACGGCTCAGCAAGACATATAACTATGTGAACGTGTCAGCTCAGGACTCCTCAGACATTTCCTTGATCTCAGTTTTGCTGCAGCTGATAGGACGCTGGTTTATTACAGAATTTTCCCAAACACCTTGAATACCACCTTGCTTCCCTACTCCCATCTCATTCAGGACCATAAATTCAGACTTCTGTTTACCATGAAGCCAAGCTATTTGTGAAATCTCATGATGCAGAAAATCAGCTGTAAATACTGCTTGCTATAATACTTACTATTTGAACCTTGCACACCTCTTCCCACTCCAGTACTGCTCATCATTTGCAGGACTCTTAGTGGAAGAACTGCCCACATTTGAGAGCAATGGAGCTATTCTCTGTGTGGAGATCAACTGACCAAAGCAGTTTGCTGCTTCCTCAGTCAGATGTGTCTCAGTATAAATAAGCAGGATTTTAAATTCAGTGGCCTGCCATGCTCCCATCAGGTCCAGCAGAGCCCAAGGTTCCTATTGCAGCCTTGCTCCTTGTCTAGCTCTCCTTCTTGCTTGGCTTGGCACTGAAGAAAGTGGCAGTATCTACAGAGAAGAAAAGTAAGATTTTTTTTTCTCTTTCTCCCTCTTTCTCTTTTTCTCTCTCTCTCAATTTATCTCTTTCTCTCGCTCTCTTTTTGAGAACACACACACAGTGATACAAATATGCTTGCCATAAGCAGCAAGTTTTTCTAGTACAAGAGACCAATCCTATTCCTGCTGTGGCTCCTGTGCAAACAAAATGCTGTGCCTGCTGGGGAGCCTTACAGATTTGGTACAGGCCTGAAACACACAGATCAGATAGTGCAAAACTTACAGACACGATTTCTGCGTCCAGGATGTTTCCTATTTCGTTATGTGTTATGATAGCTAGAAATGAAAGCATTAAAACCCCCGTTCTGCAGCACTTTTTCAGGCATAAGCTGTGGCAGGTGGTACATGCCTGAGCAGAGGGATAGACCCACAAAGACAGCCGTCCACATTTTAAATTCTTTTTTTGCTAGGTATGATCCCAGCCAGCTTATGTTCACAGCAAGCCTGTGGGGTATACACACTTTCCCTTATAATTAAGCAACAGTGTAACACTGATTCCCACTGGTAACTGAAAGAATACAGTATCACATAGTGGCAGGAGTCCTGTGTCTCACACACGGGTTTTTTTACTTTTTATATTTTTACTTTTTTAATATCTTTTACTTTTTATATTTTTCCTTTAATGTTAAGTCAGATGAATTTGAAATGTAGCGACATGATTCAACTCACCACCTTTAGCTGTCTGGGAAGGAGGTGCCTGATCTAAGCTATTCATCCAATCTTCCTGCAAGTCAGTGGAGAGAGAAGGGAATTTTTACTCCTTTTACTGCCTTCCGAGTGCGGGTGTGTCTGCTGAGGGCTAGCGTAGGTGGGATGTGTGGTACTCAGGTGGCTAGCACTAGCTGGGGAAAATTGTACAGTCTGTTTACTCAAATGGGAAGACTAAATATTGCTAGCTCTGCATATTTAGACTAAAAATTAAGTTTGTGCACAAATATAAGGATTTGCTGCTTGGACCTGTGTTTGGAAAGTATGCAAAAAGGTCTCTCTTTCATATACTAGATGGTAAATCTGGTTATGAAATATCATGTTGGCATAAGAGAATTGGAAGCGCTCTCTTAATTGCAAGATTTAATTCATATCTAGGGAGATCCTAGATATAAAATAATGTAATCCTAATGTATAGTCCTAAAAACAATTTCAAAAGAATGCTGCCTTTCTCAGGGCTGTAAAAATCTATTGCAGGAAAACAATTTCTTAACATGAAATTGTTATTAACGTCTTAAAATGTAAGTAGCAATTCTAACATCCTCTGTTTTCATATTGATTAAGTTATATGTAAGGGTTTTTTTTTAGTATGAAGGCATATTTATTTTAAATTACAGGCTCCAGAGATCAAGGTTTTAGTGTTATAGATACATAGCTGGAGACAATCCTTTCCTGAGTGCTTACTGTCAAAAGAGACAAGACAGAAATGGAAGAGATGATGAAAAAGAACTGAAGTGACTTGTTAAAAGTCCTGGAACAGTCTTCTCTCCCAAGCTGCAGTGAGGGAGTAAAGCTGCTGACTGGGACTTCTAATGGACTAGCTTACCCTAGTTAGCTTGGCCTTTCCAGTTCAAGTGTTCCCTTGGGAGAAGAACAGTATGACAAATCACAGTTCATATTCAAATGTGGAATATCATGAGGAAGATTTTTATTATTTTTAGTATTGTTAGAATGGTAAAAGATTTTGTGATGAATAGTTGTGGTTGCCACATCCTTTTTAGCAATCTGTACTAGCATCCGAGTGAAATACTAGCTGAAGGCTGATGAGTATGATTTTTTTTTTTTTTTTAAGTGTACAAATGTGAGATAATCTGAGACATCTTCAGTGGACCAGATATATTCTAGCCCTGTGCCAACTTCCCCACTCAGTCTCCAGTGTTTCTTTATTAAGAACATTTATGGACACTTCTCATGCTAATACAGTGAAAAGACAGTTGGTGCTCTAAGCCCTGAAAACAACTGAGGTTTGGTCAGAACAGAAATCTGACTTCACAAATCCCAATATTTTTTTCTAAAAGGTCGTAGCTCTTCTTTGGTTGGTTCATATTTGTTTAAAAAAATGTAAATTGAATAACTTTGTAACAGCAGGCTTTGAGACAAATCATGAGTCTAGCTTAATACCAAACCAGGTACTGTCCATCCTTCCACAGTCAACATAAAGTCAGGAAAAGCTTTGATCTAGCTCAGTGTTGGTCAGCAAGCTCATACTGGTGTGGACCAGAGTGTGCATTGTGTAGATCTGGCAGGAGCCATCATGACATCATGGACTGGGGGTAGACAGCCGTATTTTAGGTTGTTTCTTTGGGTTTTTTTTTTTACAGCTACTCATATTGCAAACTGACAAAAAGGTGCTTAGCCCAGGAACATTGATAATTAGGTCTCTGTGCTTAGCTACAAAAGCTGTGTTGTTTTCAGGGAGGATGAGCTGTGAGAGAGGCCTCACATCTGTCTGCAGAACATTGACTGGACCTACCCTGAGAGCACAGCCTGTGCATTGCTCCACTGTGCAGTGAAGCATTAGAAAGTTTGGCCTTTTTGCTTCTTCCCCCTTTTCTTGGGGCAAGTGTCTGAGTAGTCATTATTTATTGTCTTTGGGGTACTTCAGATGGCATTGCTCTCCCCTCTGGTGCAGATTGGGGTTTCACTGTCCAATCAACCATTAAAGCAATATCTGTAGCTATCACTGCTAGCTGTTGAACCACTAAAGCAATAAAAGGAAGAGCAGTGTAGGACGCTCATTGCTAAAATCAGCTGGGTCTGAACTGAAACTGAAACAGTGACTGCTGGGCGTTAACTGCTGCTAGCTAAACTTTTCATGAGTGAATTCCCATTTACCTTAGTAGTCTCATATACTTCCTTGCAATTCCCGTAGGCATTCATAAGAAGGATTTGGGGAGAGTAAATTCAATGTTATTATTAATATTATCATTGTTATAGTTGCTAATTGCCTTGAAGATTTGTGTTTAACTGAGCCCACACTACACTGTGTTAGGTCAGGACTTGCCCTGGAAGGTTCCCAAGTCCATAGCCAGCTGCTGTGGAGCAGAGGATATTGGTTTCCAGTGAAGCTTGGAGCATATCACTTGAGCCCTGCCCCCAGAGGCAGTCTCTTCTCTCTGTGTTTTTCCGGATGGTTGCTCTACTGCAAGTGTCCAGTCTCAACTTTTCTTTCCAGTATCTGTTGCCACTCTAAATAAAGAAATGCATGATTCTATTAATTTCTCACTAGTTATCAGGAAATAAATACCTTAATTCAAGTCTGCTGTGAAGTGATTTCTCTGTCTTGGCCTCATGGTAGTTTCAGTAGAAGATTTTACTGATGCTATAGATAAAAACTATGTTGGAGGGAAGGGACTAACCCTAGTGACAAAACTATATCTTTCTAAGCTTACCATTGAGCATTTTCATAATTTTAATCATATCTAATGCATTAAAGAATTCATCATTTGTAACATACAGTTAAAATCCCTGTGGCATAATATAGCAGTAATTTGTACAAATTCATCTGGAAAAATGCAAACAATGATGTTTTTGTTTACAGTGTTATCAAATATTTTACATTTTATGGCAGTTCGGGGATAAATAAGCTATTGAATTAGTTTAGAATAATTCCTTATTTGTATTCTCTAAACTGGGCAAACAGTCTTTCACTTCTTTATAAGAGACATTTTATGGGCACTGAGGCTTTACCCACCCACAGCAAGGAAAATAAGAATTGTGTTTTAAGGGCTGTGTCACATGCATATGTGTCATGTGTGTGAATACTGTACAGTTACAGTTCTCTGGAGAGAAACAGTGCAGTTGTGGATCCGACTTTCTAAACCCATCTCCTGGGGTGAAAATAAAAGCTCACGACTAACCCCTGCTGCAGCATATCACATGACTTTCTTTGGGTTTCTTGAGAGAAAGAGATGCCCAGTTATAATTTTCACACAAATATTCCCTCTCTGAAATTCTGGTGTAACAATTAACTAGAAAAATTTGATAAAACCAAACTGTTCTTAAAGTACATTCTGGTTTCTCTTGTCTGGCAGATGTAGTTGGCATTTGCACTCATTGTCCAACAGAATGACTTCCCAAGTCCTAGTATTTGTTTATTTTATACTGTGAATATTTCCAGAGGGGATATACCCTGATTATTGTATGTCAGTGGTGGAAGTACTGAAACACTACTTCTACACCTCATCAAAATTGCCAGAGAAATGAAATTCACTTCACATACAAAAGGAACCAAAATTCCATAGCACAACAGAAATGTCAAAGATATTCACTCTGTACTTCAGTTCTATTCTAGATACGTTTCTACTTTGTTTAGAGCTTATATGTAAGAATATATTCCTGTTTACCTTCTCAACAGAGTGACCTGCAGTGATTTTTTTTTCACATCTTATAACAGTAACATTTTTCATCCACTGATACTCTCTAAATCATATATTCATCATTTAATTATTTTAAGTCTGCCTTCCGAAAATAAATTCTGATCTTGCATTAAGTGCCTGGAGAGTGTCATAACCTAAGACAAAAGCCCCCACTGAACAGTCACTTCATGTCTACGTGCTGGGTGCCAGCACTGACCTGTGTAGCTGTGAGCATCTCCACAGCACTGCCACTGGCATTGGTCCTTTCAGCTCACTCTCTGGATTCATGTGTTGGTAGGTCTATGGATATACAGATCTATATACCATGATCTACTACCTGTATGTGGGATGCTCCAGTACAGCTGTGGTGAACATCTCTGGAGCAGTGATAACTACTGAATACATCACTTTATTTTAGTTTGTGTTGTCTCTGAATCCAAATTCTATGGAAAGCCTAATTCTGAATTAAATACCTTCAACTGAATTTAATTTTAAGCAGCATAAGAAATTTAGCATATAAATCTCTACTTGGTTTCCCTGCTGCATTTTAGTGTTCTTTGGGATTTAGGTCAGTTAATTTTTATTGTTCCTTATACCATTCCTCATACATCCTCTTCCTTCTTCTGGGGTTCCCCTCGAGGTTACTCTCTTCATCTCATCAGAGACTCTTTCTTTCTTTCTCCCTCTGACCTTTGATAACTTCTTCAGGTCCATTTGGTCCATCAGTGGAAAAGAGCATCTTGCCCATAAAACCTTTGTCTTTCAGGCTGTTCTCAGTGTCTCAGATTTTGGTAAGCATGTTGCTAGCCTGGGTTCCTGTTGGGTCTATGTTTTTTGTTCCCTGCTTGGTATAGCTCTGCACTTTATACTTGCCTCTATCCAGCATTTTCTTTACCATCACCTCTCTCGTACTGTGAAGTCTTAATGACCTTTTTACATCCTTTTTACTTTTTTGCATGACGGGATTTTTATAAGCCTTTAGCTATTATGCTGCTCTTGGGGGGAAGGGATTGGACACAGATTTCTTCAGCTCCATCAGAGCACACTGATACATCAGGGATTGTACTGATCCCCCACAATGCTAAAACAAGCTTTTGCATCTGGGAACCCATCTCAGCTGCAATTGCTTCTTTCCAACCATGACACGTCACGGAGGATCACCTCCAAGGCCAAGGATGTGGCAAACACGACTATTCATCATGAAATCTCTCACTGTGGGAGGCAATGATGGCTGGAGTGCAGCTGTAGACTTGCCAGCCTGCTGCCTTGCATTATGCTCTGGCTCTTCCCAGCCTTGGCCACGCTGTGGTGTCACACATGAATTTGTATCCTAGAAGTGAGTAGGAGTGTAGCTAAAAAAGTGCTTGGATTAGACAAAAGTGTGGTATTGCTATTATTAGCTACACACACACAGGTCTGGCAACCGAGGACATGCAATACTTACAGGAGCATGATTCTCTGCAAATGTGACCCTCTTTAGCCACTCTTACTCCTATCCTTTTGCAAAAGGAGACTGGAAAAAAAGAGAAGAATACAGACAGAGTCCACAGCTCTGACTATTTTACATTTGCTGCTTACATCTTCTTTCTGCCTCAAAGAACTGTGACAGGAGGATTGGATCTAAATAACTGCAGCCTTGCTCAGCAACAACGTTTTCTTTCCTGGAAATGCATTTTATGCACCTCAGCTTCAAACTCTAATAAGCCTCCTACTCAGATGGAAATACGGTGTTCACATTTAAAAGGCAGATAAAAGCTTTTGCTTTCCTGAAACATCCTTCTAATTATGAACAAACTGGGTAACATTTGTCCTTGAAGGATGCATTTATGTAGATGTTTTGGTTTGAAAGAAGAAAAATGTTCAAAAACCTGATCAACATTCAGACACCAATCATGCTAGTCATCTTCTACTGTGAAGAATTCAAACAGGATTTCTAATCTCATGACTCTGAAATGGAAAAAATCTGACAGCCTGTAGCCCCCCAAAAGGCAACACACACCTCCCCCCCAAACCTTGGAAAGAATTGTTTTCTCTTTGCTTATTTAAATATTCAATCCAACAGTTTCTCACATGTGGCCACTAAACTCTTATTTAAAATTTTCAGGATGGTCTACTTCTGACCTGGAGTGACACAAACATGTTCCTCTATCCACGTGGCCTGCCAGTTACTAACCGTAGTCTAAAATCTTTAGCCAAGCACATTGGCACCAAAAGCTTGGAGGTGTGATGCTGCCAACCCTGGTGCTGCTGCTCCTGGAATGAAGTCAGCCAGATCCCTGGCATGGCTTTGCTGCCTTTCATCTGCTCACATGGCACTCAGCCCACTGTCGAGGGCTTGTGCCCAGCTTAGCAATTGATCAGTGCTGTGATGTGGGTGCAGACAGCCCTGTCCCCATCACAGGCACCACTAGGGCTGTTTGGGCATACAGGCATCGCAGGGTATCTGGCATCCCACAACAAATAGTAGTTCTGGGGGTTACAAAAGCCTTTGCTCTCTCTCCTGGGTTTCTTTCCTGCAGTTACCTATTGAGTGGCTACTGAGCCTTGAAGAAAGCTGGAGGCAGCTGGACAGCACTTGGGAGGGCACCGATTCCAGCTCTCCAGGGTGCAACCAGTGGAGCCAGGGCCACATCCCACCAGCACACCAAGGCCCGTTGGCCCTGCAGGGCACCACAGCAAGCTGGCATGTCATGCTGCTTTCTTACGTACCTGTCAGCATGAAATAGAGAAAGCTTTTTCTAGACTGATCCTTTGAAAGCAGCAGGAAGCTTTGAGATGATATAGGCAGAAAAAACGTTGTTACTGGGTGTAGATCTGATTTCATAAAAGAAAAGGGGGCTATTGCAGCCTTTCCTGAATGACATAAAAAAGATGAAAAAGGCCATAAAGTCTTGACCGCTGTGTTGCATTCTGCTGTTGTTCAGGCCCGCCTCTCCAGAAACATAAAAATACATTAGTAAATGCATCATTGTGCCCCTCCTCTAATTGAAAAAAAAAGATTCCTTTACAACTAAATATCTTTTAGCAAGATACACAGGGTCTTGTACTGGAAGGTCCATAAGTTGTATCTATATATTCTTTCAGACATTCAGTAGAATTTTTAAGACTGGTCCAAGTTATTCAAACTTATCTATCTTACATTGATAGACAACTAATATAAGTGCCCAAGGTTTGCTTCTGAAATGTTTTTGCCCTGTGTTGTCAATACTTGGAAATAACTTGCAAAATAGGGATTGAGAACATTAGATTGGTTTTTGATCAGTTCAGAAACAGGATAATCGCCAACTTGTCAGATAATTTATTTTCAATGAATAATTTAGTCTTAATTATAATCAGCTAAAGTTTCAAACCCTTGTATTTTTCCCTCATCAACCTCACTAAGCATATGGGGAATCAAGATGAAGTCACCCTTTTACCTGGAAAATCAAAAGCCTTTTAAACGCATATTGGTTGATGATAGGTCCCATAAAAGCACGCCACCAAACTGCTGACATTTCAGAAATTCTGTCTCATACAGTGCACATCATTGATTACACAAGGTGTTTCTAATCATGAGATTAAATTCTGTGAGGATGCCTGATGCCAGCACAGCAGCACCTCTGAATCATACTCTTTGACTACAGCCAACTTTTAGAGATCAGTGGTTGTTGTCCTGTGGCACCAAGGATGGGGTTTGGAGTGACGTGGCAAAGGTCATACATACCTTATGTCAGGCTCTCATTTTTCAGATACCCTTAATGGGCTTGGTGCCTTTTCAAACAAAGAGATTTAAGATCTTCAGTGGCATGTGATGCACTTCTGGTAAAAGATGCAGAAACAAAAATGTTTTATGATATTTTACTAACATAAATGCTAGGTTCTAGAGAAGTATTTTCCCCTTGACACTGTGCTATGGTATTTTCTGCGTAGCCAGACTAGAGAAGGTGGTGTGATTGTTAAAAATACTAGCACAGGAAACAAAACACCTACTCAAATTAAAAATTAATTAAATTAAAATTAATTAAGAGTTTAAAATAAAAAATTATTTAAAGTAAATGTTAAATTTAAAAGTAAAATTAAAACATGGGAAAATAAAACTTGAAACCTTTATCAAAGTAAAAAATATTTATACAGAAAATGCAAACAAATTGAGGGATGCTTTACTGCATTAGGTCCTCCCCGGAAAGAATTTATATTATTTAGGAGTAGCTCCTCTTGGGCATGTTCTGCTTCCTTTGATGGCCTAACCTTCTTAATTTCCAATTTTCTTTTTAAGTGAACTGATTCTTCCCTGTAATAATGTTTTTAATAGATCAAAAAACAAGAAAAAAGAAAATGGCACAGTTTTCCAATTCTTCATAGAGTATTCTGAGTTTGAAAGGACCCACAAGGATCACAAGTCCAGCTTTTGAGTGAATGGCCTATAGAGGGATCAAACCCACAAACCATGGGGTTAGAAGCACCATGCTCTAACCAGCTGAGCTAATCTCAGGATCTTTTCTCCAGCTGTAGATCGTAGTTAGATATCCATAGTCTAAAGTGTGCATAAATATGATTGATCTTTATCTTGACAGTGGCCACAATGTACTGTAAATTCTATTCTGGATTTTCACTTGAAAACTTGAGCAGTTGTGCATCCTTATTAAAAACAAAAAAAAAAAAAAAAAAAAAGGAAGATTAGTACAAATTGCTTCAGATGTCAAACTCCGGAGTAACAACTGAACAGTCGCCACTGTATTTTTGCCTCATAGTGATGACATCTCTTGCTTTCACCATCGCAGGGAACCACAAGTAAGATGAGGTCACTCTCAGCTCTCATATGGGAGACCTAAATTGCTAGAGCAGAGGTGTTTGGAGTAGCAATGCTGATGATTCATTACATGACACATTTCCTTCTGAGTCACGGTTGAATTAATACCCTGTCAGGATGCTGAGAGACATCAACAGGGGCTGTGTCTATCTCCTGAAACCAACTAGAAAGTAACTCATGGACAGTGAGATTCTTCAGCACTTACTGGCTGACCTGGAAAGAAAAGAAAGAAAATTGCAAAACTTTCTCTAAGAGAAGCACTCTCTCAGGGCAGGCTGTCTTTATTCTCTGTACCATGCTTAGGTCCCTGCAGCTCTCTGATCTTGGCAGCTCATAGAAGGGTCTTGTAGGCAGTACCCGTTGTGCAGTAACTTGTAGTTACGCAGGAGGCACCCTCCACCAGCATTAAATCCTGGCATGGGCTGAATTTTACTCCGAGTTTTTTCCAGTATTGAAACTCTGATATTTAGTTATATTATGTCATAGATTTTTAGACTGAGCTGCCTCAGTGAAATACTTAATAATGGGTACTTAATAATGGGAAAGACAGTATAATTCACTGATGCAAACAATAAGGGACTGTAGCTCAGACCTCTACACACAAAAAGAATCTTCTCAGGTCTAAGAAAATAAAATTCCACAGGACACTGCTTTGATGATATAAGCACTGAAATTAATATTTTACTGGTAGTGAACCAAAAATAATCAATCATACACAAAAATGTATATTTCAAATTAATATTTAAAGCAAAATATGTCAAGCAACAAAGAAACAGTGTTTCATCAAAGTAGTGTTTTAAGCATGATGTTCCAAAACCCAGTACAAGCAAGTGCTTGTAGAAAGAACTGATAGTTTTGTTAAACCATCTGCAAAGACTAAATAAACTTTTGAGTACACAGAATCTCCATCAGCTCTGGCAAAAAAGGGTCAAAAACCCAAGGCTAGAAATATTTTCTTTTTTGTATAATGTTCTTAGACTGAGATAAGAACTGTTTACGTGACAGCAGGTTCATTTAATTCAGCTATGTCAGCTGATTTAATAAAAAGTGTTATGCCTACCTACATACTGTATAGTAAGAAGTGAAATGGAAGCCATCACACATCTCATTGTTTAAGGGCAGCAATATTAGATCACATTATTTGTGCTGATAAACTTAGTTTCCTTGACACTCTTTAACTGTGTACCATTTTCATGATAAGATTACTTTTAGAAAACAAAATAAACTGTACAATATTTAAAATCAAAATAAACACAAACATCCAGTCTCCAGAATTAAGCAGTGATTTGGTAATGCTTAGACAATGTGTTGTTTTGCAGGTGGATAGGTGACAATAACAACATGAATTGTGAGCTCTGTACGTTAAACTTGCAACTTAATAGTGAAAATAGACAGGAGCACATCAGGCCATGCTCTTTTCTTATGTGAAAGATTGTTTTGCATTTTAAAGGTACATTACTTCACAGAACTCAGTAGATTAGGGCCCAGGAAGAATCCCAGAAAAAGCAGATATATTTTGATAATTAGTTTTCGCTATTCAGTGGAGATGTTCAGTGGAGATGATGGAGTCACTGAGCTAGTAATCAGCATCAAAAAAAAATGACATGATGAAATCTTATGTCAGACTTTTATTTCACCTCTTGCTTTGTTTAGATTTAAACACTCCTATAAAATATTTATATTTTAACGAAACTATTTTCTGACAGAACACAGTTCAGCCAAAATGGTTTTGAACAGCTTTCACAGACTACGTAAAAAATAATTGAAGGAATCAGTAATTTCAACATGAGCAATAGCTTGCCTTTTTATTCAATAACTGATAAACACAGAT
The DNA here is from genome assembly GCA_035583135.1 of Lophotriccus pileatus. Lineage (NCBI taxonomy): Eukaryota > Metazoa > Chordata > Aves > Passeriformes > Tyrannidae > Lophotriccus > Lophotriccus pileatus. Next base: position 34,367,764 of record JAWWES010000041.1, on the reverse strand, counting down.
AAGCTGAGCACACTATAACCTGAATCTGTGATATGATTCCCTATTTTATTACCTTTGAACTGTTCAGTATCTTATTATGTCTTTTTTCAGTAAGACGAAAGTAGAAAGATTTCCAAAATGGCAAATTCCCTGTAGGTGGCAATTTGGAATTTATTCACTCCTTAAGTAATTGTTTTCAACTTCTGGATACTCAGTTTCAATGACGATTGATGCCCTGCCCTTGCAAATAGGACTTGATGATGCTGACATGCATTGCTGAGCAAATAGACTGATGTGTCAAACCCACAAGAATATATTTTGCAGATGCCATTTAATCCTGGTAGTGGTCAATGAAGTAAACACCACAATAAATCACACAGGTATGTGCTGCAATGACGACCGAACTACAGTACATGGCAATATATGAGATCTGAGAGTCTCCTCAGTCGCAGTTTCTGAGCCCTCTAGTGGCCCTCCCGATATTTCACTAGCCACCAGAGACGCTAGGCACATGCTGAAACGGGCTTCTCACCGGGCCAGGGAAACCAAATCTGCTTTCTTCTTTTACAAGGTACAAGCATAGGGAGCAAGGTGTTCCTGACATTTCTCTTTACACCCCTCCTAACAGCCTGACAACTCACACATTCACACAGAGAGGGATGCTGCCATTGCCTTCACAGGTGCCCCGTGGGTTTCCAGGTGTTTCAGTAGCTCTGGGCATGCGCTTCTTCAAATTATGGTGGGCATTCATGCTGAGCAGGCATCCAGGTGGCCTTACTGTCTCTTTCATACTGCTTTCCCTCCCAGGAGGAAGGTCAGAGGGGAACACATTGGTGATAGCTGAAGATGAGATGAAGTACAAGCTGAGAAAACCAGGCATGGCTTTGGGCTTTCTAGCTTGGTTCTAGCTCTGATAGCATATAGCCACTGTCTCTAGGTTCTGAATCATATCAGCGTCCTCAAGACAACTTGACAATTTGTCTGTCCTGAATCATTTCTGGACAAATGGTTAGTTCTTTTTCATGTCCCTTGAGAATCTCAAAACCAGAAACAGCCTAAATACTTTCCCCCATGTGTGTAAAAGAATTTCTGAGACTCCCCACCCAGTCACCTATAAATAATCCCATCCCCCTGTGATTACCACTTTATAGTAGGAAGTATCAGTGAGATAATTTCAGGCACCCAGCCAGCTCTTAACAGCACGTTGCATCCCATCACACAGATCTCTTCTGGTATCTCCTCGTGAAGGTTACTGCTACAAAATAAATGCTCGTTCTGCTAATGCTATATATGGCAGCACAAGTTAAAGGGTGGGAATGACAAATATACACACCTCATCATGCAGCACTTGATAAACATGGCTAAATTTGGCTGTTCCTGGCACAATATATAGGCGCCAGAGCTTGGTAGCAACACCTTGCTGCTAGGACAGAAGATCTTTAATGAGCCCATGTTCAGGGCATCACTGAAGGTTCAGCAAAGTCGAAGCAGAGCTTAAAAGTATGAAAATGGAAAATGTCATCTGTCATGTCAGATTTAAGGGTCCATTTGCCACGTGAAAACACGTAGCATGGCTGACTGAGCAGCAGTGTGACATCCTGGGAGGACACCAGAGGAAATTCCTGGACTCTGCCTTTCTTGCTTGCTGCTGCCTGACCTCTGCCTAAGTCTGGGTACTTGTAGTGAGTGAAAGGCACTATACCACGCTGGGTCCTAGGACAAAATGTCCATCCCCATCTGGCCCAGGACATCTTCCCTGGTTCTCAGATAGACACAAACCCTCCACAATTCAGTACCTTCATGGCACAGGCAAAGTCAAGCTCTCTGTCTCCTCTCTCGCTCTGCATATCAACCAGAGAACTCTTTTTCCATATTAAGGTTTGTAAAATTGAATGCTACAAGCACTTCATGGTAACACGCACAGTATTTCCAGCAAAAAGTATAGAGCTAAGCTCTTTGCCTTCCCACAGTTTTCACTTTATTCTGTCTTTTTCTATCTTTTTTTAAAGGGAATAAGAAAGAAAATAATTTTTTCTCCCTTTCCAATTTCAGTCCCTTTCTTTTCTAGTAAAAATTTTTGAAATAAAAATTTAACAACATCTTAATGTTTTTGAAGTTCTGCACCAGGAGAGTAGCAATTCAGCTGTTGTCGTGTAGTTTAGATAAAGTAGTTCATTCCACAAACAAAAAAAAATAGTCACAAATGTTAATGCATTTTAACAAATATGACATAGTGACATGTTTTCCTGACAAACTGAAAGATCTTTGAAATATCAGATCATATTTTTCAGCTGTGTTGTTGTTAGCATTTTGTAAACTGTAGAAAATTACTTGATTAAGCCACATAAAACTTCAGCAAGTTTAAAGGCACAAAGTATCAGTCAAGGGATTTTATTTGATCATGCCTTGCTTAGCTTCAAAATGATTTTCTACTTCAATGGACTTTGTGGAAGCAAGAACTTTATGGTGCATATCTGTATCTGTGTTTCAAATTTCATACTAAACTCTGCAATTATATACTGTGATATTAATATTCATAATCTGCGCTCTCCATGGTGAATGCACTCATCTTAAAGTAAGCTTCACTAAGTGACCTGATAAAACTTGGGTAAAGGGGAACAGGCTTTTTAGGGTGTCTGGAGCAGTATGTTATTGAGTGCAGCTGATGGAATTCTATCAAAAGCTACATAGGCCTAGGAAATTTTCTACTGGATTTCATTGCAGAAGAAAGCAATGGAACAGTGATGGACTTCTAATGAGTGGGGAGACTAAAAGTGTGGGGTCCCGCCAAATAATCTTCACAATTGTAAAGGCAGCAGTGATTCAGAGATTTTGTCTCTGCAAAAGTCTGGGCAGAGAGTCCACACCGTATGTCTGAGTATTTATAATTACTCTGACCTGCTGACTACATTATACAGTGAATTACTTGTCAACTTTTCATACTTGTAGGGTCTTTTTTTAAAAAAACATAGATTTCAGCCGGTTCATAAAGACTGACAAAAATCTTCTAAAAAGTTTTTAAGTATATGATTAGTACTGCTTTTGGTAAAAGAATTTGGAAATGCAACGTTACATCCTCACCTTAGATGTAACTGGTTTTACAAAAAAAAAAAAAAAATCTGATTTAAGAAACTCTAGGCAGAAATGGCAGCAAACAACCCTTGTAAAATATAAAAAAATCATTTTCCCTCTAAATTATGGATTCAAATCACACCACCATACACAGTGTTCTTGCATGTTTAATGAAAATAAAAATTTCAACAAGTTCCACATACCACTGGTGAATAAAATATAACTATTTTCACACAACCGCCTAGTCAGATTTAAGAAAACTAAAGGCTACACATATATAGCACCTGCAGCTCAGCTATCTGTGGATGTCCAAGGTGATTAGAGCCCAGACAGGCCTTTCCAGCCCCTTACATACAGTACTCAGCATATTATTTTGGAGACATCCCTTCAAATAGGGATTAAGTGGACTGACCAAAGCACAACATTACCGAACGGCTTTGAGGAATTTTTGGAGAATAATCCAAAGTGGCTTCTTGGGGAATAAGCCAGGCCAATCAAAGCAGCAACAAATATTCCTTGGCTACTTCCCAAGCTCAGAGCCATAAGGCTAACCACCTCAAGGATGTGTATGGCTATGGTGGATCCTCTTGCACCCCTCACGGGACGTCTGGATGCTTGATTACCTCTCTGCAATGCCTGTACACCAACAAATGCAGCACGGGGAATCAACAGGTAAAATTAGAGATCTGTGTGCAGTGACAGAGCCACAACCTCATTGCAATTACAGAGACATGGTGGGATAGCTTACAGGACTGGAGTGCTGTCATGCACAGCTGTGGACTTTTTAGGAAAGACAGGCCAGCAAGGCAAGTGGTGTAGCTAATCCTTTTGTGAGAGAGCGATTGCAATGTGAGAAGCACTGCCTGGGGGGCGATGAAGAATGAGAGTTTATGGGTAAGAACTAAGGGACAGGCTAACATGGGTGACATGCTGTGAGTGTCTGCTTCAGGTCAGCTGGTCAGGAGAGAAAATTGCTAAAATCTTGAGTTTGCCAAGCAATCACAGTACTTGCTTCTCTGTGGCCAAGCCCTATCAGTACGGTATCCACATTACCATGGTTCCTTTTGTCATGAAAGTGGTTCCCTCCAGACTTCATTAAACTCAAAAAGCCTTAGTGTTTTGTTACAGATCATTTTGTGCCCTCTGACCTTGCAGGCCTGATCCAAACTCCACGAAGGTAAAAAGCTTGACACCTCCAAAACTGGGCTTCGCATCTTTCTTATTAAGGTTCTCAAGTATGACAAGGAAGCACAAATGCTGCAGAGAGACTAACCTGCAGGAGCAAGCAAGAGGGTGTTTAATCCACATCACCATTTTTCTCCTACACTCACGTAAAATCTCACATGTTTTCCTCTCTTATTAGCATTTTTGTCTAATCTTCCATGGCTACATTCTGAAATGCACTATAAAAAAAGCATTGCCACAACAGTAACAAAATGCTTATTTTGGAACAATGAAGTTCTTTGTAATTCCACAGATGGAGCTATATTGTCATATATTAATTCTTTTTTATATACCAATACCTTCTCGGTATTTGGATGTTTCATGTATTTCTCCTAGAACTCTCCCAAAAATGGCAAAAATAAGAGGAAAGGTAAACTCCAGCTTCTTAGAGATCCCCCACAAATTGTCTTTCCAAGATTATCGCATTAGAACAGCAGATGAGCTTGATAGATTGAATATAATGCACCCTCATTTTAGCTAATGCTGCTTTACTGAAAGGGCTAACAAACTTAATTCTATCCAGGCCAGGATTACCTGACAGAGTAACTGAGAAATTTTGTGTGCTTACAGATAGGTTGAAACAGATCGACTCATTTCTTTGCTCTGTTTGCATTACATTGTTGGAAAGTGCTTATCCCTGGACTTAGCCTGATGACTTTCACTGTTGGCATGAGGCTGCAGTGAGGTCTCATCACAGGCCGGGTGTGGCAGCTGAAGGCTCATCCTCAAACAAAACATGTTTTAACTCCATCTCTGGCCACAGTCCCTCACTGCGAGCACTTGCCTGCTCCTGCACAGAGTAGGGTGGCCACTGGCAGGACGTCAGGCCAAGATGCTGAAGCACTTCTCCAGGACCTTGCCCAGATGACAGGGCCTTTGCCCTCCCCATTCTGGGCTCACATGACTTCTGAGGACAGGGGGGTGGGTATTTTTAGCTTTTACCCACTTTGCTGAATGACAATAAACCCCCTGGGGCCAGGGCCAAACAACCTCTCAGGTTTGTCCTGTCTCTGTCAGACTCTAAGGTCAGTGGGCAGCCTCCCAGCCTGGACATCCTGCAGTTGCACTGGGAGGTATTGGGTAGCCTCACATTTACTCTGCAGTAGACAGTCACAGGTTAGCAGGGACATCCTGAGGCTGTGACAAAACGCAAGAGCGAAATCCATCTGGGAAACAATAGCCAGGCAGTTACAGGGTGAGTCTCAGGGCTATAGTCGACCCAACCTGTGGTAAAAGCAGAAGCCGGTGTCTGGGTAACCTTCCTCCAAAAGACAGACTCCAGACCTTCTCATCTTATTAATTGTATGGTGGTTACCAACAGTTTAAACAACCAACTCTTTTTTTGTGTGTGTTTTTTTAGTTTTGTTTTTTTTGTGAGTATGCTCATCATTAGGATGACCATGCTTTGGAGTCTCGTGCATTTCAAAGCCTTTCTCTGCTAATAGGGAGTGGAATGGCCATAGCAAGATTTCTTTGAAAAAAAAGTGCTAGCAGTGAAAAAACTCTGTAGTTTGCTGCTGTCTTCAAACAGTCTCCAGAGTGTTAAAACGCAAGACAGGACATGAAAGAGGAAATTCAGGCCACAAGAGGAGACTAATGGGAGATCAAATTGCATATCCTAAGAAAGTCTTCTGTGTGGGCCTGAGGATACGTGACAAAAGGAGTTTCATTCGCAGGGAGTTTAAATTATTAATCCTTGTAAAGAGGTCACTGTAAGGGCTTTTCTACTCTCAAAAATAGTGAAAACCATGTGAAATGTAATAAAGTACTGAAGAACAAAATAATGATGGCAATCTTCATTTGACAGCACAGCAATCTCACTGGGAAGGAAGAAAATTCTTTATTGAGAGCCAAGTCTTATAACCCCTAAATCTTGTTCTCTAGTACTTTTGTCCATGGACTCTAACTTGCTTTACCAAGGTTTCCCTATTTTACTGAGGAGGGAGCTGAAAGAAATTGAATAGCTGAAAAGTCTTTGAAAATGTGATCACTAGTTTTCTTTGCCCAGTTTCATACCTCTGCACTATGGCTTCTAAAAATTGTGGAGGACCATAGATTCTATCAGATTAGTTTGTTTTGGAAGAGCTTGAGCAGGACTGGTGTGACCAAATTCACTCCAAGTAACAGTAGAGGAGTGGGAAATAATGAGTATATGTCACAGTTCAGCTTGGCATCCTTCCTCAGGGGATATGTGCTAGACATTAGGCCTAATTAAGCCTTTTTTTCAGTGGGGGGAGAGAAGATGGGGAAGTTAACATATGCAATGGCAAAACTAAGAATCTAAATAAATGTTGAAATCCAACTCTGTTAGTCAGTCTGTCTTAAAATAGTCTATCTTATAACAATGACCCTACTACATTTGTATAAATGACAACAGGTACATCAAGCAGATTTGAAGTGTAACCATCTTGGGACTTTTCAGTGTTTCTACTTTGGCTTCTCTCCCTTTCTGAGCTGCCTGACAGATCTTTGCGAAGTGGCATGCACAACCTGTGCAAGCAAAGCTCAGGCTCTGGCTGGACCATGCAACAAAGCTGTTGGTCATATTCCTGGAGCCAGATCAAAACCACACTGGGCACCAGTATGTGTCCTGTATAACATACTCACTAGTTCAACCTAGTACTAAGTTAACTTCGCACCAACAGTGTTTGAGTCTGATCATGTATTGTCTCTCTGTGTTACTTCTAGTGTCTATTGGATCAGGTAATGCCTGTGTTCCCACAGCCAGCCTGGAAATACAAACTTTCTGTCATGTGTCTGGGTTAACCTACCTCCGGTCAATGGACATGCTTGGGCAAGACAGAAGTTGTTCTTCTATAGGGTTCAACATTAATTCAGTATTAATGAATAAGGGATGCCAGGCTCACTGACTTCTGCAGGCCAGCCTAAAGGACTGAGCACTAGTAAAAGAGCCGTGTCCAACCCTGAGAGGTTGTCTCTGTAAGCCTTTAGTTCAAGTCAAGCACATGTACTTCCTTTTCCAAATGACATTTTGTTCTCATGAAGGTTAAGATACTGTCAACCAGCTTTGCTCAGCAATAAACTTAATGTGAGGAGAACAAAATTCACTGTCCTGGCAGTCTGCTCAAAGCCTGTTTTGCTGCAATTTGCCTTAAATAGGAGTATGGTGAGCATGCAATAGAGATATCCTGGTGGAAGGATCCTGAGACTTGTCCAGAAGCAGAGAGGATGCAGTGGTAGGAAGCCAGGTGCCTGGGTGCAAGGGGGAAATCAGGAAGCAGGGCTACAGGAACAGCTGGAGGCTGAAGAGGTAGGGTTTCCAGCATCTTCTTGCAAATTTCCAAATAGATAAGGCAAAGCAGAGTAAACTCTGCTTTTCTTCTTTGAATTTAGCAGCAGGTTTTGGGACACGTGTTTTATTGGAGCTATTTTCACTGATTTTCATATTTGGAGATTTTCACATATACGATATTTCTTTTGAGGGGAGGGGAAGAGGCAGATGACCTCTGCAAATGACAGTGTTAAATGTTAAGAATTTCACCTATGCTTTCAGTGAAAGAAATACTATATACAATACTCAGATGGAAACTTTTGAGGGCTTTGCAATGGGACACTGCAAGTTAGGAAATTCATAAAACTGGCTCAACTGTATGAATCAACTTCATTCAAAACCTGAGACTGGTTTATTTAGAGATTTTAGGCCAGTGTAGATCTGTTAACTTCTGGACTAATAAACATAACTTTCCCCCTCTTCCTGGCCCCAAGAGAAAATGGTAGTAAAAGACACTTGAAAAATGGGGAGTGGAAGTTTCTGCTAGCGACTACAATCTAGCTCATCATCAAGACAAGCTTACACCAGAAACCTTGCTATATAGTATTTGGCATGTTACCAATCACAACAGAGGACAAGAAGCAGAGAGCACCAGAGTGCTACATCCATGCAGTGTATAAATCCTATTTACCAGTCAGTTAAGCATAAATTTGGTTTGGCTGCAATATCATGCTTTACATGGCACTTGCTTTTGATGAAAGATTTCAACACAAGCTGAGTTTATTTTGCTCCTGCTTTTTTTTGATTTTCCCTGTCCATCAGGTTTCAGTCCAAAATATTATTTTTAGATGTACTATTAAGTGACCTTTGATTTGGTGTCGGCATCTTGCCTTGTAGGAGCACTTTCAAGTTTTTTATACTAAGATCTAATTCCTGACATTGTTTTCTGAGATAAAATGGTATGCATTGTCCCCTAATGAGTTTAAGAAGTCCACAAATTATTTTAACTTTTAATTTAAATTTATAAGAAGTAAGTGAAAAAAAGGAAGAAGTATCTATATACAAAGCTGTGACCAACACCACTAGTGCGAGAAAAAATAAACACTAATTTTGATCCATGGTGTGGGCTTTTTAATTTTTTTTTCCTCAAGAATGATACTATATTTTTGACAGTCTGATTGTATATTCTTTGTGTTAATTTGTTGAGTATATGCATATTCCGCAAATGAACAGTTCAAAACATTAAGGTCTGAGATCTACCCTAAAGGCATATAAGGATATCCTAGTTCAGTGGCTCAGATTCATCAGTGTCTGGTGCTCAGTTATCAATAAGGAACATAGGTGTCTTCCAGTTGGCCAAATAGTCCACTGAAATCTCTCCACTGACTGGAAAGGAAATCAAGGTTAATACAGGCTTCACTTCATTAGTTGCCTCATTTCAGTAAGATGCAGTAAGTGCCAGCAAGCTTGAAGTTATAAACACAAGAGCAGAATTTAGCTCTGCATGGGTCTGGTATTAAACCATAAGACAAGGCATCCAAGTTCATTCAGCAGAAAACACCACATTACTGAAAGCGCTAGTTAAACTACATATTGAAGTAACATATCTTTACAAGCTATGGAAAGGTTGATAATGTTGTTCCATGAGGACTGCTAAGTATAGACAGACTTATGAATAGGATTCATTAATAATCATAAGTAATAAATGACACTAAAAACCAGTGACTTTTTGTTGCAACATTAAACTTTGTGAGCTATCAGACTACTCACAGCAGTGAAAGGCCATGTCTGCTACAGCAGCAGTACATTTGGGTACAGATCAAACAGCTCTGCAAGTAGCACAGTTAGAAGCTTTAATTTACAAGTCCTAATTTGTGAGAAGTCATAATTATAACCAGTTCTTTTCAGTGATCTGTCCAGTCCTTGCTTAAAAATAAAATAAAAATAAATTAAATGATTAAAAAATATGTACAAGATTAAATTCTAGGAACTACAGATGCCTGATCACTGCTACATGCCTCTTTTTTCGTTCTAGCCTCCTTACCCTTACTTTTTGCTCTCTTAGCTATTGTGAGGAGACCCATAGTAATCTGGGCTAAGGAGATTTTTACATCAGTATTATGTGCTTTCACTCTCTTCCACGCTATTTAGGCAACTGGGAGCGTTACATAATGCTTAGGGCCAGATGCTTGTTTAACCTTAACTAGGTGGTCTGTAGCACCTTAACTCTTGGAGCACACAAAAAAGTCCGTGGGATCACCTC
>JAWWES010000041.1:34340580-34357894 GCA_035583135.1 Lophotriccus pileatus | reverse complement strand
ATTAATATATGACATTCATAAAAATTCCCGTTTCATGGGTATCGTGCACTAATTTAGTAATCCTTCATACTTTGAAACGAGGAATTGCTGGCTCACCAAGGACATATGAAACAACACTAGTGTTTAGGAAGATCTATCCTTCCAAGGTCCTGCCATCTTCACTGCTGCTTTTTATTTTTCTTTGGTATTTACATTTTCAGTGCAAGAGTAGGATTTCAAATCTTGTGCTGTGAAAAATAATGCAGTGCTTATTACAAGCAAATAGGTGAAAGGAAGAAATGTAGATTCAAAACCTGAACTGAGAATTCAAGGTGTCTTCCACCAAGCTTAATTCCTTAACTGCAAGAGCTGCCTCCGAAAGGAATGGAATAATCCAGGTTACACATCCATTTACTACTTAGTCTGTCAATGGGATTACAGACAAGGATGTAGTTCTTGGTCATTTTTGTGATGCATCCAAAGGTTTCTAGGGAATTATGCTTCCAGGATCAGTGTCACTTGCAAGCATCAATTAATAAAGACCTGGGTGAATTTTGGCCAACTGCCTGCAGGGAACTGTGTGACTCTGTAAATATCAGAGATCCCCAAGACATCCAGATTGTGAGGAACTTTGCTTATATAATAATGAAAACTTTCCAAGTGCTTAATCTTATGGAACTTCAGCTTCCTTGCCGTTGCACTTTTAATGCGAACTATCATTAGTGATCTGTGTCATCAATACTCCAGGCTCTGATATGTCTTTGAGAAGACTATTCATTTTTCTAAAAGCCAGCTCCTAGTCCTGTAATGACAATTTCCACCATAGCAGATGCCACTGGCTCCAGGATGAGAGTGATTTTATAGGATAGACACATGGCCTCATTCTTCTTTCCTCTAGGATCACCATATAGATGGTGAATAGTTTCTCTGGAGTTAGAAGAAACATGCAGGTGCTGGACTAATGCAAGTCAGCAGAGAAACAAAGGGTCTGCAAATGAGTTATTTTTAGCGTTAACTGTGACAAATGTGAGTCTGAAAGTTGCCTCCCTGACCCCACGCATCACATAGCAGGTCCAGATGAGGACCCCGACAAGGTAGGGCAGGTGTTTCAGAATGGCAGCTTCACTAAATCCCGGTCTCCTTAGAGAAAAGTGATAATTAGAGAATAAATACTGATCTTCCCTAGACACTACATTACTTATTTATTTATCAGTTTTTCCATTTTCCCAGACCTCTCCAATCCAAAAGCTTTTTGCCTGGGGAAATGGAGAGCTTCATAGCACAGGTCGGCCTCAAGGACAGTTTTAGATTGGTATGGAGACATGAGCATGATTTAAACTAAAATATTTGGAAATTACCTTAAAGGGCACATGGAGGGATAAACCCTCATTTTTTCACATGGTCCTAAGAGACGGTTTGGCTGGGCTCCCACGGGACTGTAGCAGCCAGGCAAGCAGAGTCTGGCCAACAAACATAGCATATTAGGGAAACAATTAATCTTCATTCCAAATTATCTGCCATTACTGACTGCGTCTATGCAATTAATTCCCTTTCTTGCTGAGGTATTGGTTCCCTGCAATTTAACACAAGTTTCTCCAGCCACCTTTGCTGCCATCAGCAGCTTTGCTGGGTCTTTCTCCTGGTCACACTCTTCTTTCTCTCCTCCTGATGCAAGGTATAGAAGTGGTAGTGGAAATTCAAATACTATCCCAAAGGTAAATCTATTGAATAAGGTAAGTCTATAATTATCCAGTTGCAAAGATCTGTTAGAGATCATGTAGTTTGTTTCTGTATCCCATGGTATATTGATACACTTGACAAAAAGATGAACTATGCAGGCGCATGACTAAAGAAGCCTTTAAAAAAGGAGTGAGAACCTCCATAGCCACAAAGTATGTGACTATGTCCCTGTTTTCATTCAGATGAATAAATATTGCTTGCATTCCATCATGTGATGATGGAAGATGGGTTTGGATCCAACCTTCCACTTAAGTACCTTAAAATAATTCAGACTTAAATTGATGTTGCTTATGTTTTGTATTCCAGGTAAGCCACCTGCCCCACAGATGTGAGATGCAAAGACAATTTTTAAAATGTTTGGGGTTCTTTATACTTATTTATTGCTAATCCTAGCAGTAATGTAGGTTTGGTGATCTGTTACCTTCACAGTATTTATTTGGTTGCCTTTTTGTAAACCGAGGTGGGAAATATTTTTTGAGAGAACATCTAGCACAAATCTATGAAAAAAATTTATTTTGTCCACAGGTTTATTTAATTTGTGCTATTTTTAAGTCAAAATTTGAAGTTTTGTTACTACACATTTTAGCAGAAATCACTGTAGAAATAATGTCTGCTTAGAGTAAAATATGTATCCATGGACTAATTATTTATGTACAGTTTGCACAAAAATGTGGTAGTCTTTTTCAAAACTAGAAAGACTCAGTAATTCCTTTGTGCAGAACAAAGTTAGCACAAAATTATTGCTACAGCAATAGCTTTAAAAACATTATAGCTGAATGGTTGGATATATCTAAAATATAGACAAGGAGGTCCACCCAATTAGAGATTCCAGCTTTTCCTTTAATACTCTCAGTAGTATTTGCGTAATTAAGCAAAGTGGTTACAATATTAAGGAATGCCACCTGGGGAGGCACTGCTCTGAAATTACACCCTCTCCAACTTGTGCCACGCAATATTGCTTTACACACATCAGCTTAGATATAGTCAGCCCAAAGAACAGCTTTATGATGATGTCTGCCACTATTACTTGGTTAATTATAAAGCTAACACAGAGGTATGTGGGTGCTACCTTGGGTCTGCAGTGCCGTATTTTTGCTGAGATGTATTTTTCTGTTCGACTGTTAAGGGAAGCATACACTGAGGTTTTGCATTGCCTAGTGTTTTGGGGGTTTTTTTTTCCCCAGAGCATACCTTTTCTGAAAGCTTCCATTTTCTTTTATCTCTAAATACTACTTTATACTTTGGCTAAATAATAATCCTAAATTAGCTGTTGTTAAGCTTTTCAGCCTAAATGTTCTCCTTCTGTTATTACGCAAACATAAAACTAAAAGCCCTCAAAGTTTTTTTTTCCAAATGCTTTCAGCTTTGTAAGAAAGGAAAAACAGTTTGAAGCATCTTAAAAATTAACAGGGTTAAGGGTGGGTTCCTGTATTTTTTGAATGATTTCGCCACTAAACTGAAAAACCTGTCATACGACAGCTGCCGTAAGCCGTGAAAGAAGGAATAATTTTAGCATTTGTTAGTGCAACTTAAGGGAGATGGAAAGCAAAATATTTAAAACATTGAAAGAAAACCAGTAAGCCTAACCTTTCTTCTATTTATCTGTAGTTCAGTCGAGTGGATTATTGGGAATTATACTGTAGATGTTCGGATAGCTGGTGTTTAGCTGGTATGGGATTTAGCAGGAACCTCCCTCATGCTTCATTCCTTGTCTGGAAGATACTCACTGTAAACATTCCCAGAGTATGAGTAAAATATAGCATAAACTAAGCTGCCTTTGTAGAGCAACACAAAGCAATGGCACAAAGAAAAGCATGATGAGAACAGCCAAGCGTAAGTCAACTTCTGTGTTTGAAGCTTGCAGATCATATGGTGCATGACCCAGTTAGCCACCCTTGATCTCAGATCGGCTCCACTGCCACTAAAAGTCTTTGGCTGAGTTACTACTGTTTTATTCTGGCTGCAATGTGGGAGGTAAACTTTTTAACACAATATTAGATTGACTCCAGACAGCTACGCTGGACTGTTAGAAGAAACTCCTGTCTGGGTTCTCATAATTTCAAATCTGAGGTTTCATAGCATGTTGCTGTTTGATCTGGGCAAACCCCTGGCAGAGCAGGGCTGCAGAGATCATTCTCCTTGCTGTTCTCCTCAATGACATCTCCCTTTCCTTCCTCTTCCCCAGCATAGGTTGCTTGACCTCGTTGAAGCAGCTCCTCAGTGTTTATTCCCCTTCTCTGTCTCTACGGTTCCCCAGCTCCTGACAAACTTTCTTGTCTCCTTAGGTATCAGGTCGGGACCCTCTACTTCATCTTTGCCCCTGATGTTAACCTCTGACATTGATTTTCAAGCCAGGTCCTTCAAATGCATTTACCTGCTGGAAGGATGCTCCCTGTAACCACCTATAGAGCTACTTTGATGTCCTTTTACGGTCCCTTCCTTCACCCTCCCCCTTGTTTTGATAGCACTAAGAAATTTTGTGGCAGCCAGGTTGCACATGTTTTCCATTTGCTGTGCAAAAACAATGCCTGGGATGATAAACCTTAGCTCACAATCCTATTGTATAATGGGACACCAGTCACTGAGTAAGAGGGCATTAAAAAAAATAAATTCTCAGACACAGACAGCAAAAAGCTTTAGCTGTGTCCTTATGTCCAGTGAATGTATGAAGAATATTGAGAAGGTTTATTATGTGTGATACAAAAAGGAGAAGACTTTAAATACAATTGTAAGAAAATTAATGTGGAGAGCAGATTATAATATAAAATTTATGGAAGCTTAAAAACAACTTATAAAACGTTCTTTTTGTCTCAAAACAGAAATTTTCTGAAAAACTATTACAAAACACACTTATTATGATACTGTAATAATTCTACCATTTTCAATAAATGAATTCATGCATTTATATCTCTAAATACTGACTTTTACTCAGCCTTAATAGTGCTCTTGAATTAACTATCATTAAGATTTTCAGCCTTGTCATTCTCTTTGTGTTATCATTTAAGCATAAAACTACCCAGCCTTTCATCTGATCTTCAACAAATGAAGCAGTATTGCAGATAAAGACCTAGAAAATCACATTTAAAGCTCTCCTTGAGTTTACCAGTGCCAAGGTTTCCTCCAGATGTTCTCTAATGCATGCCTTTGTGAAGATATGAAGGCACTTGGTTACAGGTAGCAAAGTTACATGCTGACGACCTCCAGCCAAGATGTCAATCCTTGCACAGTGGATTTCAGTGGATTTGCATTCCATGGTTGTCTTTTTCCCCATAGGTACTGTGGACAGAAGACCAAAAGCCTGGTCTCCACTGGAACAGTTCAGCCCCATATGTGGATGGCAGGTTCAGAACATCAAGAACTGGCAGCGTGCAGCCACAGGGCTCTGAGGGCAGTCTTTGTGCACCACAGAAAGTGATGTGGCACTATCCTTTCCAGTAATTCTGTACTGGTATTTTCCAGTACGACTGTGGCATCTTCAGAAGCCACAATGTCATTTAAGAGTCCAAGTCTCCTTGTGTTTCAGTCCTGGAACTCTTGAAATGTCTCCAGGCACTGCACAGAGTTGCCAGAATTCAGTGCATCAAAGGAATATTGAATTTAAGATTATTCACATATTTAAAAGTGTCTGAGCTGTTATCTGCCACTCATAGGTTGATGCTGATCCTTTAGCAATTCCTCCTGGATCTGAAAGCCCACTGATACAGACAGACTTACTTTTCTGGCAATTCAGCTGTCCAGTGAAACATGAAAACACAGGCAGTTTTGTATAAAACAAAACAAAATAAAACAAAAAAATAGCTCGGTTGCCTTTCAAAAAGCTTTTTACAGTCCTACAATATCCAGATGCTGTATCTACAGGATCCCCTGTGCACCCCACTGTGTCCACAGAAGCCAGTCAATAGGGATCCTAGGGCACAGTGCTGACTGAAGAATTAGAGGTTTTATCCTGGGTGTAATGATGGAAAAGCTCCTCCAGTCTCCAGTGACTATAGAGGTGTAGCAGCTAATGCAGCAGAGGAGAAGAGTTTGCAAAATCCAACCATTGGTGATCACAAAGGAAATTTTTAATATGGGCCTTTTACTTTGATGGGAGAACAAGAAAAATTGAATCCTGAGCTTCCAAACACTAAACTGAGAAAGGTCTTCACGGAAGTGAGCATTAATCAATTTGCAATACATTTCATTATTTAAAAATTAATCCTCTTTCTAAATTAAGCTGAATCAGTACCTCAGTTTAATTCTGCCTACTATAGTGAAATCCATCCTCATTTTCTGATCACTCTCCTACCCTGCAATGGGAACCATTCCATGAGGCAAATCTTTGGTCTAAAAAAAAGTAAGTAAACATAAATACTTTGGTTCTGACCATTTCATTTAGAAACTCAGTGCCTTCAGAAAAATAACACTGAGTTTTGAACCATGATACATTTGAGGATCAGGATGATATATTCATGCTAATGGTTTACATCTGTGGAATGACTTTCATTGGCATGTTGATTTTTAGGTAAGTTGACTTTGGAGACATTTTCTTCTTTATTACAGCTCAATTGGTTCTTTCTTTTTTCTTTTTTTTTTTGTTTTGTTTTTAAACAGAAACGCTGTGCCTCATAGCCTTTTTGTTCCAGAATTGCCTATTAGTTAATGGACAAAGATTAACAATACTTGTTAACCTCATCTCAGCCCACTAAGCTTTGAAAGTAATGAAATATAAGGCTGTGATATGAATTATATCACAGAACCACAGGATCTGCTGAGTTGGAAGGGACCCACAATGATCACCAAATCCAACCCTTAGCCCTGCACAGGACCATCTCCAAGAGTCACACCATGTGCCTGAGAGAGTCATCCAAATAAACATCTGGGAGATTGTTTGCAGCGAATGCAAAGACATTTATTCTAAATAAATAATGAGCCAAATTGATTTATATTTTTAATGTTTTCTACCTAATTAAAAAAAAAAGATAATGCTCTAGTTCAGACAAGTAGTTTCTAGTTTGGACTGTAAAAATAACCGGTAAAAAGCTAAAAAAAAATTTCATTTATGGAGAGTAACAGAAAATGTTGATTCTTCTAAAACTGTCTTTGAAAATTGTATACAACGATAAATATTCCTGGTTTTGAACATTCAGCTACTTTTGACTGGCAACACTGTTCACTACCACCTGGGATGTTTCACACAGTAGTCACCTCAGGATGTTGAGAGGAGCAGAACTGCCTTTACTGTATCCCATACAAAACAAACAGATTTCAGCAAAAACTAAAAAATAATGAAGATGAGGGCTTAAACAGGGAACTGATTGCAGTGGTAACTCTATTCCTGGCAAATCAGCTGTGTTTGTGCAGATGACCCAAGAAAGTGGAGGGTGGTGTTAGGACCTTCCCTTCCTTTCCCTGCCTGGCCCTTCCCTCCCCTCCCCTTGAATTTCAACATTTAAAAAACAAAAGGAAGTATTTTCTAGTGGTTCTGTGAGCCACAGTTATGAGAAGGTATCAAAGCTGTTGCTCCTGTGGATATTTCTCCCTACATAAATTAGGTCCAGTGTCCATACCAGGACAGTACCTGAGCATTTTGGCATCTTCAAAGCACAGAGACTCACAAGGCCACTCTGAGGGAGAAGATGCTAGCAGGCAAATAATAGCCACGTGCCACAGAGTCTTGTTTCTATGCTAATGATGGCTAAAATGTTTCCTTCAGACTTCAGGCTCCCACTCCTGCTCCCCATCACCTTCTCAGCTGTGCCTCCCCATCTGCTTTTAGAGTCACATGTAAAATTACATCTGTTAATTGACCCACAATAAAAGTAAGCCTGCAGGACAAGAGGAAAGGCTTTGTTTTCCCCTTAGAGCAGCTCCCTAGTAGGACTCATTGCTCAGCCCCACAAACATTGGCGGCAGCTTTTCACCAGGATGTGCTGGTGAAGGAGAGCCTGAAACTGACATTGTGGCTGAGGAATGTGAAGGAGGAATCAAACACTGTGCTACTCATCCACATTTCTCAGGCAGCACTGAGACTCTCCTGGCTGGAAGCAAGGTAGCCTTACTTTGGTTTGTTGAATGTCTGGTAAACATCTGTGTACTGCAGCCAACTGTGGTTTAAAGAGGTGTTTTACACACCTTTAATTAATGCAGATATTCCCTGAGCATATATCTATCTATACATGAAGTTATTTTGAAAAGGCAGCCCCTAAGCACTACTGTGTGTGCAGTGCTGCTCTTGAGGATGCCCCAAAGCCCTGCAGCAGGGCAAAGCCTACCCTCAGCCTCTCCTCCAGCCCCAGGGTGTCTGTTCTTCCCCTGCCGTGGGGCTCATGGGTGCAGGAGTCAGGAGGGCAGTGCCAGGGGATTGCTGGGGACTCGGATTTTGCAATCCCTCAACTCTGTTCTCCCTCTGGCACCCTGTCAAGGGACAGACTGCCTGGCACAGCCAAAAGACAAGTTTCTGGCCCAGGGACAACCTGGCCCTGCAATTTATCATGAAGGAAATTACTTTGTTGTAACTTTGTCAGTACCAGATGAATTCACCATAATTAGTGCATTCAGTGTGAACACCACTGGAAGCAATAATGATTTCTAGCTTATTCAAAAAGGTTGCTATTTTCCCTGACAAAAAACATTATGACCTAAAAATATCTGTATTTCTCATTACTTTAGTGACTGTAATGATATGTTTGGAAGAAACACCAATTTTTCTGTCTACTGCTTGTGTCACAACAACAATTAGTCATAAGCAATGTAAAAAAGACTTTAGTTAAGAAGTCATGAGAAATACACAAATGTTTCTGTATTCATAGCCACTGGATTATTATGTGGTTACATTACTCAATTTGTAGAATCAGGAATTTAGAAAACATACCCTGTAAAAATTCAAACTTGTTGATAGTAAAGAGGTGAAGGGATTGTATCTCATCAGAATAGTCCTTCCAGGGGAAAAAGGTACTTTGGTAGCATCCAGGAATCACATCATGTAGTAAAAATAACAATGCAGTTGTCAGGAAACCACAGCTAGCCTCAGGATAGTTGCGTTTGTCTCATTACAGAGAGAGAATGTAATCACATCATATTATCTTCGTGTCTTGTCACTAAGTTTGGCTGCTATATCTCTAGTTATCCAAGTAAATATATGAAAAAATACATTTGTAAATATTCTCCTTAGTCTTTTACTTTATCAATCTTTGATGTCATGCTTGTTAGTCACTTCTTTTATTCATCTATTTGATAAATATTTAAAAAAACTACTATAAAATGGTCACTACTAATATTTCAGAAATTTAAAAACCCCTCGTGACAGCAACTTTACTGTATCCATTTTGGCCTTTACTTTCCCTGTCTTTACTCTTTCCAGACTTTGCATTTTCGACTATTCTCTTTGCACATGTTATCTTACCCTTGCTTTCCAGTGTTGCAGCATTTTCTGTGTATCCACCTTCATAAATAATGCATGGAGGAAGAATCTACAATCTCTCTGTCAGTCCTTATCCAGAGGGTAGGTTCATTCTCCCAGCACCTACAAGTGAGTAATTGACACACATCACCCTCCTCATACAGACTGCTTCTCTCAGAGAGAGCTGCTGCACCTTTCTCAGCTTTTCCTAGCACTGTATGCTCACTATATAATTGTGAATTTACTGCCTGTTAAACATAAATCTAATGTGGTTCTGAACTCTAGATTTCCAAGGCTGCCATTTACATTCTTGACGTGGGCGTGATGGTGGCTGAGGCTCTGTGAAGGTCCAAGGTGAAGGTTTTAAAGCTTTGTTGGGACTTGGAGCCTTTTCATGTAATGATGGAACATGGGTTTGGCTATTTATGCTGTCCCTCTTTCAGCTGAGAGAAATCCCAAGTCTGGCTGCTCTCAAGCAGAATATTAATCTGAGCTTGAGCTACAGCTATGTGGGTGGAAGACACACGGTCATGGGCCCAACACATGCAGCTCTGATGAGAAATAAGGTTTGGCTCCTGTGGAAGTCAAAACGAAATTTATCTCTTGCTCAATGCAAAACCAGATTCTACCACAGCATGAGGCTATTTCTCCATTTGTTTCCTTTTCTTTCAAAGTTAGATAGTTTCCCTCACCCACTTCTTAATTTCTTACTATTTCTGGTAGACTGGGAAATCTTGTTCTGGTAATTTTTATATTGTGAACACTAAAGAAATTGTTTCTGTTTCATTACCGCTCACCCTGCAAAAATTGTATTTCTGCTGTGCTCTTTGCCTTCCAGCTTTCCATTACACAGAAAGATACACTATTAAAAAGTAGAATAACTTGCACTACTTGCACTTTTCTAAACCCTACTGCTTAAGGGAGTGATTTAAACAGCACCTACTCCATCAGCTAGAAAACTCGGTCTTACTATTTTCTACAGATAATGGGAATCATCTGTTATTAGTGAAGTTTAATTTATTCACCTAATTTTCCTTGTAGAGTTCCCTCAGCAACAGAACCCAAACAACAAGTGAATGAGGAGAGAAATGTTTTTTAAAGGGCAGCCCAAGCTCTCTAAGACAGGCTTTGCAAAACTTCTTTTTTACAAAAGTCCCTCTGAGAGTGTCTTGCTTCTGATGCATGAGGTCAAATGAGTCCCACCAGAGCTGATGTCCAGCAGTGCTTGCAGCTTCATGCACTGACTCTCTCTCTCTCTGCACATGGGAGCCCTTTCTGCCGGAGTCCTGGGGCAGAGATTAGGCTTTAAATAACACCTAAATTAGGAAAAATCACTAAAATGGAAAACTGTCTGCACATAACCCTCTGAGTTGGGGTCTGAAATACTTTATGAAGTGTCACATGCAGTTACTGGTGAAGAGATGAGTTGTTCAAAACTCATTTTGTTTTACTTGCAGAATTGCTGGCTTCTCATATGGAGCAGATAGATCTGATTATAGACCATGAAATGAACATATATGAAAGTTTCCAGGCCTCCTGAGCCCCTCCATCAGCTTATAAAGCCCTTTTGTAGTTAAAACAAAAACAAGCTTCTGATTATCTTAAGAAAACCCTGTGAATTAGGAGCCTTACCATCAGAGAGAAAATTTCACCAATCATCTATTCTATTCTGGTATTCCCAGGCAAAATCTTTATCTGCACACTTTCTAAGGCATCTTCCCTCTGGGTGACTTCTGAAAGTCTTCAACTGAAGATTCATCTGTACCAGGAGCCCAGGAGAATTTGATTTCTCTCTTTGAGTTCCTTGTCTTTAACGTGGTCCCTACGGCAAAGTCTCACTGTTGGGGTATTCTGTAATAATATCACTGATCATGAAATATTTGGCTTACAAAATGTAACGAGAAAATCTTACATTTATTAAGTTCATGAACAGACTATTTCACACAATGAAGTGACACACCCATCCCCAAATCTGTATTATCCACGGGGAGAGACAGAAGTGTTTGGGCAAGAGGTCTCTGCTGGCACTAACTGAATTCAACAAACAGTTTGCAAATCATTCATAAGGTGCTAAGTTCCCCCGAGCTCAGAGAAACCTCCAAAGACAGAAGAATGATTTCTGTGTTTTGGATCTCACATCCATCAGCTGCCACTGTTTATGTTAATGTTAATTTTCACTAATTTGGAAAATCAGGTCAGCTGTGTAAATCCTTCATGATGAGTGCATCCAGGGTCACCAGCCATGCTCAAGAAGCCCACCAGACTTCAAAAGACAGTAGTAAAATGAGCTATCCTTCTGAAGGATGGAGGTGGCTTGGTGAATGAAGAAAGGCTGCCCCGTTCCCCCATTTATCAGAGCATATTAAGCTAATTCTGCATTTTTACACTGACTGCACCCTCTCCTGATCCTGAGAGCAGCACGACAGACCCCAGGGGCGCAGAAGGTGAGCAACAGGAGGTGAAGTGGTACTTCACCCACATCTTAGCTGTAAATGAGGAAACTTGGTGGTTGCTATAAATTACTTTGCCAGCCCCAGGGGCTGTTCCAGAAGTGCCAAGGCACTGCCACCTTGGAATGAACGCCAAAATGCCAGCCCCCAGGCTGTGGGGCTGTCCAGAGGCAGATGCAGTAGCTGTGTGTCCCCTGGGGGCTTCCTGATGCTGGAGAAATCTTCAAGGAGGCAGATGAACCACGGTAAGGGCTGATTTGCATATCAGTCACTCATATCACTACTTCAGAACTAATGATCTGGTTCTTTGAAAATATCAGTTGCTACTGAAAATAATAAACAGAAGTTGCATGCATCCCAAGTAGCTAATGCCCATAAAGAGATCACATAGCATAAAAAGGATTGCCAAGGAAAAGGATGCACCCATTTGATGCTCTTGGCAACAGCTAAACTCCAGACTGATTTGCTTAAAATTAGGCCCAAAGGCAGTTGAGAGCAACTCCATCCATCCCATGTCACATGTCAAAACTTCATTGCCTGAAATGGTTCATA
Source organism: Lophotriccus pileatus (assembly GCA_035583135.1). Classification (NCBI taxonomy): domain Eukaryota; kingdom Metazoa; phylum Chordata; class Aves; order Passeriformes; family Tyrannidae; genus Lophotriccus; species Lophotriccus pileatus. The sequence goes on along the minus strand of JAWWES010000041.1, from coordinate 34,345,792 downwards.
AATCACAAGGCAGTGCAAGAGCATGCCACGTAGAGGACCATTAATTGCATATTAGAAGAAATAACCTTTTTAACAAGCAAGTTTATAGGGGCTAATGTAACCAGAAGGGAAAAAAAATAAATTCTTTGTACTGTCCTTGGAACTATTTGCTTTCATCTGTCCTGCCTTCAGAAACCTCTGAGCTTCTTCACAGTATAATATTGCGTTCTCTTTAGCAGCTGGAAGGTCGTTGTTTGGCTTGTTATTGCATAAGGTACAGAATCAGCAACAGCTGCATCTGTGTCTGAGCAAGGGCTTGTTTATATATCTATAAACAGACATATGCTATATAGAGCACGTTTCACTTGCTAGTGCAACAGCATTTTTGTTGTACTTCAAGCCTTTCATTATTTGGCCTCTAGATAACTCTGTTGGGCTTGCTGTACCAAGGATGTGTTGAAGATTATGTCATGTGCAGGTCAGACATCTCTCTAGGAAAATATGGGTTAGTTCTGAATGATGAAAAGCAATAGATTGTCCACTGTGTCTATGTATGTGTATGTGTGTCTGTATATCATGTATAATATTATAAAACTTTGGTTTCGCAGATGGAGGGGTTGACTGTGTGAGTGCCCGTGCTTTTACGAGGCAGGAGGTGAACTGATGTAACTACCTTACATGTCAAAAGAGAGGCATGTGCATGCTTGTAAACCTGAAATACAGAATAATCATCTACACACACACACTCTCAGGCAGGACTAAAAGCCTGCAGACATTTCAGGATTGACACCATGCCAGACTCTCTGGAGACCTGGCTGGTGGAGGGTTTGTTTTTTTTAAACTCGTAAAACAAGAATTCCCAGAAGGCAGCCAGTCTGCAGGCAATTAGGAGGAACGTGCAGTACCTCTACATGGGGCAGCTTGCTTGCACTGAGGCAGCACATGGCCAAGTGGGCATGAGTATTGTCACAAATGCCACTGCACGTGGGACAGTAGGAGCACACCAAATTGCTGCCTGAGTTTCTTCTGTGTTGCCCCACTGGAGGGTTTTTGGTATCATTTTTGTGCGCAGACCAGCCAACAGCTGCACATCTCCGTGCTGTGCCTGGGAGGAGCGTGTTGTTGTACTTGGGATAAAAGAAAGCTCTGTCTTCCAGCAGCCTTTAAAATTTCCCCCCAGTCATTAGGACCCAATAAAACTGTTGGCACCTCCTCAGATATCCTATTTTCTCATGCCATCTTTCTGGTGCACTGTATGGGCTTCCCTGTTTAGTAAATGAAGGATCCATTTTAAGAGCCTCATGAATTACTTTGGGTAAAGCTAGAGGAAGCAAACTCCTGGCTTCTGAGGGAGATTAATTTGGTAGCAGCTCCACAAATAGGTATCCCGGACCTCAGCCTGATTCTCTGTCCTTCCCAATCTTCTTTTCACTTAGGTATGATTTCCAGGCAGGCAGGCAGAGCGGAGGAGGCAGGGGACACACTGGAGCTGCAGCCCTGAGGCAGGGAGATACCTGGGATGCCTGAGGTATATCCTTGTGGATGCAGGGCATCCCTGGGTCTCCTGCCCTCCTTGGCACAGAGTTTTGTTAGAATTGGAGACGTTACATGGAGATACCAGATATTTGGAAACATGAGCAAATGATGCTAGAGAAAGGGCAGCATGCACAAAGAGGACATCTCCACAGGCAGCATTTGTAGGAGGCAAAGGAAGGTCCTGTAGAAGCACACTCTTTGGATTTATCAGATTATGTACCTGTATCCTTGGGGTTTGTTTCACTTTTGCAAATTCTGGGCTTTGTTTGGAGCTTTATTGCTCCAAAGGGATAAAACCTTGAGAGCCAACATTTCATTCCAGCATTGTTCCAATATAAGAACTTTATCTTTTCTTTCCTTGACACTGTAAAGACCTGCATAAATTTAATTACATTTATTTCTTTTGCATTAGCCTATTCCTTGTCCCTTTGTCAAACCACCATGCATTGACTTCCCATTTTAGGATTTCTTGTATTACAGAAATTAGCACAGAAAGGATCACATGTGCAGGGGGAAAAGGGCACTAGAACTAATGTAGGAAAAAATATTTTCTCACACAACCATATTTTTGCAAATAATTTTCTTTTCTGGAAAATTTTCTGGGTTTTATCACTTGAAAATTAAATGTTTTCATTAGCAAGCATGAATTTGGATTTTTTCCTTTAAAAAAAAAAAGTGTGGTATAGTTTTTTATTCCTTTTCCCTAAACCTGTGGAAAACAATTGACATAATAAGCTAGCTAAGCACTCAGCTTGCATCAGTCCCAATGGGAATAAGATAACTAAGAATTAGACATCTAAATAGCCTAACTAATTGCCTCTTGACAAAGAGACTTTATGGAACAAGCCATTCAGCCCACACAGTTTTCTTCTTTACCTTCACAGAACACCATTACAGCTGTCAAAGCGCTTCTAGGCCTGATATAAGCTAAGGATTCATTGAGGATAGAACGATTGCTAAATATCTTGATTTTTGTGGATAGACCTGATGTGAACCTCTGCTTTCCACAAGCTCTTACGTACAGAAATAATCAGCCTAAAGACAGAATAGCAGATGCAGTATTGGTACCTTCCACAGCTGTAGCTGTAATGAGGGGTACTTTGTCCTCTTTTGTCACTGACAAAATAATACTGGCACAGTAAAATCACTGCAAATGGAAAGAGCAAGGTCTGGAAAGACCCAACAGCTCCACTACAAACATCTGCATCAGCATCTTCAGGGGAGAAGAATCTCAGAGCTGGAAAGGATCACAGTCTAGGGCTGCCAGAGGCTGCTGGGAAAACACACACATGGGCTGAGATCCCTGGCCTGCTGCGGATGTTTTGTTTTCTGCCAGGCTGTCTCAATCTTTAGAGCAAGGCTGGGCTCATGCCTGAGGCTTGGAACAGTGTGCTACAGTGGGACAACCAAAGTCACTACAAAAGCTGTGCTGAGTACAGGTCTGGGCAGGCAGCACGTTTGGGCATTGGACAAGAAGAGAGAGCACACTGAAGCAGAGGACAGCTCAAGAGCATAGTCAGGCATCAGAGGTAGAGAAGACGAGGGGTTCATGTTGGACCAGGTGCTGGAGCAAATCAAGAGCAGAAGGAGAAACCAGGAAGAAATACATCTCCAGGCTTTGCCATAAAGAGCTGCAGTGATGATCTCTTCCAGTGGGGACAAACTAGGGTCATAGGTGGATGTGAAGTTTATTGGTGCCCTGAGATTAAACAGGAAAAAGGGGCACGGTGGCAGCTACCAGAGACAGGAACTGAGTGGAGCCAACACCACCAGGGAAAAATAATAACACCATCCTGCTGAAGGCATATTTCAAAATATAGTATGGATCTGAAAACCACAGCTAAATAAAATGTTAAGTGAATTAGATTAAGAGCCTTGTTCCCAGAGACAACCAGAACCTTGTTTAAATTAGCACACTGTCTGATAATTAAGAAATTTGTTACAATAATACCCCACAACTATCCAAAACCAACATTGTAAAAATAACTTTGTGAAAACATTTTGACCGCCTGTTAAAGTCATTAATTAGAGAAATTATATCACAAATATTCTGTTAAATTAGTGGTGGTGTAAACCAAAACATAGCAACTGCTGGTGAACAGATATAACAGAGACTTTGTGTAGTATGAAAGGAGGGTATACTACATGCAGACTATGAAAACACATCAACATTATAATCATTGTGCACCTTGGGTATTTTCAGTAATCTTAAATTGATGTGTATATGATATAGTTAGAATTGCTATTGACTCCAGTAGTTTCAAACGAGGGGCATCATACAGCTAAATCCTGTGTAGATGTGGAGTGAAGGAATTCATTTTCAGCAAATCTGATTCTGTTACCACAATGTTTCATTTCATTCCCTTTGGCCTCCCATTCTGGAATACATTAACTTTTTTTTTTTTCAATCTATGATGCCATGGGCTTGATAGGCCTCAAAGGCCATTCTGGGGTTGCTTTTCACTCCTCTTTGGCTTATTTCTGGACTCCTTTTTGGGAGAGTGAGGGTCCCAATGGTTCTGTCTGAGAACACATCACATGTTCTTTCTATGTGATGCACATCTGTTTAAATCTGCCCTGCTCTGTGTTTAGATGACCTCTTCCAGCACAGTCCCCCACAAACTTACTGTGGGACTAAGTCTTTTTGTTGCTTACAATTTTACTGCTTTTTCATGTAAACATCATTCTGTTTCTTTATTATAAAATACAGTCAAGAGAACAGATTGATCTCTGTCATACCCATCATAATCAATCAAGTTCTCACTACATTGTCTTTCTCCCCAAATAATCATTCCTTGGTTTTGTATTCTCCTAGTTATACGTAAGTCTAACCAAATCTCTAACTTTGTTATTCCTTCTTGAATCTTTTCTAAGTTATGTTCTTTCTTGAGATGAGAAACAGTATTGAAGAAAACCTTCCAGATACATTATTTATATATACACAGACATCCACTCTGTTTAAACTATTCAGTGCAGTAATTTCTATGTCTCTTTAATCAACTTTTATGAGCATTTAATCAACATTAATGCATGCTGTTCACTATTGCTGTACATTTCACTGATAACCACAAACAACCCCAAACAATTACAGACCCAGCCTAGAAATCAGCAACATATGAATATTACTTTTTTTCCAATATTCACATCTGTTATATTTAATCAGATAAAAACCTGACTTCAATTACATACATATTGCCTGTCTTGGTTTGAGACAATTTGGAGGGGCAGAGACCTCAGACAAGAAGTCCTCTCACTCAGATTCAATATCCATGATTTCTCCAATACATAGAGAGAGACCAAATATACCTAGTTGTAAGTGAAAAAAGAACTCTTTACCAAGAAGAATGTTACTAACAATACTGGCTAAACTGGATAAAATCATTTTCCCAAGCCCTGTCCACAGGACCAAATCAAGATGGTGGCCAGCCTCCCCCATCCACAAGAAAAACACACATGGCCACAGGACAGAGACAGGACAGGATGGCCAGCCTTCCATGTGGTTTGCCTTCTCCACACTCAGAAAGACTGGCAGGAACGGTTCAGAGTCAGCACTGGCAGGAAACAGCTGAAAGCTGGGATTCAGTTCTGGCAGATGCTGGAGTGAGGCTGTGATGATGGCGCAGGCAGTGGGAGCAGGGCTGCAGAGCCCCCAGGGGACTGGAACGACCTGCAAGACACCCACTGGATCCAGCAACGA
>JAWWES010000041.1:34295294-34340480 GCA_035583135.1 Lophotriccus pileatus | reverse complement strand
CATTGGTCCACTCTGGCCTCCAGTCGGGAGGCCTGGAGACACACAATCTGTAACGCTGCTGCTTCTTTTGAGAACACACTCAGGATCACTCTCGAGGAGAAGAGACAATGCAGAAAGAATTGCGTCTTGTTGACATCACCAGGACAGTCTTTCTGCTGTGCCTTTTGTAACCGGACTTGTCTGTCTTGAATTGGCCTTTTTAGCCATCAGCGCGCTTGTAGCAAGCATGGGTAGAGCCCTTCCCAAATCGTCGTTCGCGAAGCCTAGCCATGATGATGATGATGATGACTCACTAGCAGTTCAGTCTCTTTAAAGAAGGCAAAACACCAAAAATGGGGGAGGGTTGTCTCTTATTTGGGGAAAAAAAGAAAATAAAATGTGGATACCAGAACTTTTGTGTAACCCAGGACATTGCCCAATATAGAAATCTATTTAAATTCTTTTAATGAGCTTCTTAAAATTCCCCTTAATTTTTACTAATCAAAAGTATTGAGAATCAAAATTCCTTAGTTCATATAACAGGCTCAGCAGGAAGGTGTGAGTCCAAGATCTGCTCAGCGTGGGACCCTAAGTTATTATTTGTGTGGTCATAAAGGGTTATATGTAACCATATTTCTAATTCTCTAATGCTGATGAACATCAGTGTTTCAAATGGGAAGATATGTGTGAGAAGAAAAGCCTCGCATTTTCAGGAAAAGATGCAGTCAGAGCTTCCTATATGGGTGAACGGTAGAGAGGAGTTGAGAAGCAGGGAAAAAAAGAGAAGTAGGAAGAAGACTGGGCAGTGGATTTTACAGATGAGGGAATCTCTTATCTCAATGCCATGCTGTGCTCAGATGTGTTCACACAGGCAGCGGTTAGGGCAGTCAGTCTGCTGGGCCAGTGCCACTCAGAGCAGCAATCCATGACACTGCTGCTTCCCGCAGCATGAGCTGCAAGGCAGGCAGACTTCCTCTTGGGACTGCACATCAGCAATTGCCACAGCTGCAGGCAAAGTGGTGGGTGTTCAGTTATTGTGACAGGGCAAAAAAAAAAAGCCGGGAAACATTTACATTTGAGTGGGAACCACCGGATTGGTTCTCTCCATGGATTCCTCAAGATGACTTTGGATGCACACACTCAGTAACATATGCTTTCATATGTAACACACTATGCCTTTGGGGAAACACACATATAGACTGACTGTAGGCACCTAAACTGTGGCCATGAGTCCTACCCTTTAGGTCTTCTCACTGTGTCTGCTGTGGGCATAGCCAGACCACACTCTGCAGGATGCTTCACTTCTGCAGCAACCTCAGAAGGTGCCAACAGAGGCAGCAAATACTGCTGGTAAGCAGAAAAGAAAGGATTACAGAGGGCAGAGGGTTTGAGGCTCTTATGTCCTCTCAGGAACTTCTTTGGGTGCCAGTTTAGGTCTCAGAGTGCTGGGCCACTTCTTGAGTGCCCTCAATAGTGAGGGAGGCAAATCATCCCCTGCGTGACTATATAGGAAGCACCTCTGTTGCAGCACCTACATTTGCTGCCTGACATTGGGTAATGTGAATTCTCTCCCTCTTCATGAACATCTTAATGAGACACCTGACTGCTTACTGTACACAAATTGTCCTCTCTGCTGTTTAAGCTAAGTCCCTTTATTTCTTTTGTGTTTTTTTTACCTGTGACATACATGCAAAGTCCTTCCGATTTATCTTCTTTGAAGAATATTGGTGGATTTTACAACGCACTTGTGGCCTGGGTTATAGGGTTTCAGTATATGCACCCAGGAAGCTAGTGTTGAAAAATTAATTACTTTGTACTGGAAGGAGTTCTGCACCTCAGGGATCTTCATCAGGAGGGATGGAGCAGAGGATTCATTTCCAAAGACAGATATAACCTGGGTCTTTTAATACAATTCCTACAGAGGCGTCCCTCTGTTTGAGAGACGCCTCTCTCAAACAGAGGTTTGCCAAATGAAGTTCCTTGTGTAAACACCAACTTCATCATATTAATTACACTGTAAAATTCATATGAACTCACTCAATATTTGCAAATGATCTTGCAGCAGAATTCTTTTTTTCCTTTCTGAACCGCACATATGCATTTTGTGGCCCATAAGAATGTGTATGCTAAAAAGAAATTTAAATACCAGCTGGCCCAAGCCCATACTGAGTTGACGAGAGCACCAGTTTACTCAGCTGAATTCATTTCCCAACAGTATATTTAAGGGTAGAATGTAATTTCAAGGTCTAATGGCTGATAAAGTTAATGTGTACACAGGAGAAACAAAAGGTGCTGTCACTGCTGCAGATGATGCCAGTGCAGATCCATTCACATACATTCCCATGCTGAAATGATTCTCCACAAAACCAAGGCCAAAACTCAGCCACATTCCATGAGGAGTGCAGGGGCTGCAGGGGTACCCAGGGGATGCAGTGGAGGGTGGGAAATACTCAGAGGAGGAGACCAGTGGGTGAAGGAACTTCAAGCCAGTGAAGGGGACAAGAGAGGCAAACAGGAGAAGAGGGGTTTTGGGCAGGCGGTCAGGGCGCAGAAAACATGCTTTTTAAACAACTGATAAAAGAAAAGAGACAAGGAGCAGGAGCAGGGTGATGTGAGAAACATTAAGGGATTAAGAAGGGATTAACAGCTGGAGATATACTGTGGTCCTGTTCCCGCAGTGAGGACAACCCCCAGATTACACACAGTTCACTCTGCTCAGCCTGGAAAAACGTGATCACTTGATGGCCTCACTGTACTGAAGCTGTCTTCCCTTCTGAGGGGATCAGCTGGCTCCTTGTTGCCAAAACCTGTCTGAAGATCAGTTTAAAAATGAAGGTCTGAGGTTTTGGTGTGTATGTGTGTTTTTTTTCTCATGAGAACTCTTGTTCTCATTTGTGATTAAAGCTGGGAGCTGAGCAGATGTCAAGACAAAAGAAAGACATTATTAAAATATTCTCTTCAAGAGAGCTGGAAAAGCACATTTTGGGCTGTTCTAGCCCAAACGTTTCTCATTTGGCTAAGCTGAACTGTGAGAGTTTTCAGAACCAATGAACAAAGCAAATCTTTTATCTTGGTGTACTTGTCAAGAATGGGATTTAGTTTATAAAGAGTGGTTCAATTTGGCCTTAGTGTAGAAAATAAGACCAGCATCAAAACACCAGAAAAGCCTGCACTTTGGTTTTGAAGAAGCCACAGATGTGAAGGGCCAAACCCATGATGGGATGTTGGAACAGGTCCTAAAGGTTCTGGAGCCTGAAGGGGAATATAGCACCTTAACCCCAAACTCAGATCCGCTCAGCTGAACTCTACAGCACCTTGTCTGCTACCAGAAAGCTCTCCTGCTCTCACCATTTATCCCACTGAAGCTATTTCCCCATATGAAAAAGGATTTTGGGTGCAGATGCCTGATGGCACAGCCTGTGGATGAAAAAGATGCTGTCTGGCTGCCTTCCCCTGCTCAGCCTCCCCAGTGTCCTTGGCAGACATCCTGGTCCCTCCCCCAGCCCAGTGCCCTCAGTGCCTGGGGGGAGCTTGTAAAGAGACACAGGTTCAGACCCTCCTGGGAGCATATCAGAGCACCACATCATGAGAGAAGACGCCATCCCAGAAAGGAGGGGCATGGCAGTCCCTGTGTGCAAGGAGGGACCACCCCATTGGGAGGGAGCAGACACTGCAAAGGCATCGCCACAGAGCCACCCTTTGCTGCAAATACCCGGTGCTGAGCCTGCAACAGCCTCAGCCAGGGAGCCGGAATGTACAAAAGCTGTTCTGTGCTGCACATCCTCTGCATGGCTCTCTGAGGGAGAAAGTCTCAAAGACCTGCAAAGCTTGTGCTGTACATGCCCCAGGCCAGAGTGGCTGTGTGAAGAGCCTGTCAGAGCTATGAACCATCACATCAGAGAAAAGAATGTTAATCTGTGCTCAGAGAGGGTTTCAAGTGCTGTCGAACAGGCTGGAGGTGGCAGAGCTCCTGTTTAACCCGGGCAGGGAGCAGCTAAGGGGTGGGCTGCTGAACAAAGAAAGCAGCAGATGCAGATTCAACAGCAGATAAAAACACTGGACCAGCAAAATCACAGCAAAATACTGAATGTTTTCTGTGCTGAGCCAGCTGCAAAGCCTTGTATTGAACAAACAAATCAGACCTAAGTAAGAGGAGAAATTAAACACAGAAAGGTAATGCTACTGATACATAACGAAAAGTCTTCCAGGGGCTGGAACTGTTGGCAGCAAATTCACCTGAGAACCTCCCGAGGGGACTGAGAGGTGGAGGTGAATGGGAGTGCTGTCAGCAGGTGCCCTGCACCCAGCAGCAGAGACAGGGCTGCCCTGGGCCAAATGGCCAGGTCTAGAGCTGAGAGAGTCCCTTTGCCCTGCCCTTTTGGGGGCCCATGGGGAGACGTTTCTAAGCAATTGTCTGTCCCATCAAGAGCCAGAGCTTAAGCCTAGCTGCTCAGCCTCCCAAAGCATTCCCCTGCAAATCTGGGCTGGTACAACCAGGCACCAATAACCTGCAATGTCTGGAAACAGCCACCGGAACTGTTACCTGAGGTCTCACTCTGAGCACAGGGGTTGGGGTAGAGGTGGTGGGACAGATGAGCTGAAGAAAAATGAGCAGATTCATTTTTCTCCGCAGAAGCATTTATCATTCATGTAAAAAAGGCTGTGACTAAAATCACATTCATAAATGGGAAAGTGGACAACTTGCTAATCGGGAGGGAAAGCAACTGTCGGGGAAAAAAAAAGAAATTAAGTTATAAAACAACATAGTGGCAGCTGGTGATGGCTTAGGACAGTCTGGCAGTTCATCCGCTCAAAATCCCTCTGTGTAACAGAGATGTCTGCTTGAGCACTCTGGCCTTGATGCTGTACTCAGAGCCACAGGCTGGGCGACAGTGCAGAGACCTTTGTTGCCTGCCTCCCCTCATGTGCCAGGGGTCTATCTGCTACAGAGGCGAAGTCCTCTCTACTGGGCAGTGTGTCTCCTTATTTCTTGAACTCTCCCTTGCACAGCCCTGCCTTTGTCTTTCATGGGGTTTCTAACTGCTACAGCCAGATACCTAAAGAGGAAAAGCACTTATTCTCCACTACTGAGATTCACAATTTGACATTGTAATATTACAAGTAGTCTAACACTTGGGGGAAGACTGTCTGATTATGCCATAAAAAATGTCATTAAAGAGCTAGATTTAAAAGAAAAACCCTTAGCTCTGGAAAAACTCATTAAAAAGTCATTATTAGGTAGGATCACCATAGCAGAAAGAGGTGGGTGTTTGGGTAATGGACCTTGCATATGCACAGAAGGACCTCCTGGTGATGCCATTATGATGCAAGATTACAGCGGCTAAACATTTTCAGTGCCAATCTGTGGAGACCCCGTTGAGTTACAGAAATGAAGAAAGGTTCTGCTGTGCAGAAGTCCCGCTACTTATTACAAAAGTAAGAATAGAAATAGATATATATTGCTATGGTTTTATTTTGCACCAGAGGTAGTCTCATAAAGCGAACATCCCACCTTTTCTAGAGTTCCTGTATGCCAGCTGTCAGAGGGTGCTGTAAATCAGTATGCATGATCAGAGCACACAAAAGCAGCACACCCTGCACAGGACGGTTGGTTTCGGTTCAAAATGTTTCAGGCAGGTAAAATACACCTAAATACACCAAGGCATTTTCAGTCTACCATCAGCAACTGAGTAAGTGCATAGAAAGGAAACATGTAACATGATATTTTGCTAATAAAAAATGCTTGCCCCAATAAATATTGATCTGGCTTCACTAGCAAACACTTTTTCTGAGTGTTTGCTGTGACCTTTACCCTGTCCTCATGAGGAGACGTGTACATCTGTTGCACTGCAAGGAGTCTGACTGTAGTTTGCCAAAGCAGGGGTGCCCCCAAACCCCCACATTTCTTTACATTGGCCAGGGTAGCTCACATCCATCAGGGCCCTGTTGCCAAAGAATGTGATAAAATATGTTAACTTTTCTTTTAAAACAAATTGTTTGTTGCACACAAAGTCACAGTTGTATTTAGTGTATGTAAAGCCTTTTGGTTTCTCAGCTGAACATCATCCAGCTGTGTAGGTTGCTGGAGGGAATGGAGGGCCCTGGAGACCTGCGGTTACGAGGTCAGAATCTCAACCAGTGCGTGATGCTCCCAGCTGTGACCCTGCTGCCTGCTCTGAAAATGCTCTCATTTAAATGAAATAAAACATCTTCAATGAAGGGGTGTGAGTACCTGGTCTCAAAAATTCTCAAATCAGTAAAAGATAAGATAACATACAACCCTTTTCTTTCCTGCCCTGTGACTGAGGGTGCCCCACTCCATGCAGATGTGGCAGCCTTGGCACAGCAGCAGGAAGCCTGGTGTTGCATGCTGTGTGCACCTGGGATTCTTTTCTGGACAACATCTGCTTCCCATTAGCCTGAACTTACAGTTTACATCTATTTTACAGAAAACCAGTAACCATACCATTGTGGAAGCTGGAATAGAGTCTTGTAAGTAATATCCACTTTCAGGTCAAACAGACTGTAGCTTCTTTTGTTTTCTATTTTCATCTAGCTGCAGTCATCAGGAAAAAAACTGTGCAAAAGTTCAGGCAGACTTACTGTTATATACAAAGGAACTCATGAAGCCATCCTGCAGCTCACAAGGGTATTTTCCTACCCATTTCTAAACCTTCTGACACATTCACAGGAAAGGCTGCCATAAGCAGGCTGCTCACCCACCTGGGTTGCAGTGACTCTAATCCCTAAGCCTACTGGCAGCCAAGCTGCTGTATTTCTGTGTACACCAGTAACAATTAGGGTAAAGAACCTCACCTTTTGCTCTATTTGTATGAGAGAAGCTCCCTACAGGCTTCAGGAGTGTTTTATGTGGTCACAGAGGCAAACACCGCCTGAGATAGGAGCTACTCTACTGCACATAAAGTGCAGGCTGTTGTTCCACTTCTAAACATATTTCTAATACTCCAACAATGGTGTAACTAAATATGCAATTAGAGTGGAGCCAAGTTTCTCAGAGCATTACTTTCCAATTTAGCTTTGACCACAGCCTGAAATAGCTACATGCAGGCAAAGCACCATTTGAGGAGAAAATCCTTGTTAAGAGCGCTTGTCTGAGAATCGCTCCAACCCAGGTGGCTCAAAGGGAGGGCTGGCCATTTGCCAGGACTATTCTTCGGATTAATTCCCAGAGTAACTTCAGGAAACTTCCTGGACCTTCTCCATTAAAAAAACACCTTTTGCTATAAAAGGTTAAGCCTTAAAATACCCACTGGGGAACAAATCTTAGAGGCAAATGGCATTACAGAGCAGTAATCAGTGGAGGAAGAACACTGAATGGCAGTAAGAAATAAAACCTCTCTTTGCATTTCCTTGGGCCCCTTTCTTTCCATTTACAATAAATGAACTCATAGTGCTAAGTTAAGACAGATCACTTGGGATTCCTCTGCGATATACAGGTTATTTTAGTGAAGTGGCAAGCAAAGGTATGAACTCAGCCAAAGTTACCAATACAGACAAGCTTTTGACTGACAGCTTTGTGGACAAGCTGTGCTTGGATCTGCTTGGAAGCTGGTTGATATACCACATCCATAGTGTGAACCTGGTTGTGTGAACCTGACTACTGCATCCAGACTAGAAGTACCACTGACTTGAGCTTTTCACCCTGATTTTTTCAGGGAGTGGAGCATCACTGCAGGAAGGCTTTCACTAGGAATGTTAAGACCAATGCCCATCTGTCAAATGATTCCTTACCGAAGGGCCTAATAACACAATTGTATTATGTATATGCCCACACACCTAGAAACCTCAGTTACAGCTTCAGATCCCACTGTAATATTTAGCTGCATTTGCTTTGTTGCTGTTAAATGTTATAAGAAAATGGAATAAATGGGAACTGCCTTCATGCCCTTAAGGGTGCAGGTGTGGAATGGACATGATTAGCACATACGGTGGATTCTAGATGCAAATGCAGGCCAGTATTTACTTACTGTTATTGTGCAACCCTATGTGCCATATGCTATACTTAAAATTGCTAAAATCACGCTAGGCATAAAAATATCAGGACGCTCTCTTAGAATGAATTACATTATGGATAAAATTAATTGCTTACATTCTACTTTTAAGGTTTTGGTTATTCTCAACTCACATTTTTAGGCCTTTTTGTGATATCAGGAAGAAATCTGAATAGATCAATATAAGCATGGATCACAGAGCTAGGGCTGGAAGAGATGTCAAGGATCGTGTAGCCCACCCTTCACCCTGATGGCTGCTATTCAGAACTCCATGAACCACTTCTGTCAGATGCGGATTTGGCCAGCTCTTAAAGATCTCCAGAGATCACTGCCAAGATACCATAATTGCAATTTATTCCCATTTCCAACAGAAATGCTGAAAGGAGAATGGATGGGAAAGTCCAGGAGACACAGCAGAAGAATGGCAGCAGTTAATAGCACCTTTCCTAACACATCATCAGAATCCCATCACATCTACAAGGAGTTTCTCCAGACATCTAGATTAAGAAGACAAGAAACTACCAGGGGAAACAGGGGACAGCCTACAAAGAGACTAAAAAATCACACAATCCAAGTTGGAGGTCAGGGTAGTGGCTGTAGGGGATGGCTCATGCAGAAACATCGCAGTTATCAGGGTAAAGAAAAATCGTGGATGACAGAGTGGGCTAGGCTTGTGTGCTCAGCACCTCCCATCCAGCATCTCTTTCACATGCTCAGGGCAGGATTTGGGGCCGTGTAGTTTTCATCAAAGCAGAAAAAAGAAAGTACACTTACGTGTATGACACAAATGCAGGATTCAGCATGCAAAGCCACTCTCCTGTGGCCACACAATCAGGACCCAATGACATCAAGGCAGATATACCTGCTGTGAAATAGAACTCCAGTGACACAAAACAATTATATTAGTAGCAGCTGAATATCTGGCATATAAACATTCAACATCAGACACTACACAGGAAATAGGTAGTTTAAGCAAGATTAAAGAGTTTATAAAGACAACCATAACCTGAAGACTAACATTTTCTGTATTCTATTATTCCTATATTAAAAATATACATGGAATAGTCATGATCTCCACATATATTCTATCAGTTTGCAAGCAGGGGGTCTTGCAATGCTCTCAACCTCCTTCCTTGCAAAGGCACCTTTTCCAGTTCAGGGTAATTTCACTAACCTGACATAGAAGGTGGAACTGTGGTGCTGCAAAATGTCCTTCCTTAGCACCAGGCTCTGATCCAGCTCTGAGTGAGTGCCAAAATCACAGTGATGGGCATTTAATTTTGTTGTGCTGTGAGTAAATCTAGGTGTTCAGAAAAAAGGTTCCTAATTGCTGATTGGTTTTGCTGCATTTGTGGGTTTTGTACTTCTGCTGAAAATTAAAGTCCAGCCTCTCAAATACAGTAAATTCCATTGTCATCAATATTGGGCTCAATGCCTGCAAGTTTACAAACTAGGGTAATGACAGACTGGAGCATAATACCTTGGTACCTCATTTACCGTGACTTGGTTCTTACAGGCCACAAGTGCCTGTCTTATTAGTCCAACAGTTTTATGGGTTTATGTAACCCTCTATGAGCTGCTAATTACTTGATTGTACTGAATGATTGCAGGCTGTGATTCTGTATAGCACTGCCTGGCAGTGCACTGCTGTGAGCTTTGCAGCACAGCCAGGCACCCAGCCCCAGCTCAACAGAGCTGCTTGGCCAGGTGGCTGCAGCACCAGGTGCCCCCTGGGTGCATGCTTTCCAGGTGCATGCTTTCCATGCAGGGCTCCCACATACACTGTAGTGCACCTGAGGGAGGCAAGGGCATCTATCATGTCCCTGCTCCAGCATCCATCGATCACAGCCTTCCCCGTAAGCCCAGTGAAGTCAGAGCAGAGATCTGGCAACTTGCTCTGCCCAGCAAGGGGGATGCATAGAAGCTGTGGTGCTACCAGAGAGTGTAGCATGGCCCTTGCACACACAGATGGTACAGGTGATACATCTGGTTTGCTCAGTAGCAGGAGTGCTGCTGGATCTGTGAGGAGGACACACACGCTAATGTGCAACTGGGCCAGGGCAAGAAGATAGCCAGAGTGGGAAGGATGTGTCCTGGAGAGGAAGGGATTCCTAGGAAAGGTGGGTGGGAGATGCCACAGCACTTGAGTGAGAGTGTCCAACCTGTCCCTGTATACTTGCCCAGCACTGCCTTGTGAGATGTTGATACTATTTCTTTTTGACAGCTTGCATCACTACTGGTAACATCCCGAGGCTATTTCTTACATATATAACGCTGATCACTCCCCAGACATGTCACACCTACACATGAGGTGCCGAACTCAGCATTGCTTCCATGACTGCCAATACCTCACCTTCACATGGAGAGGGCAGTGGAGAGCCCAGCTCTTCAAATGATATAAAAGCTGCATGGAAAGTTATGATTTTTGATCACTGTTTGCTTTAACCACAGAAACTACTACTAATAAAGGGTTTGTGTTAAGGTTACTACCGCTTTCTGGAAAGTGGAAGACAGAGGTATATTGTCTACACACCAAACTCAGGATTGCTGCTGTGATGCTGCTGCAGAGATAACATCAATAAACTTTGCGCCACCAAGCAAAGCAAAATCAGGGAGGCCATCCCAAAGAACAGGTAATGGAATAGAGGGAGTGACAGCCATGCCACTTCTTGGAGGTTTGCATACAACCCATGACTCTTCAGGTGATAGTTTTCAACTTTATTCTTCACCGTCTTTCTGACAGGGCTCAGCATGGAGAAATAAGGTTTGGCACACCTCCAGGATCAGCAGAAAAAATAGAAATTTTATCTTGCATAGCACATTGCAGGGACAAAGCTCCTCATGGAGAGCAGTAAGGAGGTGCTCCTGCCTCTCACAGAACTGAGGCCTCCCAGAGCAGTGGGACCCCTACCAAAGCTAGGGAGGAAGAGGAGGAATTTCCTTCTATGACTTCTCCCAGCTCCAGGAGGGACTCAGACCCTTCTGTCCCTACCAGAGGCAAAGTATCAAGGACATCTTGCCCCAGAAAACGCAATTACTTCTAAAACAGTCTGCTCCACAGTGCTGAGTACACCGAGCAATGAATGCCTTATCCCAAATGCAATGCATGACCCCAGACCTGACAGTATATTTGTTTTTCAGATTTAAAATAAAGCAGCATCACACTGTGCCACATCCAGACCTCCCTGGAGCACTAAACCCTATTCCAGTGAATGCTGCCCCTGTCTGTACAGACACCAACCTCTACAGAAGTCAGTTGCAGAAGTCGCATTCTGGGAGGGATGTTGTAATGAGACAAAACACGTCTAAAAGGATTGATCTGCCCTGGTCTGCAAATTGACCAAAGATGGTTGCCTAACCCGTAGGAAAAGAAGAAAAACTCCATTATTTGGATGACATTTCCTGGAGGTAATTTGCCATTTTAGGACAAGCTTGTGATGTTTGCTTAGCTTTGGACTTGTTGAGAATGTGTAATAAGATGCCAGAATACCACAGTCACATGCTGACTGTTCATGCCACACAGTATAGGACAACAAATGAAAAGCAGCAAAGCAGCAGTCAAAAAAAATTGTGTTTGGACCACCATCCCATAGAGCAGGTAATGGAATGTGCAACCCACTGCTCTTCAGGAACATCCTCAAAATAAGGAGAGGATCTATATATCATGAGATATTAATATGAAATGGCATTACATGAATTACTTGAAAATAACCTACTCCTACAGACCTCAAAGCAAGGTGAGCTGCACTTTTCATCTATGATTCGTACTTTCATGTTTGCCAACACAACCCCAGTAGCACTGGTTCCCACTAGAAAACTCCACAGAAAATTCTAACCAACTGCCCAGTAAAATTGTTATGTTTGCTGTTTCCCATCACCACTTGGACACATCCATGGCTATATCAGGCTGTACTGAGGCAGCATGCTGTTGCAATATGGATAGCATAAAAACAGCACCAAATGTTTCACTCAAAGGCACTATTGTAGTTTGTCAACCGCCAATCAAGCACCACCCAGCCCTCATTCAGTTCCCTCCTGTGGAGTGGGTGAGAGAGTCAGAAGAGAGAGAGTGAAAAAACTTGTTGGTTATAAGACAGTTTATTAGGACAGAAAAGGAAGAAAATAATAATATTTTAATAATAATAAAATGATCAGAATATATAAAATAAGTGCTGCACCATACAAGTGCTCATCACCTGCTGACTGATGCCCATCCAGTCCCCAAGCAGTAGCCCCCGGCCAACTTTGCCCCCAGTTTACATAGTATGCATGACATCTCATGGTCTGGAATATCCCTTTGGCCATTCTGGGTCAGCTATCCTAGCTGTATCCCCCACCAGTTTCTTGTGCCTCTCCAGCCTTCTTTCAGGCAGGGCATGAGAAACTGAAAAGTCCTTGGTTTAGTATAAGCACTACTTGGCAACAACTAGAAACATCAGTGTGTTATCAACGTTATTCTCATACTTAATCCTAAGCACAGCACTATATCAGCTACTAGAAAGAAATTAACTCTATCCCACCCCAAAACCACAACAGGCAGCCATTTATAGTATTCTCTTTGAGACAAACAGCTATTCTCTCATTATTTAAATAGGACCCAAACCCTGTAAGAGAAGCTGCAAGTAACAGTCTCCTTATGTCTCTACAAAAGAGGCCTCCCTGGTTGCTGGCACTAAACCAGCTCTTATTAGACAGCCATGCTGTAATTACATCTGGGTCAGGAGGCGTAAACCGGCAAGTTTTATTTGGAAACAATAATTGGGAAAAGATGCTATAACTAAGCAGAGCTAATAATTTGGAGTCCATTTTGCCCTCCTGAAAATGCTTTTCACAATTCTTATCACCATAGGAATTAATATAAAATGCACATCCTGAAGAGTATTCAAAAGAAACTGTGTTAAGAAAATAGGCATAACCAGAAAAATATGTAATGAGTTCTGAATTCCCAGCTGAACATACCGGAGTGGGGATGTGAAGCAGTAGCCTGAGAGGTGCTGTAACAGCTGGGGGATTTGGCCAGTCTGGTAGGAAAGACAAAGTGTCCTTTTCCAGATCTCTTGAAGACAAGCTTCAGTGCTGATTTCTGAACTGTTTCTAATTATATTGACTAAGTTATTATACCTTTAAAGTAGCCCATAGTGAAATGCAGGGAGGTGTCCAAGCACTGGCTATCACACTGCAGATCACAAGATGCTTGTGGAAGGCAGTTTTTCTTCCATATTTTTGGGATTTCTGGTAGTCGAAGCAGATGCCTGACTGAATTAGATCATCAGTGACTGAGCTGCAGTGACACACGTTTATAAAAGCAGTGCCAAGAGGCCAGAAATGATCAGGAAAAATGGTTATAATGATATTACCAACTGTTTGGCTCGACTTCCTGTGTGATGGATGCCAGCTGGTCATTTCAGTGTACAAGCTACTTCTGACACTTGTGCTACAAGATATAAATTTGGTCAAATGAGTAATAAACAGATATGGAACTGAGACCTTCCAGGGAAAAGCTTCAGACTGCCAAGCTTCTCACTCATGCTGGCCATCTGAGCTCTGCACGTGCCTGCTGCAGACCAAGTGTTCTTCAGGGTTGTTTCAGCACACCCACGTTAGCTTCAGACACGCAACTTGGGGAGAGAGAGTGGTCACACCAGATATGTAAAGCTGAGCAGTGTGACTCCGTGGAAGAAAATGTGTCCCAAATAGGTGAGTACGAGGAGTGTGTCATCCTGAGTATGCCACGATGACCAAGTTCTTCAGTAGACCATATCAGAGAGAAGCCATTTGACATTTGATACACTGCTAAAATGTCATACACATCCCTGGTCCTGCCCCAGAAGCAAAGTGGAAATCCTTCAAATCCAGGATAAGGAGAGAATATTTACAGAAAATGATGAAGTCTACCATTTCTGAGACAGGTTAGCTTAAGATGTGCTTTGAGAGTTTCCTTTCTGGAGGGGTGTTGCAACACCAGGCATAAGATCCTCTTCCCACTTTGTTAGGGGGGTAGACAAGACATCAGCAGATCAAGAGGGAAGTGGTTGCTCTGTCTCCTTTTGGATGTAAAGCTATGCAGTACAGGTTGTATCTGTGAGCTGCAGAGGGGGGTAGCAGCCACTCACCCATGTTGGCTCCTGGCCTGGAAATAGGTGAAGTACCACCACAACAGGAATGGCAAAGGGATCAGACAGCAAAGGGCAGAGGAGACTTTTCTCCCCCATGCTTTCACAAACCCAAGGATCAGGCTCAGCTTGAGGAGAGGCTATCCGGTGAAGGAATAAGAGGAGAGAGGGGATGAGGCTGAGAGGAGAGGAGGTGAACTTGTCTGGGGATGAGGGAGAAGCTGCAGATGTATAAAATGTGGAGGATCATGAAAAGGAGAAAGCAGGAAAAGCCTGGACATAGGTAGGCCTGGGGAAGTCAGGGAGAAGGAGCATTTAAAAGCACAAATCAAGTTTTACTCCTAGTACAGTTTATTAATGACAGCTACATTTTGTGTAATGGAATTTAGGTTAAGCAGGGTATATCTAAAACCCATTGAGCAGATGGCATCTGGTGAGCAAACCGCTCTGATACTCCAGCAAGGGTTTAACATCTTTCTAGCATTTGGTTTTGTGTCTCATGAGCAGTTCTTTGGTCTGTTCAGTTCTCCTCCTCTGGCAGGGCAGGTGGAGATGCTGTGAGACCGTGGCCTCGGGGTCTTTCAGATGGGCCATGCTTGGTGCAGAGATATGTTGAATTTTCAGCTACTAGTGCTATTTGGATGCAATTGCCTATGAAATAAGGTAAAGATATGCACATGTGCATACTTAACACCCCACATCGAGGATACAAAACCCTTCCCAGGGGAAGAGGACAGCGCTCCAAACCATTTGTGATCATATTAAATAAAAAAAAGGTTCATTAATCACCTGTATAGTTGGGATTATGAACCAGATAATATTATTTAAGACCAGTAAGCTAGACTTGGCATCCTTCTCCCATTTTTAAGAGGTTCACAGAGCTCTGTGTTCATAGCAAAGCTCTGACAGAGGCAAAACACCCAGATGTTCCTAAGATGAGAAGAAAACTTCTCATGGTCACAAGTGTGAAGTCAGATCCTGGTATGCTGCAGCCTTTTTCACTCTTCCCAATGTGCCTTTCAAAATACTGATATCATTGCGTTTGTGGAAAATATCAAAAGGTCAAAACATAAATGCTGCAACAAACAATACCTCTTGTTCCCACACAGTTCTTCCCCCTCCAGAGCTAAAGATAATTTAGTGGGAGAATTGGTTATTTCAAAATGAACTGTTCATTACCATAGTGTCATTGACAGTTCAGTGAAACTGTCAGTTCTTCTCTGTCTAATTGCTTTTGATCAACAAAAGAAAAACATGCACCCTTAAAAGAAAACTATTTTGACGCAGCTGGAACAGCTCCCTGTTTAAAGAGACTGACGTGGAGAAAAGCAAGCAACAGAAAATTATGAGAAAAGAAAGAAAGAAGGAAAAAATTTGACACATTTTCCCAAACAATCAATTGTTACTTTAGTATTTCTGCAGACAAATGCAGTTACTCCACAGGAAAACTTTCCATACCTTCAGCAACCTCTGCCAGAAGAAGAATTTATTTGGATTGGCTCCTGCTAGCGCTCAAGAAAAGGCCAATTCTTGAATATTTATAGGGGAGCAAGTTGTTAGCTTATGTTGCATGAGTCAGGTTTCTCACTGGTGCCATTCAATCAAGCTACAGAGATTAACTTGGACATACAGTCCAGTAAAACCTGCCATAGAATACCTATAATTGAATTTTAGGCTACAACTCTAGTCATAACATAAGTAGCAGCCGCGTAATCCTAAACTCAAGTGGAAAGTATGATCTGTCAACACTTGGATTTTAACAGATTTCTGTAAAACACCTTGCTTGGTAAGAAAAGCTTGGTAGCTCATTCCTTGCCCTTGGTAACTCATTAAGCATTAGTATGTCACACAGAAAACTGACTAATAACATGGCCCTTTAAAAACTGAATAGAAATTTGTGTTTATTTTTAGACCACTTCTCTTTCCCAAATCCTGAAATATGGAAGACAGAAAATCAAATCTTGAATTCCAGTTAGATTCTGGGATCAGATTAAAAGGAAGACCTTGCACATACAGAAAAAGCACAGGAAATCCCCCAAATACTGAACAGCCACCAGTTTGCACTTTCTTTGGACCTGCAGGGTGCCTCCTGCCTGAAGCAGGATGGGGATTCAAGGCCAGCAGCATTTGCTGCCCAAACATTGCCAGTCCTTCCTGACTTCCCTCTCGATGCTGCAAACCCCCCACTTACAGCAGTGCCTTGCAGGTCTCCCACCCCAGGCACCATCCCCATCCTCCCTCCTGCCTCAAAGCTCCAGCTCCCTTTCTAGGGCAGAAGCATTAGGCTTTGTCTCCAGGAAAAGGCTCTGCCAGAGAGCTGGAGGGAGATTTCCAAGAGAGTGATGCTGGTGAAAGTTACCATTTGGTTCCTAGACAGAAAAGCTAGATCTGGTGTATGAGCTGAGGAAAAATGAAGCAGCAAGAACAAGTGCTGAGCATATCTGGGTCAGGTGTCAGCATGCTCTATGGGAAGGACATGTCAGGTTAGTCAATGTGATGCTCCTTTCTTCTAACAAGGGCCTTGATTTCTAAACATGTAAGACTGGAATTGATTTGGTTTGTTTTAAAAAACCCTCTGTGTATAGCATACATTATCTGCTAGCCAAAATGGTCACCCTTGGGATTTCAGCAGAATATGTGAACACTCAGCTCTTCCAGGAACTGAATCACTCATATTTATGTACCTAATCATAGACTTAAAAGCTTAACTTCTAACATGCCAGTCTGAAAAAAACAACCTCCTCCTTCCTGGTTATACACAGCAGCTGTGGAAAAATAAAAATGACAAAAGAACGTCTCCTAACCTGAAGGAGCTTGTTTTAGCAGCCAAAACAGCATCTTCTGGGAGCACAAGAAGGCTATCTGTGCTTGACTGAAAGAGATTAACTGATTGGAGATGAGATGTGAAATTTCAGTCCCAGCATAATCCACTGTTTCAAACAGCTGGTAGTCAGGCACACCAAAGCCTTTGAAGTTGCACTGCAGATTCCAGGATAGCAGAGGGAAAGCAAGAATATCCATCACCTCCCTGATAGCCTCTGTCAACTCCACCTACCTATTTTCATAAAACATGTTCTCCTTACTGAGAAATGTGCAATTTAGAAAACTACACTGGGCTTCATGCAACCACATTTTCCTTATGACCTTGAAGAAGACAAGATGAAGAACCAGGGGTTACCCCGCACCTTTGCAGCACTGCCTTTGCCCAGTCTGTAATGATCAAACCAGGGAACGTTTTGGTCAGATATTAAGAAAAATCTCTTCCCTGAAAGGGCTGTCAAGCGCTGGAACAGGCTGCCCATGGAAGTGGTTGATTCACCATCCCTGGAGTGTTTAAAAGGTATGTGGATATGGCACATGACGACATGGTTTAGTGTTGGACTTGGCCATGGTGGGTTTATTGTTGGACTAGGTGATCCTAAAAGTCTTTTCCAACCTAAACAATTCTATGATTCTACAAGTATAAGACCTGCAGGAACCCACAGAGCCCACATGCTGTATGTAATCCTGCAACAACATGAAACTTTTTTGTTTTCTGATACTTGAAGGGTTTTTTCCTCCCTCATCTACATCTCCCCTTAGAAACCTCCCAGTCAAGTTTACTCTAATTTTGCCCTTTTTTTCTACCAGGTTATTTTTACTCCTGCATTCCTAATGTAGCTTGAAATTAATGCAGCCCTTTTATTTATATATCAGCCTCCTCAATGATGTATGCACAGTTTGAGGAGAGAGATAATTACAGGCTGTTGCGGAAGAGCACAACAGGCTGGTGTCATTACATTCCAGGCAAACTTCAGCTTTGTTTGGAATTTGTGGCATATGGGATTTTATTTTTTTTTTAAGATGTTTGATCTGAATGTCGTTCCTCTAGACCCCATAATAATTTAAATCAGATCAAGACACAGGCAGTTTCCTCCCATTCCTAAGCGATGTATGCAGTGCCTTGGGCAGCGTCAGGAATCACAGAAAAAGGGGCTGAGAGAATATGTCCCTGCTCCCCACTGGACAGGGCAGTCCTTCATCCAGGGGATTTTGAGCCCAAATAAGGAATAGGAATGTTTTGACTAATACTTTAATTAAAAGCACTTCAAAAAAACACACCTAAAACCAAGCAATGGAGGTACAAAATTAATGAGAAAAACCTAATCCTCTTTGTAATGACATTAGAGATTCTTGGATGTCTAATGTGTTACCAAACTGTGGATAACTCACTTCTTGCCAGAAGAAAATGGTAAGCCTTGTGCTGATATTTGAGAGGTTTGGCTGTGACCCACTGGGACAAGACATGGCTGAGTATTTCATATGGTGAGGGTTGCAAATGAGGAGAAAGCCATGGGACATTTTACCTGGAGGCTCTGACCTGAAGCAGCTGATGAACAACAATAAAAAGAGGATAAAGAGGGAAGGGTTAAAACTTTCTAGTGTCTTTCTAATAGCTTTTTCTGGGGGATCTTGCTGTGGGCCATTAATATTTAGATAGAAAAAGCAGTGCTAATAAAATGAATACACTTTTTTTTAAAAAAAACAAAGCTCACTTCACCTCATCGAGTCCTCTGAGGGCACTGTGGTTGAGATTAATTCTGGCTGGGAAATGGTCTTCTCATTCTATGAAACCCCAGAGTTTCTTAATCTCAGAGTCTTTCCACCTAAAAAGAAAAGATGAATGGAAGCCCATAGCAGGTACCACAGGACAAGGCAGAAGAGCAAAAAAACCTTTTAAACTTTCAAAATCTACTTTTTATACTAAATAGAACTCCATCCGGAGATGCTATATACCTTCTTTTTATTGGAGGGACACAACTGAGGTTTTCCCTGTGGATCTGTCATTTCTGTTCTTGATTAAATTTGATTTCCCCTGAAGAATACTTGTTGAATCTCTTTAATTCGGTCATTGGACAAATGGCATATATAATTGGAATAAAGGCAGGAAAAAAATTAAACAATTGCTTATGAAAATGAGATATTTTAATTAAATTTAAATACCATGGCACTTAGTATTATTTAAATAAGGCAGCACTTCTTGTTTAATATTGTTATGAGACTTTTTTTCCTTAAATAAATTTTGCATTCCAGTCCAGGTACCAAGCCAGGACTATTCTGACCATTCTCAATGAGTGTTCTGGTTAGTGGGATATTGCCCAACCTTGTGGTCTAAAGACCTTTACAAGTGTTTAAGTAATTTGGTGAATTGGGATGGCACTTGTTTTATCTAGGTGTAGGCTAGATTAATCTAATCTAATCATGTAGGCCGCCTCCTCTGGCAGAGGGAAAAGAGAGCACCTCCAAATGGCAGATCATCTCCTTAAGTGTTTCAGATTTGCAGGTGAAATAGCCCTCTGTGGGTGCCTCTCTCCCTGCTCTGAGAGTGGAGCAGGAACTAGAATGGTACTTTTGACAACTGTACTTACTTCTACATGAATAAAAATAGAGAGATGAGCTCATGCTTTAGTAACCTAATGAAAGTAAAGTCAAGCCTTTAATTTATTAGCTTTGGCATGAACTGTTGCACTAATTACTGGGCATATTGCTGCATTTCAGGATAAAAACCCCAGCCAAACAAACACGGAAATAGTACAACATGCAGCACTTAAAAAAATTACTGTTCCAGGTAAGCAGTTTTGTATAAAATGGTAGATCAGAAACCAATTTAAAATAAAAGAGAGGGGAAAAAGTAATCTCTGCAGTCTGTACAGTTTCAATCTGATAAGAAGCCAATTGTATTTGATTTGGTTCTACTCTGAAGGGTACATAAAAACAACTCAGAGGGAAATCTCATTACACTACAACAATAAAAACACTTTTTAGTTGACCAGCAGAGCAATTCTAGAGAAATATCTATGAAAGTACTGAGAATAAAAAAAAGTGGATGGATTTTGCTTACTTTTACACAAAAAAATCACTGGATAAGTTGGGTCAGAAACATAGGGAGCTCTGCAGACCTCTCCATTTAGCAGGAGGAAGGACCTGTGTCAGACTGTGTTCTCTCCCAAATATTCATCAGTTACCCAGAAAAAACAAAAAAGGCTGGAGATGGACTTTGCTGGATGGCACTGAGAGGCATTGGAAACCCCACGGTAACCAAGGGGACACACAGTAAAATGCTTGAGACTAAAAACCAGGGGTGAAGGACCTCAGATTTGAGCCATTCTTCTAATGAGGCCAAAATAATCACTCTCAGGTCTGAAGCAAGATTAGTCCTTTCATATTGCTGTAAAGATCCAAATGATTTCTCTGGTGAATATCAAGAAGAAAGGGTCACTGTTTATCAGAAACATGAGGGCTGTATCCCTATCCCTGCCATTGCCTTGGCAGATTGGTGGTGTGCCCCATGGCCACTTGCATAAAGTCCCTTTGCTTCCTGACAAGTGAGTGTTGGATTTCACCCCCATCTCAACCCGAAATCTCTCTGACGTGTTTTATTTCTTTTCACTTATAGGCAGGACAAACAAATCTGCAGCATTCGCCTCAATCCAGCTATCAAACAAATGCACAATTACATATTTGAAGTGGAGACGGTGAACATTAGGGTATTCTGACTTCAAAACCACTCTTCTCTTTACTGAGACCAGTAGTCACCACAACAAATAAAAGCTGTATTTCAATGTGATATTTTGTAGAATAGTAATACTGTCATGGAGATACTATTACTGCAAATGTTGTATAATTGGCTGAGCTTTTGAAATACATTGGGTTTGTTTCTTTCTGTAAGATTGCTAACCCTTTCCTTTAAGTCACTTTACATTAATGCATTCATTTGACAAAATCCCCTCTTATTCTAGTACTAGAAGGAAATTCAGCTGGGCCAATTTGCTTTCTCTGTACTGTTTGTTAATGTACATCCTCCCACTATATCTCTGCATCCATCTCTGCTCTAGCTGAAAAAAAAAATGTATTTTTTTTCTACTCTATTTCCCAGAGATCCTTTCTTGCTCTCATTAACTTTTATTGCCCGGTCCAGAGCACTCTCTGCTCTGCTAAACAACATGCCAACAACACAGAAAGAAGCCATGTTTCTAGTAAGGTGGACAGCAAATTCCTCGAAAGGAAAAATAATAACCCATGTAACTTTTTTTCCACTCAGTCCCTTACACAATCTGGCACTTCAGTTGTTATTTTTAAATCACTAAGTACATCAGCTGGAGGTATTCTGTGTTCTGTTGTCAGTCACATCTAGCTTTTTCCCTCCATCCTGCCTGCAAATTAATCAAGCATCCCCTGGGGTAAATTCATCGTTCAAATCAGTCCTGTCAGCAGCTTGTGAAGGTCTTGGCTGGCTCATCAGTGCAAATACTGATCCCAGAACTTGTCACCAGGGTGGGGACACAGCTGCTTGGTGCCACGCCAGGCTGAGTCCTGTCCCACAGTGAGGGCCAGGCCACCCCATGGCACAAAGCCACTGTGAATTTTATCTCTCAGCAAGAGGCAGGCTCAGGGCTTGCTCTTGTTCATCACCCAGGAGGGACAGAAATACTTTCTGACTCCACTGCATGCTGTAGCCTGAAAGGATTGTGCTCCCCCTCACACACACCAAAATGCAAGACCATTAGTTAATTTTTCTTCTCAATCTGCCCGTACTAAGGGGAAATAGCTAGTGCCAATGAATAATAAATGGATAATTTGCATATTTTCTTTTTTTCCTTTCTAACTTAAATATTTGATGTCATTTGCCAGCTACGGACCTAATTTTTTTACCACTCCTTTTTAAGATTATTAATGTATTGAGCAAATAAGTCCATGGCTCACCTACAGTAGGTGGAAGTACTGGCCTGCTGAACAGTGCCAATTTCAAAACCAATTATTTTCTTTCTCCCTCAATTAGGAGAAAAAGGTGGCAAAACTCTGTTTGCTTTGCCTACTGCCTACCTGCTTTATTTGAGCCAAGTTATTTCCATAATCCATTCTAGGCAAGAGAGCTACTCCATTTAATGGAGACCCTTCCCTCTGAGCTCACAGCAAGGACACATGCACAGCTCCTGAGGACCTCTTCCCCTTGGAAGACTTGAGACTTGGTGACCACTGAGAGACTGGACTTGTTTCAAGCCTCAAAGCATTGACTTTGTGTGACAGAGCCTCAACGTCCTCACAGGGAAAGCGATCCTGCCAGGTTGGTTGAGTGTAAAACCTGACAGAAAAAACACCCTGATCATTTTTTTTTTTTTTAAGCTGAATACCACTGAGGTGAAGCTCAACTAAACAACATACAGGATTGGCCTCAAGTAACTATGTAGAGTAAGAAAAATTTTCTTTACTGGGATTTTTAGCTATTTCAATGTTTTTGCAAGATTGTAAGATACTCCCACCCCACAGGAGACAGCTACCCTTTTTTGCAAAGCTTACAACTTATTTTCTTCTCTCTTAAAAGCTTCTTAAAGGATAATATTTGAGAGTAATTCATTTTCTAGTTTATCTGTAGAGTGCTTCAGTAAAGATAATTGTGTTTTATGGTGCTTAAGAGAATCCAGACAGCAGTTCAATGTCAACTTTTCTGCTGAGGCAATCCAGCCTTGCAGATTAAATACCGATAAACATACTGAAGGTGCACAGCTCTTGGTAAATGGTAAAGCTCATCATACTGTAAGTGTAATTTTGATGATGACTATTTTGCCACTAATTCAAAACAATACCTGTCATTGTGTTTGAAGTAGGAAAAGTGCTGAAACGACAGTGCCTGAAGCTGTACTCTATTCAGAGATGCCTTACGGAGATACAAGTGCAGCATCAGCTCCTGCAAACTGGTTTATCTTCGTGTTTCCACATCTTACTGGAAAGGCCGTGGCTTTCAGAGCATGAAAAGATCTCTCCTTGCTTGTCTCTAGTCACTCTGGCAAAAATAGGGACCAGCAGAGTGCTTCTGCAATACCACCTTTTGCAAGAAGTTCCCTTGGCTGATGGTTGAATAACATACAAAATAACATCCATGAACTCATGTCCCATGATTGTGACAGCTATGGGTGAAAACTTGAACAGGGCAGCAACTTTTGCCCCTAACCCATGCACAGGAAGGTCCATTCACTGCCCTCTCATGCTCTGCCTCTCCAAAATCCTGCTGCTAGACATCCTTGTATTACCTGACACCTTCCTTACTGTTACAACTAATTTCTCTATTCCCCTTTGTAATGTATCAGCCACCGCACGCCTTTCATATTTTTCTTGTAATAGACCAATGAGAAGAAAACCAGAAAGTTAACTGTTAACTTGCCTAAGAAAGATACACGTGAAGAACCAGTGGAATACAGCACCAACTTCCTCTGCTTTTCCATTCACACCAAATCAGCCATGGGTTTGCCATGCTCCTTAATGCCAAAGCTGATCCTTGTCATGGCTCTGGAAAGAGAGTGGGATGCTCTGGCAGGGTGAGCACAGGAGGGTTCCCCACCTCGAACTCATAGCCCAAGCCTCTGCCCCAGGCAGGGCTCGTGGAGCTGTGCACACCCTCGGCTGTCAGCTGGGAGCAGTGTCAGTGCACACACCAGCAAACTGCTACGGAGTTTTCATTGTTTGTGTGAACAACACTAATTTACTGCTTTATTACATCTCAGTAAGAAGCAGTCTTTCTCCCAACAGAAAATATTACTAATGTCAGATGGGGCCAGCACTGGCAGGGGTGCAGGGACAGCAGCAGAAATCTATGCTTCAAGTATAAACATTAGCAGAGCAGATCGTTTTCTCTCTTCTATTTTCAGTAATAAATTGTTCTTTGATTAGAACTTAGTAATCACAATACAAGTTTAAATACAAAGCAACAACTCTAGATTAATTAAAAGGCACTTAATTAAAAACATTTGAAGATTGATAACTTTGCAACTATTTTATGTTTCATAATTCCTGTTCTCCAATATTGTTTGCAAAAATCAATTGGCAGTTAATTAACCTTATACCATAGTCACGTTTCAATCAAAACTAAAAGAACTTTGTACACTTGATTCCATCTGCTAATAACCCTATTAAACAAAATAGCCAAGGCCCCACCTATGTCTTCGTAATAAAATTTCTTGAGGACAGTTTCTGTCCTCAGCTTCTTGTAAAATGAGAATGAGTTAGAAGAAGACAGATTTGTCCTGAGGGAGAAAGGAGGGCACCTCTGTCATATGAAACTGCTCCGGGATAGTATGAAGAGATGCTGGTCATCTTTGCTGGCCAGCTATGGTCTCTCCAGAGGTTAATAGCACTCCCCCCAGCCTCTACTGCAGAAAATTAGTTCCCAATGGGCCATTATACTCCGTGCACTGAGGTGCAAAGCCAATAACTCCATTTTTAAAACAAAATCAAATGAACAAACAAAAAACCCAATTAAAAAAAAAAGAAATCTGAAGTCAAACAAAAGGCATGGTCATGACAAGGATATGGCAACTAAGACTGTCTCACTTATGGGACTTTGAAATAGCAAATTAAAAATATCTCTGCAAACAAGCAGGCAAATGTAACAGCTAACAATAGTGAAAGATGTTTCACCTGAGGCAAAAACCCAACACACAAGATCTGGCAATCCTCTGACCTCGTACTTACCTTTGTCTGCTAAAGCATCTGATGGACAACTGAGGTGGCTGGGGGGTCATGACTGAGCTGCTGGTCTGGAGACTTCCTTCATGGCCCACCTCACACCCTTCCCCTTCACAGCGGCTGGGGCTGCAGTCTCACCAGAAGCATCTGAAGATGAGGATGAGCAGACCCTCTGCCCACCAGTCAGAAACTGCCCCTCACCACATGTGAAGGACATTGAGAGTGCTGAGAAACAAGTATCAAGCAATAAGCCTAGTAATAAATGTATATGGGAAAACAACTTTAAAAATCACTGTAGGATTTCCAACAAATGCTGGATGTCAGCCTCAGTTGATTAGCATTATAACTGAAATGTACTTACAGGTATGTCATATTTTTGTAGCGCTCAGAAACTTTAAGAGTATTAGAGAGGCCTCAGGACACTTTCCCTAAAATGCAGCCTATAAAATTATTCTCAATTTTCTCAACACACAGGAGAAAAAGATAAAAGCTTTATTGGTATTCAGACATCACACATAAGGTCAAGGGGAATGCACGGGCAACATGTTATTATAGAGTTTATGGACATTTTTCCCAGTATGGAACATAGGACACTGACCTAAGTGTGGACCAGGGATTACCCTGGAAGGCAGTTCCTATATCCAAAAAACAGTGGCAACAACCCATTACTGAGAATCACTCACAGACATCTGTTAATTATTTTATGACATGTGAAGCCAAGGGAGAACAAATACTAGGGTAAGCACTTCCCCAGTGGCCACTTTCAGGTCATTCTCGGAATGCTACTGCCATACAGGGTGTCATATCAGCTCATAGGTCTGACCAGGTGTGGTGGGTTGACCTTGGCTACTTCCTGGGAAGCACAGCTTCAGCACGTGTAGCAGTTGTTCTGGAAGGGGCAAACACTGTAAATAATGAATGCCCGCCCCTCCCCTTCTTTCCTTAGCTTTTATACCTGAGCTGATGTCATATGGTATGGAATATTCCTTTGGTTAGTTTGGGCCAGCTGGCCTGCTTATGTCCCCTCTCTGCTTATGTCCCCTCTCAGGGTCTTGACCACTCCCAGCCCCTTGATGGGGGAGAACGCTGAGAGACAGTGCTGGTGCAGTGCCAGCTCTGCTCAGCAGTAGCCAAAACACTGTCGTGTTATCAACACCTTCCTAGCCAATGCAAAGCACAACACCGTGAGAGTTGCTGTGGGAAAATGAACTCCATCTCAGATGGACGCAATACACCAGGTATTCACCTTGGCCAAGTCATTTGATGTATTAGATTTTAGTGTGTTCCTCAACCTGAAGCCAATGTACTGCACAGTGGCACTGAAGTGTAGCTACTGACACCCACACAGAGGGGAGATGGGAGCACCAAGGCAGAAAGGGCAGACTCGGCCCTCTCCAGGCAGCTCATTTTTATATCCACTTAAGCACATCTAGGTAGACTTGGAGAAGATGGTTATACTGAGACTTTGGATGTAAAGCAAAACACGCAGCATTCTCCACACCGATCCAAGCAACCACGTGAATGTGACCTCATTGCTTTTATGATGAAAATTCAACATTACATGAACTTGAAACAAAAGAAATACCATTAAATCACTAAGGACAAGCACCAAACAAGGGCAGTTGGCTGAGACTTAAATGCCTTGGCTGCTAGTGACTTCTAGTGTGTGACTGTGTATACATACTGTCATGCTTTTATGCATAAAGTATATGAAGATACCTGCAGGCAATATTATAAGCAGAGGGAACAAGGCATGCTCAAAAGTCAGACTTGAAAATAGGATTTAGTTGTATTTTTCAACTTATTTGATTATTTCATCATCAAAGATCAAGGTTGGGATGTCTTAGGTTAACTGACCTAAACCTTTTCTTCAGTGTGATTCTTTATTTTAAGGACATATTAAGGAAGAACCATCATTAACCAAGGTCTAGGTAATACATATGATCTAATTATTTATTGAGTCAAAATACACCTTAAATAACAGTGATTAGGATATCTTTTCCAAGTCTTGTTTTCTCTCATCCACAAGATGAGTTTAAACACATATCTGTATCATCTCTGGTGGGGAGATAAACCTTAATATTTCTCACACGATTTTACCTTTTGGATATTATCCATATATATATATATATATAGTCTGATAGTCTGTAGCACTATTTATATTATGATTTCTCACCTGATTATTTCTTCTTATTTCAGAGTTATCAAACTCTGCCTGGATGCATGTTTGGTAGTCTCCCTTTTCCAGGGTATACAGATGATTAAAAATTTATTTCCACAAAATATATGGAGTGGTTATCTCTGCTAAATACCAAAACAGTATTCAATCAGGAGAATTAAGCTTATGAAAGAGATGTTAAGCCAATGTCAAAGATCTTTTAGGAAGACAGAACTTCTATGCAATAATAACATGGTTGGATTAACTTTACAACAAAAGGAAATTAGACTGGATTTCTACAGAGTCAGTTTTGTTATTCTAGCTAACAATATGATTAACATTGAATGAATAGTAAAGGCCTCATTCATGCTTCGCTTAGCCCAAATTAATGTGACTGATTACCCAGCCTCTGTGTACTGGCACAAATTCCCGTGCCTCCTAGGCTCATTTATCCAGAAAGTCTCACTTCTAAGGGTGTTGACCCCAGGCAAAAAAGAACAGTAGCTTAAGCCTTTGAAGCTTTTGCACTTCATTGCCTCTTCCTCTGGACAACCAACTTCATGTTTAAGGTGGTAAAAGTCTACAGCCGCAGCTGTTGTAGAAGATCAAGCTGGGCTCCTTTGCAGATACACAGGTGTTTAACATACAACCACAGTAACTTCAGGAATAGTTCCTTCCTCAGGGTAGTTCATTTTTTCTTAAATTATTCCCATGCTCCCCATTGCCAATGATGAGACCATCCTAGACATAGGCTAGTGCTAATCTTGGGATTAGTTGCTTGCCCTCCTTGAAGAGCATCCCTGACTCCTCAAGGCACCATGAATTAAAGCTGTTGATGAATAACCCCTTTCTGCCAAGCACCTTAGGAACCTGAGAAGACCATATGGGCTGTGAAAATGACAATATGCACATCAAGCGCTATTTGTGTTTGCAGTGAAAAAACAAGTCAGTGCAGACTGACATCAATGTCAGCATGATGAAGGCTGCAGAAAAAAATGTAAGCTGTAGATTTATCCTAAGAGGCAGCAAACCAGCCAGGAGCAGGTAACTCCCATCCTTCCCACTGCCCCTGCCCCATCATATCAGTAATACCAGAGCAACCCACTGCCAAAATGTAATCAACATGAAGGGCCTTGACTTTTACTTCTCCTCATCCTTACCTAGGTACAACACAAATGAAAATCAGAGGAAGTGGGAACAGTCCCTGTGCAGCTGCAGAAGCAGGCAGTTGGCTTTCCAAGAGGTGACATGCTCTTTGTGTTAACCCTTGAAACACCTTCCACATTCCACCAGAGAAGCCTGACTTTCATAAATGCACAGGAAGCACCTGCAAGACTGAGTGCCTTTTGTGATTTCAAGGCCTGATGATGCTTAAGTCCAACACCCACCCCTGCACCAAGAAAGTCTTCAGCTGGATTTCTGGAACCAGACTGAATGGTAGACTGAGTCCTGCCTTTATCCTTACACGTTAGCGGCTGACTCAAAGAGAAGCCACTAAGGACGTAGTGGCACTGCCAGGGTGCTCACCAGGGTATTGGCACTGACCAACGGGGATCTTATTGACCACGCTTCAACTTCTGTCTCTTCAATCACCAGAAAAATGACCATACTCTCTTAAATGACACTAATTCTCCAGCTGAACCAAGTGCAAGTCAGACATGAGCTGCACTACTATGACCACTTTGAGCTTACGCACTTAAATGAAAGCCAGTGTGTAAATCCTGGGAAGACCAGCAGTGGTGCATTAGGGGCAAAGCGGGAGAAGCAGCTGACCTGAGAACAACCTGGAGGGCACAAAATGGGAGCGAATGCATTGAGTCAAACTAGCTGCAGCTTACTTCCCTTCTGCTACTACTGGCAAGGTACTGGGAGAGTGGCACTGGAGATGGCTATCAGGAGCCAGAGGAGTACAGGGAAATGTTGGAGGAGGAGAACCGAAGAAGGCTCTGATGGTCTGTGAGTGGGAGAGAAGAAGAGCAGGTTGCGCAGAGTGAACATCCAGAGGGAACACTGACATAGCTAGGGATGTCCCAATATTGTCACATTGCTTCCATTTTTAAAGGCATTCAAAGAAGGTGAATGCCCTACCTAGTATAGCGAATTTTATCCAAGCTAAAGGATAGTGTATGGATCCTACCATTGATATGCCACCTTCATCTCCTTTTTCACTGAAGAAGGAAACTAATTCAGGAACCTAGTCATTAGGCAAATCAGTTCAAATACAATTATTAACACTATATGCTAGGTAAATCTTAACTGCTATATTACTTCAGATGGACAAAATCCAAACCAAATCTCGTAGCAAAGCTCGACATTAAACCAATTACTGCTGACTGCGAAACATATGCATTTCTTGGATGCCTTTGATCTTTTAGAATGGATGACAGAAGCTTCTCCTTGAGACATGCTTCATACTGAAATGATCTGGCTACAGTGCTGTGACACTGAACACTAGCACAGACAATTTGACTCAGAAAAAAAAACTTTATTCCTTCACAGTGGTCACTGGTTTGAGCAGCGGAAACCACCATTTTGCTCTGTTTTCCCAAACTCGTGTGAAAAGCACAAAAGGAATTAGTGAATGCCTTCCCTAAACTGCATGCAGTTGTCACTACCGGTAGCTCCCGCATGGCAGTGTTTGAGTCTCCCAAAGGTCTGTCTAGCATCTGCAATGCACAGGTCAGTGGCAACCAAAATCAAACCAAATCTCCCCCGAGTCCTCTAAGACAAACAAGAGAAGAACAGGAAAGCATCCTAATATTCTTCCTGGCAGAGCTCCACAGAGGCTTAATCTTTATCACTATCACGTAGACTATGTCTGCAAAAGAAAACAAAACAAAAAAAAAGCAAAGGAAAGAGAAAAGGTTTCTCCAAGAATACACATGTAATTTTCATAGCAGAGTAAGTCTTTGAGTCCTGCAAAGGACAAAGGTGTGATCAAGTAGTATCACCACATTTTTCAGCCCTACAACCTCTAAACATTTCACATCTGTCAACACTTATGTGGACTTCCGAAGGTAAAAATAATGAATTCTTACAGAAATGAGCATTCATACACACCTAGTACATGTTTGACTCTTGACTGGAAGAAAAAAAGGTTTATACATTAACTTGGAAAGCCCTATAGCACTGGTTCCAGAATGAAAACAATAAAAGAAAATTCCCATTCCAATTGTCCTGGTTTGTCCTTAGCTAAAAGTGAATCCATGTTTAATTTTTAAGATTTGTCAGTGGGACATATATATGTAGTAGTCTGAGTAAGAGATGGGAAAAGTGATTGGAATTTGTTCTGTTGTTTTGTTTTCATGGTACTTAATTAATCTACAAATTTAAGTATTTGTACAAAAGGTTTTGTTAAGCTTAGTGACTTCCTGTTTTTGAAGACAATCCTGATACAGCCAGTAATGCAGATCTTTGTTTTGATGATGGCAATGGTGTTGAAAACTAGTAAGATAGCCATTCCCCTTTCTGAAAAAGTACAGAGCTTTTATGAACATTTCTAGAAACAACACATATAACTATAGTAATGTGGCATTTCAGCACCAAAAAGGATTTGGGTTTTGGAAGAACAATGAAAGGACTCAACTCCTGGCAAGACAAACATGGTACCAGAATCCAGGGCAGGATGCATATGGGATTGATTATTCAACACAGCAAACATCTACAATCTTGATGTTGATGAAATACTATATACACAAATACACACAAGACATCTGCACACTGCACTATATACTATCTTTTTCTAAATCTAGCAAGTTTCCCTGCTCCATCATACACATACACTTTTCCAGGCTGGCTATTAGAAGGACAGAAGTCATTTACCCAAGGTAACTCAGCCAGCAAATCCCTCAGGATGGATGAAAAGCAGGAGCTCTCCAGGGCCTACAGCCTGGAGCCCTTTGATCTCAGCCACACATCTCTGCTTGGCAGCAGGCAGGTACAGCACACAATGGCCCTGTGCCAGCCACACTGTGGATCCATGGCTCCTGGCAGAGAAAGTGTGTAATTCCTGAGAAGGAAAACCTCCTCAGGATGCCAGGGGAACAAAACGAAATGACTCCTGGCAGGATGCAGAACAGGGATTTTCCATGCACAGCAGATCTAGGTATCGGTTTGCAGAATCAGAAATTGAAAAACTGACGAGGCAAACACAACTGGGAGGAGGAGGAGGGACAGACAGACAGAGAGATCTCCCCCCTTGCGAGCCAAACATACAGCTTTTGACAAAAACATGATTAAGATTTAATTACTGGATAAGAACAATCTTAGAATCCCCAAAGGAAAATCCTGTGTTGCTCACAGCAGGAATAAACCACCAAATTAATTTTTGTCAGCGCATGCATAATCCGGGCTAAGGCAGAAATAACATTTAACTTAAAATTCCTTGTAGAGCACATCTTTGCCTTATCCTGGCAAGGATTAAATATCCATGAACATGCTCAATTGTGGTATCACAAACCAATAGGTTTTCTGGTAAAATAAACATATGGAATAGGTTTTATTGAGCTTATTTCATAAACCAGACCAGGCAGCAAACTCAGAAGGGCTGCCAGTGAACCCAACTTTGCAGCTTCACTTTAAGATGGACAGGGAAACACAGTGAATTCCAGCTTGGAACATCTGGCTGCCCTGATGAGCAAACACTTCTCCCCACAACCTCAATTTCTCCTCCAGAAAGATCTAAGGTAGCATGTTTTCGCAGAAGACAGAACAGTGTAGTAAGGCAAGTTGCCCAGCTGAACATCTTCTTGGATGTCATCACCCAACAATCACTTCCTGCTCTATAAGCCCTGAAGTGCGATCTCTGGACTTGACTGAAGTGGTACCACCAGATGATTTCAAGCTCTGCACTGCTTGAATCTTCAATACTGAGCTGAATGACTAGTCAGACATCTGCTATAACATGCTTGGTTGGTTTCCAAGAAGCAGATAGCTGAGCACAACAAAGTAGACTAAATGGCAGGAAGACAATCCCATCTTCTTTTCAAACCACAGCATTTTTCTCAACCTCCACTCTTCTACTGCAGAACCAGAAATTATTGGCAACTTACAGATTGATTTTGAGAAACACAGAGGCTTTCATACAATACTCATGACTAGTGGAAACTTTTGCTGCAGTGCAGTTAAAATATTATTATGAATATCAGCCAGCCTGTGGTCAATGCCAGTAAACTTTCTCAACATACGGGGTGGAGGGCTGGTTTTTTAATGCCTTTCTTTCTCTTAGCAGGAGAAACTGAAGTCAGTATAAGAGTAGAAAGCTCATCACTTTGGTGAAAACCAATGTGTGAAGGATCCAAAGAAACTAATATCTGGTTATGGGTTTGGAAATTGATTGCAGCAAATTTCCATTATTCACTTAGAGAAGAGGGTGCTTGGGAACTCTGGAAGTCCAGGAAATTAGAGATAGTCAAAATAACTCCTCTGAAAAAATATTTCTTCAGTAACAGCACAGTAAGTTTTGGTGATCATGTTGGCAGCAAATGTCTATTAAGTCTTACACCTTTGTTTATTTTTTTTATTCACAAGCAAGCCTTTAGTCCTTCCCTGCATGCAAGGTTTTATGGAAAGCCAGAGAGTATCAAGGGAAATGAAGCATTCACTGGAAGTTTGGGAACTGGGTGTTTCTTGTTGGTCTCAGAAGAGGATCATGAAAAAAGCTGTAAGCAGAAGCATGAATTGTTCAAAGATCTCAGACTTTCATTAATGAGAATTTCCAGTCAGCAACCCACAGCATGTCCAGGATGGAGTAACAAATAATAAGATAATAATGAGAAAGAAGATATGAAAGCTTCCTGCACCAAGATGCTGTCTTCAGCTGATTGTAATGGCATCTGGTTCAGAAAACCAAAACCTTTCAACACTCTTGAAAGGCAGACAAACTCCAAGTTGAGGGGCATGTGCCTTTCAAATTCAGGCAAGAGGGACACTGTTCCTGTGTTTCACCACCTCCATCATAAAAAACCTCTTCATTATATCTGAACTAAAGCTCCCCTTTCTTCGTTTAAAACAATTATGTCCTGTCCTACCACAACAGGTCCTACTAAACAGTTTGTCCCCATATTCCTTATAAGCCCCCCTTAAGTATTGAAGAGCCACAATAAGGCCTCCCCGGAGCGTTCTTTCACCCCAGCTGAACAGCCTCAACTCTCAGCCTTTCCTCACAGGAGAGGTGCTCCAATCCCTCTGATCATTGTCATGGCCCTACTCTGGACCTCTAACAGGTCCATATTTCTCCTGTGCTGGAAGCACCAGAACTGGATGAAGCCCCCCACTCCAGGTGGGGTCTCACCAGAGCAGAGCAGAGGGGCAGAATCACCTCCCTCAACCTGCTGGCCACACTGCTTTTGGTGCAGCCCAAGGTACAATTGTCTTTCTGGGCTGCAAGTGCACATTGCTGGTTCACGTTCAGCCTCTCATGCACTAGCACCCCCAAGTTCTTCTCCACAGGGTTTCTGTGATTCTCTCAATCCCTTCATTGCTCAGCCTGTGTTGGTACCAGGGTAATCATGGCAGTCAAATAAATGCAAGCAGCAAAGAATGGAGAAATTTTACAACAGTCTGCACACAGATCTAAGCAGGAAGGGACCAAGAAACTTGGGACACCTCATAGTACAAATCTATAATATTTTACCACCTGATGCAAGTGAAGCTGCACAATTTTGGCCTGTTTAAGAGTAAAATTGGCTACCACTGCTTCTAGCCTGGGAATACAAATCCATGTCTGTTAGATCAGCTGATACAATTGGAAAATACAGACAATACCTGCTCCAAGCCTCACCTTGCTCACATTCACCATGACCAAGCCCAATATAGCTCCAAGAACTGGACATATAGTCCTGTCAGAACTTGCAGAGGAGCAAGAGACTAAGGGCAGCTCTGGACCAAAGCACCATAGCTATTTCTGAGGACCAGGCTCAAAGGACGTATGTTGGCATACCGCTCCCCAGGACCACACCAGGCTGCTCAGCAGCAGCTTGTCTAGCTCAAGCCTGCTATCTGTACCCTGTGCATGCAAATATGCCCTTTGCAGCTGTGCAACCCCTCTGGATGTTTCACTGACCTATATTCCCACATCACAGAGCAGCACCAGTGCTCTGTGACCACCATTTCTTCCGCACATCACAGCAGTTTTCCACTGTGCCCATCCATCACCTTGTGCACTGCAGAAAGGACGACTTCCAGCACATCCTCAAGCCTCAGATGAAAACACAGACCTTCGGCTGAGTATTTACATGTCACCACAGCTCTGACACACTCACCAACAGGGTGCAAGAAATTGAACAGTGCAGTTCAAATCACCAGAGGTACAACTATGTCTGAACAGCAGCAGGGCCAGTATGTCAGACACAGCAGGAGCTCACTAAACAGGCCTACTAGCCAGAAAAATAGGGCACTCTGCCAATTAAATTATTAACCTCCAGGCACATTTACATGCATTGGACATATCCAGCTTTTCTTCCAGCTTTACTTCTTTTGCTACACTCAGTGACCCATACATGTCACAGCACTATACGTGGCTAGGAAAACATTTTTATATCATTTTGTAAATGAAGAATAGCAGACACTAAGTCCTGCAGAAAAACATGACAGAAGTCAAGGGGAGAGCCAGAAGATACATATCCTGACTCACCATACAATGCTCCATTCATCACATCACATTTCAGTGTAGGGACATTGCTGTGTCTGCAACGTGTTGATTAAGTTACACAAGTGCACACAAAGGTGCTAAGTATGCAAATTTAAAGCATGTGGGATTTTTACCTAAGTGAACAGTCTCTTTGTTTTCAGTTCAACTTCTTACATGGATGACGTTATATGCACCTTAAAGTCTTTGTCAGCCATGCTTTAAAAAGTGCCAAGATCTTGCATTTTGAAATCTGTAAATATAAAAATGAAAAAGAATTCAATCTGCATGGCACTATTTCCCTTTCCTCTCTGCTCTGAACTAAATGCATGCTTCCAATCAATGGCACTCTGAGCTCTGTTGCATGGGGTGCATTGCCCTGAAGTCCTATCAAAGTGCACAGCAGCAGCAGGTTCCGCAGCTGGCCAGGCCCCAGAGGCACTGGATCCTCTGACTACATTTATGGTCACAAATGTTTGACAGGTTAAAGCTGAAAGAGTGACATTCTTTCATTCCTCAGGTTCAACTAATTCATTTTTTAAGCATGTCAAAGCTTCTAAAAATCACTTAAATCACAGTCATGGGTGCTTTTTCCTGAGTTTGAACAGGGAAAGTACTGACATAAGCATGCTGGGGAAAGCTCTGCAGCATAGGAAACTCCTAAGTATAGCTCCTACTGGTTTTCAATGGGAATCATGCCCTTCAGTCTCACAAATGCTTTTGAACATTTACTCCACAATGCACATCTTTCTTTGCAAGCTCCATGCTGAGCAGCATTGCCCTTTGGCAATGGGGAATCTCTGACTGCTCTCCTGATGTAATGCAAATAGAGAAGTGAAAGAAAGAGACAAAACTGACCTTACTTCAAATCACAGAGCAGGGTTGTCTATAATAATCAGTTTAAAATAAGAATATCAAAGAGAGGTTTCCATAAGTTAATATATTTGACAGGGCATTTTGGGAGGCTCAGGGAAGTAGAAATCACTTTTTCATAGTTGGTACAAAAGCAGCAGGCAAAACCAGGTGTTAAAAAGCCTCTAACACTGTGGAGTTTCCCTCAGTAGTCTGCTTTAAGTTATTTTTTGATTTCACACAGCTGTTAGGTGAACATCATCTTAATCATATGCTCTAGCACCATCTAGCTTGTGCCTAAGGTAACAAACTAAGGTCCATTACTTTCTCCTCAAGTAGGGAAATCCTTAATTGTGTCATTTCCTCCAAGTATGACTGTCTGCGTTTTGGTTATTTTAGTTACTTTGACATTAAAATCCAAAGGAAAATAAAAACAGTGAGAACAAAGCAGCCTCACTTGTGAAAGAGGACCTTTTACGGAGCAATTCCTTCAGCTATATCTTTTTCCATCTATTGGTTTCTCTGTTTCCTCTTTTCCATGCTTGAATCCTACCAAAGATACAGTATGCATGCTAAATATTTCTGAAGTTTATATTTCAAATTTTGTTTGCTTAAATAAGGTTCCTTAGAGGAACCCATTAAGTAAAACAACAACGAATGGGTCAAAATAATACAACACCAACTCTTATTCTGAAGGAAAAATCACCAAGCAGCATGGAAAACAGAGTAGAGTTGCTGCTCCTCACAGTCAAGGCTAATGGTCAGTACTGGGAATGACCTTGCTCATGGGGGATTGAGGTGGCTCCCCCTGTCCCTCATGCCCTCAGAAGCCACCCTGATGCACCCTCTGGTTCAGAGCTCAGATGCAGGCAAGGCAAGTGAGAAAAAAAATCTTCAGCAAACCACTCGGCAATGTGGGAACTGATGTTTAACCTGGATCACCCAGCAAATTATACAACATGATTCCTTTCAATACCTGAGCTGACAAACTCTCCTGCCCAGATTCCCTAAAGTGACATTCATAGCTATGGGAACTGTGAAAAGAACTCGTGGCAGATGTCAGAAGACGCCTCCTGAGGAGTCAAGAGGGTTGTTCGTCTTCCCCTAATCCTTGACAGAAATGCCAGGAGAGCTTTTACAAACTGTGAGGGCATTCTAGTTATGCCGCTTCAGGGCTCATCAGCAATACTTGCAGAGACCTCACCTGCATTTTTGGGGTGGGCTTCCAGCTGGCTTGCCCACTTCTCCCTGAAAAGCACCACGGAGCTGAACACTCACTCATATGGCACAGGTCTGCACTACAGCAGAGTGTAACAGAGGATGAGGCTTGCAAACCTTCTGTGAGCAATGCCACTGGGGGAGGTCACATTGAACTAACACTCATGCTTTCTCCCTCCTGAATGAGAGCAGACGGGTCCAAAGGCCATGGTGTCTGCAATGCTGGCTCTGGCAGCCCTGGGGTACAGCCTTAGCTCCTTCACTGCAAAGGAGTCTGGCAAAAAGGAGCTGGGGCAGGCATTGATTTGGGGATCGTTCCCATTTTTGCTGAGCTGAAGCTCTAGGGAGGAACTCGACTGGTTTATTTTCCTGACAGTGGCTTCCTGAGTAAATTAGCCAGTGAGTTACAAAGTGCTGCTGCCAAAAGCACAGTAATGCAGGGAGCCTGGTCACAACCAGGTGTATCTAGACACAAAGCAAAACCTATCCTTCTGCCTAAGCTGCAGTATAGCTTTATATGTTTCTGGGAAAAGCCCTCAAGGCTGTCAGTCAAAAGCTTTCAACTTAATTCTGCAAACATGGTAAGTCTCCACGATTTGAGCCTTTTTTATACAAGGTGATGAAAAGCACAGGAGCCAGGCTCAGCAGGGACAGTGCCCTTCAGAGCAATTTAGAGATCCTCAGCTTAGCACTAAGCCAGGGCAAACCATTTTCAAAAACCGCATTTTCCTGCCTGCAGGTTACAATATGCTCACAGAGGCAGAAAGCTCATTACTGGCCCTAATCTAAAGGCTGTCCTCCCTGCCTTGGTGCCACCGTTTTCCTGCACAGGGGGCTGGGTCCCTCGGAGCACTCCCACCCCTGGGAGCTCCCAGGGCGGGCAGCCAGAGCACGTGCACGGTGACAGACCGCGCGTCGTTTGGCAGCACGGAGTGGTTTCACAGAGGACGCTCCATCTGTCACTGTGTTCTGCAGCAGAGCTTGACCTCGCTAGCACTGAGGAAGCCCCAGCAGATTAACATTTAATGATGCTTTCAGTTTCAGCCCTTGTAGTTTTTCAGCTCTCAGAGGGCAGACATGAAAACGAAAAAAATCATATATTATGTACAGCATATGGGTCTTCTTGCAACCCTGTCTTTTAATATGTTTGACTTTGACAGATTCAGAATTTTTTAATTCCTTCTGCACCGGAAAAAAAAAAAATCTACATCAATTTTACTCCAGACAGAACATCAGTTGCCTCTTGTGTACAAAGACCATTTTTGTTTTGATTTGTGTAACCATCATACCTAATTCAGTTTAAATAAATAAACACAAGGGGATATGGCTTTTGGTAGCTGTCTGAACAGAAGCAAGGACACTAAACCTTGCCAAGACAGATGGATTAAGCAAGATCCTTTGTGTCACTCTTTGTAGTCTTGAAAAACACATCTAACCACATCACTTAATGCAAAAATAAATCCTTAAGGGACAGTAAATTGAAGCAGAAACACAGAGTTTCCATTCTATTTGTTAAGCACTTCTATCCATCTTTTTTTATTTTCCACTTGTGAAGCATTCGGCTTGTGCTCCATGCTGAGGAGCACATGTGGACAAAGGACCTGGAGGTCTACTGTATGTTCCCAGAGGAGCATCAGTGCTACCTGGAGAACCAGCTGACATCAGTAAGATTATCCACAAGCACGGAAGACGTTGAAGAAAC
Organism: Lophotriccus pileatus; assembly: GCA_035583135.1. Classification (NCBI taxonomy): domain Eukaryota; kingdom Metazoa; phylum Chordata; class Aves; order Passeriformes; family Tyrannidae; genus Lophotriccus; species Lophotriccus pileatus. Next base: position 34,302,319 of record JAWWES010000041.1, on the reverse strand, counting down.
AACATTATGGTATGAACATTCATGAAATATATATATATGGTGTCGTGGATGAGCCTCTGATGGTTTAGATTAGTATTTGTAGGAAATAGTGACCTGGAAGACAGATTTACATGAGAAAGTAAAGGGACAAATGTGATGGCCCAGAAGGAGGGAGAAACACAACAGCCATCCCAAGCTGATGAGCATTTCTGGAAGATAAGGATAAGAATTTTAATTTTGGGATAATATTTACCAGAAGAGAAGGCAATAGTCAGATCCTTAAAGCAAGTAGATCAAAAAGTGATAAGACAACTGCCAGGAGGATAATTTGTGCTGCTTCAGCAATGGTGCTGTTGGGGAAAGCTAGATGGGAATGCAGGAAGGGGGTAAAGCAGCAACTGAATACCAGTACCGGTCACTTCAGCAGCCAGAGCCCAGCTGCTATGTGCACAATAGTAAGAAAAATACCTGAGATGGTAAAAGTCCAACGAAAGTAAGAGCTGTGCAGTCATGAGGGAAAAAACAAGGCAACTAACCTGCCCTACCCAGTAGCCTTTTGGAGTTTTTTGAAGTAGCGCCCATGAGCCTTCAGCAGCCAGCCACAGACGCTCGCTAGTACCCTACCAGCAATGAGGTTACTACAGCAAGCTGCTAGTACAAAATTCTCTGTCTGAAGAAATCAGAGCTTCAAAAACTATTATCATTGCATAAAAAACTGACAAAAGTAAATAGGGAAGAGGGGAAGTCAGAACTTTTTTTTTGCAGCCAAGATCCTCCGAAGTAAGAAAAAGATATTGCTTTTTAAGGATTAAAATTGCAAAATCTTATGGTTGCAGCAAACTCCAAACCAGCCTAGAAATGAGAATCATGACTTTTGAGGAAACTATGGAAACAAAAGCGTAAAGCCTAAGACCAGACTGTAGCAAAGTTCTGAGGTATTAGTAGGCATTATTTGTAAGCATCCATCATCATTTTGTGTTCTGAATGTATGCACTGACACAGTCCCCAAGAGCAACACAGAGCAGGGAAGGGAAGAGTGCAGCAAAGACCTGTAGACAGATCTGTCTACCTCTGTAACAGTGTCACTGAGTACCATCCTTACGTGTATGATCTTGATCAAAGTATGGGTGGCATAACTACAGGATATAACAACTTTAACCACCACTAGATGCAAAGATATCCAAACACCTCAGCAAGAATATTCACAGTCTCTAGTTAACAATGTGAGAAATCAGAAAAGATAGATTATGCTTAGTTACTGCCTCATTTTGTTAACAAGAGATAATTGAAAAAATACATGCTACACTGATTGCCTAATCATCACATCAAATTAATTTTTAAAAAATCACTGTGATCAAATAGTTATTTACTATTTGCAATACACAGAGCACATTACTTGTTTAGGGTGAATCTCACCCAGCCTGACAGACAGCCTTTGTACAAGGAAGGTTTACAGAGGAAGGAAGATCGAGGCTGTGTCCCAGCAGCCTTCAGACTAATTTTAGGAATCAAGCGTATTTTCTGCTGCTCCATCACATTCCATTTGAGAATTATTCTTGTCCCATTGCTGTGCATCCTGAGAAACCCCTGACATCTGAGTCAGTGCTTCCCCTTGCAGAAATACCCTGTCCCCCTCCACTGTCCCTCTACCATCAAGGTAAAGGCCATAAGGGTTCACATGAACAGCTTGCACGCTCTACGCCTCCAAAACACAGGATTGACAACAAAAGTCCTCTGTCACCCCCATCCCCTAATGACATTCTCTTAACCTAGGTTTTCAGTGAAAAAATGTGTCAGCCAAACGCATAATGAATTATTTGTAAGTAATTTTACCCAAAGAGCTTTGTTCCAAACTCATGTAAAGCTCTGCAGATATAACAAAGCACTCAGGACGCAACTTACTTTAGGAATGAGCAATATACTTTAAGCAGAAATCTCAATTTGTAAATACTGCATTCTGGCCCAGCAGATTTCCTTCCTGATAGACCATGACCACTTCATAATTCTAGGGCAAAACCATGAAGATTAATAAAAAGCAGAAAAAGGATTTTATCAACACAGCCAGCTGGCCTGTGGTTTGGATTATGTTGTGGAAGGCAAAGTGTAACATTGAAATTGAATGAAAAATGCAAAGCACTGATTACCCTGCAGACTATCTACCAGCTAAATTAACATTAAACTCAAATTTGCAAATCCCATGCTTGTATTACTGTGTTAGGCAATTGTGATATATTTAACATCAAGTAGAAATTAAAACATCTGCCTTCATAATGAGTTGTGTTTCAAATCCCGTTCATAAAAGTCATCTTCTATCTGTTACTAAGAAGATGACCTATTTTAGATCTCATCCTTTAAAAGTAAAGTATTGTGATGAGTTCCTTTTCCGGAGGGAGTAAAGCAGGACACAGGACGTCTGGAAAGCAGCTAGTGAAGGATGAGGAGAGGGAGCCTGCTCAAAGCCTGGGATCAGGAAGATGAAGGCTTTTCCCATACAGGGACATGCGGCCAAAGGATGGGAGTTATGGTCTGCAGAGGAACAGCTCTGGGTGCCTGGAAGAAGGTGTCTCCTTCAAGACACAGATCCAGAGAGGTGTCAGAGGCTGCAGCCTGGCTGCTGTTCCTGGTCAACAGATGTAGACTGCTGCCAGCTGCTGTGGGGTGAAGGGAGAAGGGGGGAAACAAGCTGGCTGGACCCAGGCCAAGGAGCAACAAAAGGCCTGTGTGCCATCACCATATCGCCCTGCCCCACCAGCCGCCCAGCCCGCAGAGCACCATAGCAACCAGGGTTAAAATTGGGTCAGGATTGCCAGTGCAAAACCTGTTAGGGTTTGCACTGAAAATGTTCGTTCATATGCTGTGTTGACAGAAAACAGGCTGGTTGGTGAAGCTGCAGAGGGGAGAGGAGACTGTGTTTATGTAGAAATCAGTGAGCGAAGTGCTGTGAGTGTGTGAAATTTTCTTTTTTTGACCTACACTGTACCTGGACAAGATGCACTAGGACTAACTATAGGATATCTCGAACCTTACTGAGGTTCCAGGCGGTGCCCACAGTGCCCTAGATGCATCAGCCAGGCTGCTGATACCTGCTACTGACCACCTGCTGGCACTCCCCGAGCTTAGCAGGAGGTGAATCAAGTCAGTGGACAAATACATGTAATCTAGGTCTTTCCTTAGATAGCACTGTTCTTTCAGCTAAACAATTTTAAGAGCGTGGGTGATAGCCAGCAACTGCTGCTCCAGGTATTATGTGATGGTTTGCAGATGTGAATTCAGTCCATATCGGAAGAGTTTAACAAATACTTATGCATGCATAAGAGCAGGGCAGGGAGTGTGGAAATGTAACAGTGATAACTGTTTCTGCCAATTACTTGACCACCACTGTCCAGAAAAAAAATACTTTAATTGGAACGGGCTGCCCAACCCTGCCACCAACCCTGGAAGTATCCAAGACCAGGTGGTGTTCAGTCAAAGGTTGGACTCCATGATCTTGGAGGTCTTTTCCAACCTAAACAGTTCTGTGATTCTGATTTTTCAAAAGTGCTGAGTACACTGTTTTACTAAAACAGGACCTGTTTGATTCATCCCAAACATATATAATCCTGAAATAACAGAGTATCTCAGTGTGTCTAATACCTTTACAACATTGACCCCTTTCCAGATCCTCTTCTCCTTCATGAAGTATAACAATTAGTGAAGTTTTATTAGCGAGCAATGAAGGCATGAAGGCTTCATCAGTGGCCCCAGGTCTACAGAGGAGCAAGAGTGCATGCCAGCCTCCATGTATCACAGATGTTATCCAAAGCTCTGGATCTACAAATTAAAACTTCCCAAACATCCTGTTTCAAAAAGCACCATCTCCCCTAAGAAATCTGAGAGATATTACTCAAGATTCTTTTGTCTGGAGTGAACTAAATCCTGACTTTAAACAGAACATAAAATTTACAAGGTAATATGATCAGCCTCCCTCTTCTGCTTACTTATATTCTTTAAGGTGTTGATCAATTAGAATCAAATTTGATACAGGCTTAGTCTTATTATGTTTTTATAAGATTAAAGAAAATCTGAAGCCAAAAAGTGAAAAAGTCCAAAACTGGTGCCCACAGAAAGAAACAGATAGTAACAATTTAATATTTCCAAAGGCATGTAGGAAATCCCTCTCTGACAACAGCTCAAATTAGAGCCAGTCCTGCCTTTTGCCTGCCCAAAAGATAGGGAACATGAAAAGAAGCAAACATCTTGTGGAGGAGCAATCCACAAAAGCCAGCAGAGCAGCTGGGACTTTTGTAGTGGCAGACTGTTAGAACACAAATCTGAAGAAAGTTGTTTCTCTGTAGCACAGTTTAGCTGTGACATTAATAGAATTATTCCAGGATGAAGGTAAGATCAGTAAGTGATTCCTATGAGTTTCCATCAGTTATGTTCAATGCTTCCAAGTGTACTATAAAAGCATGTCTTCATATATAAAGGTTTTACAGCACTGCGATTTATAAATTATGATTAATTTTGTGTATATTGAAACTAGTTTCTATACCTACAATGAACTGGCTTTTTTTAAACACACTGCAGCACTCAGATCATCAGAAAGAGTAAACCTGACATAAAACAGGTTTTCATTTTGCAGCTGAATTGACTCAGGTTCTATGCAACAGGTTTGTAATTTAAGTCTTACTACTGATTGAGCAACTTCTTGCCCTATGAGGAGAACAGCAATACCAAATCTTAATGAAAGTATTTTTCTGATTCTATAAAGCAAGCTAAAATTCTAGAAAAATGTAGGTAATCAGGACTTAATCAAAAGCTCACCTCCAGATCTTGCTTTTGACCTGTGCTATGCAGGACTCCAAATTCAGCTTTGGGATTGCTAACTTCTCAAGGTGGGCTCACATCATCTCACCAGACAGCCTCCTCACTACCTATGAGGCTTCTTCTGAACTAGAGTCATTTGAACTGAGCTGCAGTCAAAGACCAAAGTGCCTATTTGCTCATAGCTGTCTACAGCTTCAGCTGGGGCTGTGCCTGAAGGCTATCAGCAATTCCAGATGCAGATTCACACTTCACTCATTCTGCTCTTCTGCCTTGTCCTTGGTTTTCATGGGGTGATCAAGCAAGATTTTCAGCCTTTAGAGCCTCCTTGCTTAGTGCACTAGGCTTTGAAGTGATCTCAGGCTCTTACTTTAAATGGCGCTGCCACCTCTAGATCAAACTTAGTGAAAGCAAGGTGAGATAATTTGTGTTACAGGCAGGTAAAAATGTGAATTGCCACGTCGTGTTCTTGGTGTGTGCATCATAGTTTGAGACCCAGATCACATGGATTGCCCCATTCTATCCCTGCCTTTGCCTCCTGCAATTTATGGCTGTGTCTATCACACAGACTGGAAGTTTGCTTTGCCTCAGCTCCCTCTCAAGTTAGGCAGAAATATTCCAATGATGGATGTCTGAAGGTCTCTTACAATTCATCCACATTGTGGTAAAAACAGATAAGGGAAAGGGAATTTCCTGTTCCAAATAGAATGTACATAAACCATCAATAATTCATTACTCAGTATCACAAAAATTATTTCAAACTATAATGATCACTATTAAAAAATGTTGTAACTTTATCACTGAGGACACAGAAATGGAAAAAAAAAAGTCCTAACTGACATATTTGAACTTTTCAAGACCTTTTCACTTGGAAAAGTCAATCCATACTTCCTTTTATTGCACAGAACAGAAAATGCCATGTTTTCCCCATGGTATTCTTCTAAGGTAGTTCTAGTTCAATGTCATACAAGGCAGAAGGACTGCAGAAGGCCAAGGATGTCACCAGTCCAGTGCTGTCAAGATGAGTTCCACTTCCCCAAACATAGTAAAGTGAAGTCTGGGCAGATAAAGGAGAGAGAATCATTCCTGGAGCTTCTGTAATTCCACTCCAAAATGGACAGAAATCTTGGTAGGTGTGTCAGTCACTCACTGTATACCTGGTGGGGCTGTGTTACAGTTTAACCCAAGTAAGCAGCTAAACAGCACACAGCAAAGGTGTTTTTAATGCAAAGTATTTAATTTCTGCCAGTTCTTCCCTAGCTTTTGCCAAGATGGATATTTGTCACCTCAGACACGTTAGAACACAGCCTTCATACAGCAATGTATCATCTTAAATCTGAATGAAATCTTCAACAGTATCTTACTACAAACGTACGACAGGAGTAAAAAGGTAGTTGAAAATTCTTCAGTGAGCAATGTAATGTGTGATAAAATCACCACAAGCTTTTTAACAAAGAGAACAGTTGCTTTCCCACTCCAAACTTGAACTGCAGAAAGCTTTTTGATAACAGGAAGCACTTGGAGCTTATATTCTGCTGCAGTGCTCTGTGCCACTGGGAAGAGTACTACAATCCAGAACAGTGATGAGAACGAGGTGGATCTAAAAAGGTACAATTTGTGTTCAAAATGCACACTCATTATCACCTGTGAGCGCTTGACTCCTCCCACAGGTATGGACCACAAAAAACGAAAGGCACAAACTTCTGATGATTTTGGATCCAGATTTCCAAGTCCAGTTAGTCTCTGGGATATTACAGAACATATGGTTTACCCCATAAATACCTCCCGGGAAAAAAAATAAAACCAAAAAAAACCACACACACAAAAATCTCATGTGTTTAAGATCAAACTAGTGAGTCATTTAAGGAAAAAAAAAGCCAGACATTGCAATTAACCCCAAATGAAGCACATACATACATCTAAAAAAAAATCAGTGAGAAGGACATCCTTAGAGGAAGTCCCAAAATAGTGACAAAAGAAATGCCAAATGAAGGCACAGAAACAAACTCTCCTATCACACTGTCAGGCAATAAATATACAAATAAGACATGCTGGTGTTTACAAAGACTTTTTTAGACAGGAATTTTTCTTCCTAATGTTTCCCTTTCACTGCTAAATAATTTCATTCAGAAAACAGTTGTTCAAATGTAACTTTTACATTATAAATCTTTAAAAGCCTACAGTCTCCCCGTTATATTTACTCTCTCTAATCAATACAAAATGAAGGATTGATCTAAACATAC